>CAWUFW010012889.1:0-511890 GCA_963921515.1 Calotriton arnoldi | reverse complement strand
ACAGCCTTCCCCCGAAATACACACCTCTCCACCAACCACCACCCTGCTGGCATCAATGCGGCCCCAGTCACATCACAAACCAAACTTTGCGGCACCTGAGAAAATGTTTGCAAGTACCCATGCACTATACAAGGACAATGAATCACATAAGTGTATTCATCAGTGTATAGGAAATATTACCTAAGACAATGAGGACTATAGGTGTAGGAGTCACATGACATCTGTTAGATTTGGGGGTCTCTAGTTGGCAGAGGTAGGTACCTTTGACCAAATAGGGACCCTAGCGTCTAGTCAGGGTAAGGGGGTACACTCCTAAATAACCCCTGCTCACCCCCTTGGTAGCTTGGCACGAGCAGACAGGCTTATCTCAGAGGCAGTGTGTAAAGCATTTGTGAACACATACAGTAATCAAGTGACAGCACTACAGATGGACACCACACCAGTTGTATATTAAAAATAAGTATCTTTTATATAGATTTAACACAAGACCACAAACGACAAAAATCCACAATACTGTACTTCAAAAATGGTAGAATTAGCTCAGTTCTCTTTAGATGGTAAATGCGACACTTTGAGTTCAATGTACCTTTGGATGCGTAACGCTATACAGCGAAAGTGTTGCAGGGAAGGTGATGCGTCGGATCCTTACACGCAAGAACGGTGATGCGTCGGGTCCCTACTGATGCGTAGGGGATCGTCGGTTCTTCTCGGCGTGGGGAGGTGATGCGTCGGTTTCTTACTGCGTTTCCGTGGCGATGCGACCAGCAACGCCGTGATGCGATGAAGATCCGGTGCAATGAAACAAAGATGGCGTCTTCTTCCTGATGCGACATGAAGCGTGCACGCCCGGCGGCCGTGCGGCGACTCAACGATTCTTCTGAGCCGCGACAGGCCCTGCGACACGCTTCCCTGTGATGTGGCGGCATCTGATGCAACGTCGATCCTCTTCTCCGGCGATGCGAGGCGGCTCGGCGATGCGATGCGACAGCGGCGACACCCTTCTCCAGCGATGCGGCGACAGCGGCGGCGACACGCTTCTCCGATGATGCGGCGGCGTCTGATGCGACGTCGATCCTCTTCTCCGGCGATGCGAGGTGCTTCTGCGTTGTGAAGCGACAGCGGCAGCGGCGACACCCTTCTTCAGCGATGCGGCGACAGCGGCTGCGGCGGCGACACGCTTCTTCTTCGTGAGTCGCGCTTCCAGCTCCTTGCGACACGCAATCCCTCAGAAGGCCCAACACAACAGCAGGCACTTCAAAAGAACTCTTGGGGAGCTGGTGGGTGAAGTCTGTTGTCCCTGAGACTTCAGCAGGAGCAGGAGGCAAGCTCTTTCTCAAGCCCTTGGAGATCTTTTACAAGTTGATGAAAGTACACACAAAGTTCCTTTCTCCTTTCTTTGGCAGTCAGGCAACCACTGCAGGCCAATCCCCCAAACAGCACTCAGCTTAGGGATAGTCTCCTCCTCAGTTTCTCTGGTTCCTCTCCTCAGCAAAGGTTCTTCTTGGTTCCCAAAGTGATCTAAAGTTCTGGGGTTTGGGTCCCCTCTTTTATACTCATTTTCCCTATGTTCTCTGAAGGCAGAGAGGCCTTTGCCTAGTCCAAACCAGTTCTGGTCAGTCCTGGAGCACTTTGTTGACAAGACTCCTTCTTTCCTTTCACAGTGTAGGCCAGGGACATCAGGCGCACCACAGGAGGTGGAGCCAGCATTGTGGAGGGAAGGCACAGCCATATTCAGGTCCCAGGTGCAACTCCTCCCACCCATCTACATGCAGATCTCTCTATTCAGCCCTGTGCTGACTCACCCTGTCTCCTGGCAGCCCTGTCACTCAAACTCCAGACAAGGAATACACAACCTAGCAGAGGCAGGCTTGGATAGTTAGGCAAGAAAATACCCACTTTCTAAAAGTGGTATTTTCAAACACAGAATGTTAAAACCAACTTCACTAAAAGATGTATTTTATCATTCTGAGTTCAGGACATACTAAATTCGTTTTTCTACCATGTTCCCTGGGTCAGTTAGGATTATAAGATGTAATAATCAAACTGCCCATTCTGAGCCTATAGGGAACAGGTAGCCTTGCAATAGTGAAAAACGGAAATGGCTGTAATTCACTATTAGGACATGCCACACACACAGGGCATGTCCTACCTTATACTTACAATGCACACTGCCCTTGGGCCTACCATAGGGGTGTCTAATATGCTGTAAAGGGAAGGTTTAGGGACTGGCAAGTGGGTGTACTTGCCCAGTCAACATGGCAGTACCAGACTGCACACAGGCTCTGCAATGGCAGACCTGAGACACACTTTTACCGGCTGCTTCTGTGGGTGGCACAACCAGTGCTGCAAGCCCACCAGCAGTATTTGGTTTACAAGCCCTGGGCACACTCAGTGCACTGTACTAGGGTCTGACACGTAAGCCAAACCAACCAATCATGGAATCACTAATCCATACATCAATTTACCATACGGAGCACTTGCACTGTGGCACTGAATAGCAGTGGCACAGTGCCTAAAGCATCTATAACCAGCAAAAACACATGAGGCAACAGAAAAAAATGGAAGGAGACCCACGCCAACAGTACCAGGTCTAACACGTGTCCCCTCCAACTGAAATGTGGGGAGAACTACCCTACCTCCTGGGAGTTCTCTTCACTAAGGAGGAAAATCTGGACAGACCATCAGCATTGGCGTGTTCTGTACCAGGTCGGTGTTCCACCGTGAAGTCCATCCCCTGTAGGGAAATGGACAGCTTTGGATTCTCACCCCTCATCTGCATCAACCATCTGAGGGGCCTGTGGTCTGTCTGAACCCGGAAGTGAGTCCCAAATAGGTATGGTCTCAGCTTCTTCAGTGCCCAGACCACAGCAAATGCCTCACGCTCAATCGCACTCCACCTCTGTTCCCGTGGAAGAAACCTCCTACTGATGAAGGCTACGGGTTGATCTAGGCCCTCCTCATTTATCTGTGACAAAACAGCCCCCACACCATGCTCTGAAGCGTCTGTTTGAGACGATAAACTCTCTTGAGAAGTTGGGTGCCAGGAACACGGGCGCCGTGCACATGGCAGTTTTCAGGGCCTCAAACGCTTTCTGACAGGTGTCAGTCCAAATCACTTTCTTGGGCTGCTTCCTGGAAGTCAGCTCTGTCAAGGGTGCAACGATGCTGCCATACCCCTTGACAAACCTCCTGTAATACCCAGTGAGTCCTAAAAGGCTCTCACCTCTGTCTGGGTCTTGGGGGCTCCCAAGCCAGGTTGGTCTCAATCTTGGGCTGTAGGGGCGCCACCTGGCCGCTCCCAACCTGGTGTCCCAAGTACACCACGGAACCCTGCCCGATTTGGCACTTACTCGCCTTGATCGTGAGGCCTGCCCTCCGCAGCGCCATCAACACTTCCCAGAGGTGGCGCAGATGTTCTTCCCAACTGGCGCTGAACACTGCAATGTCATCCAGGTAGGCAGCACTGACCTCTTCCAGTCCAGCCAACACCTGGTTGACCAACCTCTGAAAGGTGGCAGGGGCATTCTTCATCTCAAAGGGCATAACCCGGAACTGGTAGTGCCCATCTGGTGTGGAGAATGCTGACCTCTCTCTTGCCCCATCAGTCAAGGCGATCTGCCAGTACCCAGATGTTAGATCAAACGTGCTGAGGTACCGGGCAGCCCTAACCGATCGATGAGCTCATCAGCTCTGGGGATGGGGTGCGCGTCAGTCCTCGTGACTGAATTGAGCCCTCGGTAGTCCACACAGAACCGGAGTTCTGGCGTGGCACCGGTGTGGCAGCCTTTGGGACCAAGACCACTGGGCTGGCCCAAGGACTGTTAGAGGACTCAATCACCCCTAACGCAAGCATCTTGGAGACCTCCTCCTTGATGCAAGCTCTCACCCTGTCAGTTACCCTGTAAGTTTTGTGCTTAGCAGGAGGACTGTCTCCAGTGTCCATATCATGGATGCACCAATCAGTGACACTGGGAATCAGGGAGAACAGATCAGAAAACTGTCCCAGTAACTGGTGACAGTCATTCTGTTGCTCAGGGGTCAGGGTGGAAGAGAGGTTCACACCATCCACTGACCCATCTCGCTCTGTCGCCGACAGGAGGTCAGGAAGAGGCTCAGTCTCCTCCTCCATTCCAGCATCTGTCGCTAAGAGCATGCCCACTTCGGACCTCTCCAAGTGGGGCTTCAGGCGGTTGACATGCAGGACCCGCAAGGAGTTCCTGGGAGACCGCAATTCCACCAAGTAGGTGTAGGAGAGTAGGATCTGCTTCACATGGGTACCCCCACTTTTTGCTGATGCTTCACTGTTTTTCGACATTAGTCTGGCTGGGGCCCTGCTAATCAGAACCCCAGCCTAGCTGCTTCCTCTCTAAAATGGTTTCCATGTGCCTTAGGCACATCACTGATTGGAATCTGGAGTGCCCTTATAAGTCCCTAGTATATGGTATACTATGTACCAAGGGCATAGGTACCTCAGAGGCCTACCAGGGGCTGCAGCATGTATTATGCCACCCCTGGAAGGCCATCCAAACTGACACCACAGGTCTGCTACTGCAGCCTGGGTAAGGTGGTGCATGCACCCCTTACTGTGATATAGGTTACCTATATCACTAAATACATACACACATATAAACCTATAAGTCACTCCTAAGGCAGGCCTTATCAATCCTGAAGGCAGAGTGCGTGGTTCCTATGTGAGAGGGTGCCCCTGCATGAGCAGGGCCCCTCTGCAGCGTTCGGAGACCCTTCTCTGATGCTGTTTGTAGTGCAGCCTGACCATATACTCTTAAGCGCATTATAACCTCGCGTTAAATGCTAACTTTGGAATGGCTGCACCTAAACATGTCGTGTTTGGTGTCAAACATCTTGGAATACTACCCCCCGCCAATTCTGGCGGCGGGGGTAGCATTCCACCCTTCTAGAGGAAAGACATGTTAACTCTGGCTAGCCCGGTAACTTCTTTCTAAAGCCCTGGCATCACAAAATGGATGCTGCTGCCACAGACACGAGTCTGGCCTCCTGCTGCTGGACGAAACTCCGGCAGGGAGGCCTGGACAATAGGTTTCCTGTCCCAGGGAGGTGTGACCACCTCCCCAGACAGGATAATGTGTATTGGGGCTGGGCGGGAGCACTTTCGGGTGCTTTGAAGTCCTGCACTGGGGGCACATTTGGTGTCCCTGTGCATACCCCAGTTCAAACCGGATCAGGGGCTTGCAGCCCCTGCTTTAGCGCGAACTGGACAAAGGGAAAGGGGTGTAGCCACCCCTCTGCCCTGACCCACCCATAGGTGGGGCCACAGAGTAGTCCAACCCCTAAACTTGGTATAAGTATAGGAACCCAGTCCTTAGGACTTTAGATTATCCCTGGACGAAACTCTGAAACAGAATCCTGGACCTTTGACGCTCTACTAAAGACTAGAGGACAGAAGAATCTCCCTTGGGGTCAAGGAGTGACTCCCCTGCTTGGCAGGCACCAAAGAAGCAATTGTCCGGTCTGCATCGCCTAAGCTCCCGTCGGACGCCGAAGTCTTTGCATCACCAGAGGTAGATTTCCAGACTTCCCCGAGGCTGCCCTGAGTCCCCAGCAAAGCTGAGGCCCGTAGCTGTCGTGGGTAATGTGGAACCGTGACCCCTGGACACCGCACGCATTTGCTAGTGCATCCTCTTCTGGGTCTCCCACGAAGTCGTGCTTTGGGCTCCGAGTAGCCCTAGCCTCCAGCACCAACTGCACTGAAGATCACTGGCCTCCACTCCACGAGTGTCCTGTGAGCCAGATCCACGTGCAACGTCTTGAGGCTCCTTCGCGGTCGCTAGCCCGTTGGCTAGTAGCCCTTCACGAAGGCCAATCCTTTTCTTCTTGGGCACCCTGGTTGCTCCAGGCCTGCCCTCACTTACCCTTGCTGGGTGAGTTCCTCAGACCTTGCTGGTCTGCACCATCGACGATCTTCATCTTCACCGAGACTTGCCGTTGCCAAGGCTTGTTGGGTCCAATCCGGTCGCCGACACCTCAGCACTCGACAGACATCGTGTACCAGCCCGAATCCTGCTCCTGGTCGCCGACAACGCCTCCTGGACCTCGTGGCTGAAGAGTCAAGACGACCGTCAATGCACCTGAAGCACTCGACATCGGTGGGCATCTGTCCATCGCCTTCCTGGTTACTGGCTAGTGACCCAGACTCTGTCCCCTCTGCTTTCAGGTTCTCCAGATCTCCGATCCACTCTTGGATCCACCCGGACACTTTCAACTTGGTCGCCAGCAGCAACTTTGCAGCAGATCGCCATTCAAATCGACAGACGAAACCCGACCCCGAAAGGCACCTATGCACCCGGCTTCCCTGGGTGAGGTAACACGAGTACTCCGGTGCTCCCGTGGGTAGAGACTCTAGAACGACCTAGTTCTCAAAGGGTTTGCTCCAAGTCCTCCTTTAAGTGTCCCTTTTCTTTAATTTCCTGATCGCGACTTTCTCCATAGAAGTTAACGGCGTATCGCGGTTGTGTATTTACACTGCACGCGTCCCCCGTGGGTCCCCTGTGTCACTACCTTGGGTGGTTCCTTGTGGTCCAAGCACTTCTAGAGGCTCTAGGCCTAGTGTCTAGTTCAGTCGTGGTTCTTATACCACTTTATTGGTATATGGTTTGGTACGCCCCTAGGGCCCAAACGTGTATTTGTGCTATTACTGTGTTTAAATAACTTATAACTTATGTACTTCGAACTCTAGCCTCATAAAGAGACTAGAGGGGTGTGTTTAGCAATAAATACATATATTTTGAATATATACCTGGTGTGGTGCTCTTTCATTTGATCACTCAAGAGATTATAGACTGGTAAAACAAGCTGCTTTACATTCCTTCAAGACTTAGCCTGAAGGCTGCTCTCCATAGCTACCACTAGGATAGCTTTCAATAAGGTTGTCTTTAACCTATCTCCAATAAGGGGTTGTTTGGACTGGTGCAAGGTGCCCACTATAATTAGTGGACAGCATATGCCAGGCCAACTTCTCACATTGGTGTGCAGCGTGTGGGATTCCAGCTTGCTATTGTTTTACCAGATAATCTCAATTGAATTGATCAACTGAAAACCACTAAAGGTACCTAAGGTACATATAATTTAAGCTTAGAATACAGTAAGTTCTACTGAACTTAGAGTTGTGTGTTAAGGGATAGCACACCCTTTCTACAACTCAAGAGAGTTTAGTAGGCCACACTAGAGTAGGTAGTGCATACACCACACCACACTAGTAATGTCTTTAAAGGAAGGACCTAAAGAATCCTTGCCAGAAGCCACTGGGCTTCTTCCCTCCAAGTATGATACACTCCCATTCTTGGAATTGAGAGCATTATGTAACTTGAGGAAATTGAGGACAGGCCAAAGTCCCACCACCCAACACCTTAAAGAGTTGTTGGTAGCTTATGATCTCAGTAAGCCCTTGGGGACTGAAGGGGTAGGAGCTGAGGGTGGGGCAGAAGATGAGGATGGGACCAGGGGTAGAAATACCCCAGCCCCCCTCTGAAACTGGCCAGGAGGGTGACAATGACCCTGACCTGGATAACCCAATCCCTCCTGTGGACGATGAAGAGGATGATCAGAATGATACCCTCTTTGTCCCCCAGGAAGGATTATGAGTGTGCCCAGAAAGTCTAGATCTCCTTCTCAGGAGTCTAACCACTCTGGCACCTCCATAGGGAGCTCTGTCTCATCTCATAGGAGGGAATCCTCTCATGAGAGGAGAAAGAGGCTGGTTCAATATGAGGAAGCTCAGCTTGAACTCAGAAAGCAGCAACTGGCTATAGACAGGGAGTCCCTAGATCTCTTCAAGAGAGAAGAAAGTTGGGACTAGAGTCCCATGGTGGCAGCCATGTCCCTAGAGATAGGGAAAGGTCCTATGACCATAGGAACCTGAGCAAGATTGTCCCTCCCTACCAGAGTGGGGATGACATCCACAAGTGGATAACTGCTCTAGAGAGGGCCTGTAAAGTACAGAAGGTCCCTCAGGAGCAGTGGGCAGCAATCTTGTGGCTCTCCTTTGCAGACAAAGGTAGAGATAAGCTCCTCACTGTTAGAGAGGAGGATGCTGATAATTACAAGGTCTTGAAGAGTGCTCTTATTGATGGGTTTGGCCTAACCACTGAACAGTACAGGTTGAAGTTCAGAGATACCCAAAAGCACAGACTCAAGACTGGGTAGACTATGTGGATTGTTCTGCTAAGGCTCTGGAAGGCTGGTTGATGGGCAGTAAGGTGTGTGACTTCTCAGGATTGTACAATCTGATAATGAGGGAGCAGATTCTTAATAACTGTCAAAATCAGCTGTTGCATCAATACCTGGTGGACTCTGATCTGACCTCTCCCCAAGAATTAGGAAAGAAGGCAGACAAATGGGTCAGAACCAGGGTGAAGCAGAAGGTACAGAACCAAGGTGGGGACCCTAAGAAGCAAGATGCTAAGAACTCTGAAAAGGGTGGGGAGAAGGGTAAAGATCAAAAGTCTTCATCAGGCCCCCAAAAATCTTCTTCAGGTGGGGATTCACAGTCTACAAAAGGGAAAGGCCAAAGAAAACCATGGTGCAAGGTCTGTAAGCAAAAGACCCACTGGACCAGTGATTGAACCAAGACCAAAGACTCAAGTCCAGCACCCACCAATGCCCCTAAGGCACCTGTTCCCCTAGTACAGTTACAGTTGGTGGGAGTGCTCCAGCCAAGGGTTTAGTAGGGTTCACCCTGGGTACTGAGTTGGGCTCTGACCTAGTCAGAGAACTAACTCAGGCTGTGTTAGTCTGTGATGGAGGCATGGATGTGCCCTCCTCTATGAGTCCCAGTAATCTGGGCAAGTACAGACAACAGCCTTTAATCAATGGACGAGAGGCTTTGGCATTTAGGGACACAGGGGCAAGTGTCACAATGGTGACACAAGACCTTGTGAATCCTGGGCAAGTTATACTTGGTGAGATGTACCAAGTGACCAATGCTAGCAACGTCAGAACAGACCATACTCTGGCAGTTGTTAACTTCTCCTAGGGAGGGGTAACTGGCCTTAAGAAGGTTGTGGTGAGTGCAAACCTACCAGGCGAATGCTTGCTTGGCAATGACTTAGAGACTTCTGCTTGGGCAGAAGTGGAGCTCAGGACCCATGCAGAAATGCTGGGGATCCCTGCAGATGTGTTTGCTGTGACCAGGTCACAAGCCAAAATGTCTAGCACTGAACAGGCCTTGGATTCTGGAATAATGGACCAAGTGCCTTCCAAGAGGAGGAGTAGTAGGGTTAAGGCAGTGCCTTCCCCCTTGGCTCAGGAAGAAGATCAGTCCCTTGAGGGGGATGATCTCAGTCCTGAAGAAGGAACTGTCCCAGAGGAACTTGAACCTGACCAGGTTGAGTTCTTGGGGACAGGGGGACCTTCCAGGGCAGATCTGAGCCAGGAGCAGCAGAGCTGCCCCTCCCTTGAACCCCTCAGACAGCAAGCTGCTGCTGAGGCTGCTGGGAAAGCTAGTGGTCCCCATACAGTGTATTGGGATGATGGACTCCTGTACTCAGAGAGTAGAGACCCCAAGCCTGGTGCTACCAGGAGGTTGGTTATACCTCTGAAGTTCAGGGGCTTCCTATTGACCCTAGCCCATGATATTCCCTTGGCAGGTCACCTGGGCCAGAACAAGACTTGGGACAGAATTGTCCCTCACTTTCACTGGCCCCACATGTCTGAAGACACCAAGGAGTTTTGTCGCTCCTGTGTAACCTGCCAGGCCAGTGGCAAGGCAGGTGGCACTACAAAGGCCCCCTGATACCACTACCTGTGGTGGGGTGCCCTTTGAAAGGGTAGGGATTGACATTGTTGGTCCCATGGATCCCCAAACAGCATCTGGGCACAGGTTTATCCTGGTGGTAGTGGATCATGCCACCAGGTACCCAGAAGCTATTCCCCTCAGGACCACTACAGCACCTGTGGTGGCAAGGGCCCTCCTGGGAATTTTCTCAAGAGTGGGCTTTCCTAAGGAGGTAGTATCAGACAGGGGTGCAAACTTCATGTCTGGGTACTTAAAAGCAATGTGGAAGGAGTGTGGAGTGACTTATAAGTTCACCACACCCTATCACCCACAATGCAATGGTTTAGTTGAGAGATTCAACAAAACCTTGAAGGGCATGATTAAAGGGCTCCCAGAAAAGCTTAGGCGAAGATGGGACATACTCTTGCCCTGCCTTTTATTTGCATATAGGGAGGTGCCTCAGAAGGGGGTTGGTTACAGCCCTTTTGAACTTCTGTTTGGCCACCCTGTCAGGGGTCCACTGTGCTTGGTGAAGGAAGGATGGGAGTTACCTCTCAAGCCCCCAAAGCAAGACATAGTGGACTATGTACTTGGTCTCCGCTCCCGGATGGCTGAGTATATGAAAAAGGCAACCAAAAACCTTGAGGCTAGCCAGGAACTTCAAAAGGCCTGGCATGACCAAAGAGCTGTTCTGACTGTTTACCAGCCAGGACAGAAGGTGTGGAGTGTTGGAGCCAGTGGCCCTAGCAGCTCTCCAAGACAAATGGAGTGGACCCCACACTATTGTTGAGCAGAAGGGTGAGGTTACCTACTTAGTAGACCTAGGAACACCCAGGAGTCCCCACAGGGTTCTTCATGTCAACAGGTTAAAACCATATGTGGACAGGGCAGACATGGGCTTGCTCATGGCTACTGATGAAGGGCAGGAGGAAGAGAGTGACCCACTCCCTGACCTGCTCTCACAGAACCCTGACGATGGGTCAGTAGATGGTGTAGCCTTGGCAGGCAGCCTCACTACCCAGCAACAAACTGATTGTAGACAGGTGGTCAATCAGTTTAGACACATGTTTTCACTGACACCCAGTCAGACCACCTGGTGCACTCATGAAGTGGACACTGGGGACAGTCTGCCTATTAAAAATAAGATTTATAGGCAACCTGACCATGTCAGGGACTGTATCAGGACTGAAGTCCAGAAAATGTTGGAATTGGGAGTTATTGAACCCTCAGATAGCCCTTGGGCTAGTCCAGTGGTCCTTGTGCCAAAACCTCACACCAGTGGTGGAAAAAGAGAGATGAGGTTTTGTGTGGACTACAGGGGTCTCAATGCAGTCACTAGGACTGATGCCCATCCAATACCAAGGGCAGATGAGCTCATAGATACTTTGGCCTCAGCCAAATATCTCAGCACATTTGACTTGACAGCTGGCTACTGGCAGATCAGACTAGCTGATACTGCAAAGCCCAAAACAGCATTCTCAACCCCTAGTGGGCATTATCAATTTGTGGTGATGCCCTTTGGTCTGAAGAATGCACCTGCCACTTTCCAGAGGTTGGTGAATACAGTTCTCACAGGTCTGGAAGCCTATAGTGCAGCATATCTAGATGATATTGCTGTCTTTAGCTCCACCTGGGAGGATCACCTGGTCCACCTCAGGAATGTTTTACAGGCCCTGCAAAAGGCAGGCCTGACTATCAAGGCCACTAAGTGCCAGATAGGGCAGAGTCAGGTTGTATACCTGGGCCACCTTGTGGGTGGAGGCCAGGTTCAACCTTTGCAGAGCAAGATCCAGACTATCATGGACTGGACTGCTCCCACTACCCAGACTCAGGTGAGAGCCTTCTTAGGCCTGACTGGGTACTATAGGAGATTTGTCATGGGGTATGGATCAATAGTGACACCCCTGAATGACTTAACTTCTAAGAAAATGCCCAAAAAGGTTCAGTGGACAGCTAGCTGTCAAAAGGCATTTGATGACCTGAAGCAGGCCATGTGCACTGCTCCCATTCTACAGAGTCCTGATTACTCCAAGAAGTTCATTGTTCAAACTGATGCATCTGAATTGGGGGTAGGGGCTGTACTGTCACAATTGAATGAAGAAGGTCAGGATCAGCCAGTAGCTTTCATTAGCAGAAGGCTGACCCCTAGAGAGAAACGTTGGTCAGCCATAGAGAGGAGGCCTTTGCTGTGGTCTGGGCTCTGAAGAAGTTGAGGCCATACTTGTTTGGTACCCACTTCCTGGTTCAGACAGACCATAAGCCCCTCTTATGGCTAAAACAAATGAAGGGTGAAAACCCCAAACTGCTTAGGTGGTCCATTTCCCTACAGGGGATGGACTTCACAGTGGAACATAGACCTGGGAGTAACCATGCCAATGCAGATGGACTCTCTAGGTACTTCCACTTAGAACATGAAGACTTAACTGGGCAAGGTTAGTTTAATGTCCCTACATTTGGGGGGGTTGTGTAGGAGAGTAGGATCTGCTTCACATGGGTACCCCCACTTTTGCTGATGCTTCACTGTTTTTCGACATTAGTCTGGCTGGGGCCCTGCTAATCAGAACCCCAGCCTAGCTGCTTCCTCTCTAAAATGGTTTCCATGTGCCTTAGGCACATCACTGATTGGAATCTGGAGTGCCCTTATAAGTCCCTAGTATATGGTATACTATGTACCAAGGGCATAGGTACCTCAGAGGCCTACCAGGGGCTGCAGCATGTATTATGCCACCCCTGGAAGGCCATCCAAACTGACACCACAGGTCTGCTACTGCAGCCTGGGTAAGGTGGTGCATGCACCCCTTACTGTGATATAGGTTACCTATATCACTAAATACATACACACATATAAACCTATAAGTCACTCCTAAGGCAGGCCTTATCAATCCTGAAGGCAGAGTGCGTGGTTCCTATGTGAGAGGGTGCCCCTGCATGAGCAGGGCCCATCTGCAGCGTTCGGAGACCCTTCTCTGATGCTGTTTGTAGTGCAGCCTGACCATATACTCTTAAGCACATTATAACCTCGCGTTAAATGCTAACTTTGGAATGGCTGCACCTAAACATGTCGTGTTTGGTGTCAAACATCTTGGAATACTACCCCCCGCCAATTCTGGCGGCGGGGGTAGCATTCCACCCTTCTAGAGGGAAAGACATGTTAACTCTGGCTAGCCCGGTAACTTCTTTCTAAAGCCCTGGCATCACAAAATGGATGCTGCTGCCACAGACACGAGTCTGGCCTCCTGCTGCTGGACGAAACTCCGGCAGGGGAGGCCTGGACAATAGGTTTCCTGTCCCAGGGAGGTGTGACCACCTCCCCAGACAGGATAATGTGTATTGGGGCTGGGCGGGAGCACTTTCGGGTGCTTTGAAGTCCTGCACTGGGGGCACATTTGGTGTCCCTGTGCATACCCCAGTTCAAACCGGATCAGGGGCTTGCAGCCCCTGCTTTGGCTGAACTGGACAAAGGAAAAGGGTGTAGCCACCCCTCTGCCCTGACCCACCCATAGGTGGGGCCACAGAGTAGTCCAACCCCTAAACTTGGTATAAGTATAGGAACCCAGTCCTTAGGACTTTAGATTATCCCTGGACGAAACGCTGACACAGAATCCTGGACCTTCGACGCTCTACTAAAGACTAGAGAACAGAAGAATCTCCCTTGGGGTCAAGGAGTGACTCCCCTGCTTGGCAGGCACCAAAGAAGCAATTGTCCGGTCTGCATCGCCTAAGCTCCCGTCGGACGCCGAAGTCTTTGCATCCCCAGAGGTGGATTTCCAGACTTCCCCGAGGCTGCCCTGAGTCCCCAGCAAAGCTGAGGCCCGTAGCTGTCGTGGGTAACGTGGAACCGTGACCCCTGGTCACTGCACGCATTTGCTAGTGCATCCTCTTCTGGGTCTCCCACGAAGTCGTGCTTTGGGCTCCGAGTAGCCCTTGCCTCCAGCACCAGCTGCACCGAAGATCACTGGCCTCCACTCCACGAGTGTCCTGTGAGCCAGATCCACGTGCGATGTCTTGAGGCTCCTTCGCGGTCGCTAGCCCGTTGGCTAGTAGCCCTTCACGAAGGCCAATCCTTTTCTTCTTGGGCACCCTCGTTGCTCCAGGCCTGCCCTCACTTACCCTTGCTGGGTGAGTTCCTCAGACCTTACTGGTCTGCACCATCGACGATCTTCATCTTCACCGAGACTTGCCGTTGCCAAGGCTTGTTGGGTCCAATCCGGTCGCCGACACCTCAGCACTCGACAGACATCGTGTACCAGCCCGAATCCTGCTCCTGGTCACCGACAACGCCTCCTGGACCTCGTGGCTGAAGAGTCAAGATGACCATCAATGCACCTGAAGCACTCGACATCGGTGGGCATCTGTCCATCGCCTTCCTGGTCACTGGCTAGTGACCCAGACTCTGTCCCCTCTGCTTTCAGATTCTCCAGATCTCCAATCCACTCTTGGATCCACCCGGACACTTTCAACTTGGTCGCCAGCAGCAACTTGCAGCAGATCGCCATTCAAATCGACGACGAAACCCGACCCCGAAAGGCACCTATGCACCCGGCTTCCCTGGGTGAGGTAACACGAGTACTCCGGTGCTCCCATGGGTAGAGACTCTAGAACGATCTAGTTCTCAAAGGGTTTGCTCCAAGTCCTCCTTTAAGTGTCCCTTTTCTTTAATTTCCTGATCGCGACTTTCTCCATAGAAGTTAACGGCGTATCGCGGTTGTGTATTTACACTGCACGCGTCCCCCGTGGGTCCCCTGTGTCACTACCTTGGGTGGTTCCTTGTGGTCCAAGCACTTCTAGAGGCTCTAGGCCTAGTGTCTAGTTCAGTCGTGGTTCTTATACCACTTTATTGGTATATGGTTTGGTACGCCCCTAGGGCCCAAACGTGTATTTGTGCTATTACTGTGTTTAAATAACTTATAACTTATGTACTTCGAACTCTAGCCTCATAAAGAGACTAGAGGGGTGTGTTTAGCAATAAATACATATATTTTGAATATATACCTGGTGTGGTGCTCTTTCATTTGATCACTCAAGAGATTATAGACTGGTAAAACAAGCTGCTTTACCTTCCTTCAAGACTTAGCCTGAAGGCTGCTCTCCATAGCTACCACTAGGATAGCTTTCAATAAGGTTGTCTTTAACCTATCTCCAATAAGGGGTTGTTTGGACTGGTGCAAGGTGCCCACTATAATTAGTGGACAGCATATGCCAGGCCAACTTCTCACAGTAGGTAACAGGACTCTTGCGCTCCACCACCTCAAATGGTCCGGTCCACTTATCCTGGAGCGCACAAGGCTCCACGGGGGCCATGACCCACACTTTGTGACCAGGCTGAAGCTCTACCAGAGTGGCATTCTGGTCGTACCACCGCTTCATCTCCTCCTGGCTGGCTTCCAGATTCACCTCAGCGAGTTGCCTGAAACGCCTAGTCTGGTTCCTGAAGGCCAGCATGTAGCTATATACATCCTGGGGAGGTTTCCTGGGAGATTGCTCCCAGCCTTCCTTGACCAGACTCAGAGGTCCTCTCACTGGGTGACCAAAGAGAAGCTCAAAGGGACTGAACCCTAGAGATTTCTGTGGCACCTCACGGTATGCAAAGAGCAGGCATGGTAAGAGGACGTCCCACTTACGCCTCATAGGTTCCTCAAGACCCATAATCATGCCTTTTTGGGTCCAGTTGAATCTCTCAACCAACCCATTTCCTTGGGGGTGGTAAGGAGTGGTGAACTTGTAAGTTACCCCACACTCCTGCCACAGGGACTTCATATACTTGGAAATGAAGTTTGTACCTCGGTCAAACACTACCTCTCTAGGGAATCCCACTCGGGAGAAAATTCCCATCAGTGCCCGTCCCACCACGGGGGCCGTCACTGTCCTCAGAGGTATGGCTTCTGGGTACCGGGTGGCATGGTCCACCAAGACCAGGATGAACCTGTTGCCCATGGCTGTCTTGGGGTCCAGTGGCCTCACAATGTCAATACCCACCCGTTCAAAGGGGGTGCTGACCACAGGGAATGGCTGGAGAGGAGCCTTTTGCTTCCTCCCACTCTTTCCACTTGCCTGGCAAGTCTGACAGGTCCTGCAGTGAGTATCTGAACTCCTGCGCATTTGGGGCCAATAAAAGTGGGTGACAAGCCTCTCAAAGGTCTTGTCCTGCCCCAAATGTCCTGCTAACGGCACATCATGAGCCAGCCCCAGTAGGAATGCTCTGAAGCGCTGGGGTACCACCAGCACATGGGCTGACCCAGGCTCAGCAACCTTAGGCTCAGTATACAGGAGATCATTCTCCCAGTAGATCCAATGTGATCCAGACTGATCACCTGCTGCCTGGTCTGCAGCCTGCTGCCGCAAACCCACAAGAGAAGGGCACTTCTTCTGCTCCGCGCAGAACTCTTCCCTAGAGGGTCCTCCTTCCTGCTGCCAATGGGTCAGCTCAGGCAGGTCCCCTAGTTCAGCTACCTGTTCCCCTGTAGGCTCCAGGGCATCCCCCTCAGGGTCTACCTCCTCCTGGACCGTGGGAACTTCGGGGCCGGCTTCCGCGCCCCCTGCCTCTTCTCTTTAAGGCAGGCACCTGGGCCCCCTCTCAGGCTCCAGGTCCTCTTGAACACCCTTACTGGCTGCCATGGACCGTGTGGTCACACACGCCCAGTCAGGCAGACCCAACATCTCCAAATGAGCACTTCGCTCCACCTTAGCCCAAGGTGAGCTCTCCAAATCGTTCACCAACAAACAGTCAACAGGCATGGCTGGCCTTACAGCTACTTGAAGAGTACTAGAGACCCCCCCACTCAAAGGGAACTTGAGCCACCTTGCAGTGGCTCTCTGTGTTGTCAGCGGCAACAACTGGGTAAAATGCATTGGAGACAACCTGCTCTTCAGACACCAGGTGACACTTGACAGCTGTCACACTGGCTCCTGTGTCTCGAAGAGCCTCCACTCTATGGCCATTGATGGTCACCCACTGCCTGTACTTCTTAGTGTTAACAGGCAGTTGGGTCCTGGGGACCACCTCACAGTCTCCTAAAGAGACAAGGGACATCTCTGCGGGACCCCACCCACCTTGGACACCCATCTCCTCCCCCAGGGCTACACTCGCCATCTGCCGGGGTGGAGCACCAGTGGGTGCTGTCTTTCTAAACTGTGGGCACTGGGGATCAACCGACTTATGACCCACTTCACCACACTTGTAGCACCTCAGGGGTCCACTGGGAACAGGCCTACCTGTCGGGGCCCCGTGCTTCTTCTCAGGGGGAGGCTGGGAACCCTTCCCTTGGTTCCCTTGGGGATTACTTTGGGGCCCTTTCTGGAACTCCCTCTGTTTACCCTTGTCCCCCCCACTCTTCTGCTGGGGACCCTGCCCATTCTTGGCAGAGTCTCCCACGTGACCCTTGTGGACCCGGGTGCTCACCCAGCGGTCCGTCTCCTCAGCAAGCTTCCTAGGGTTAGTCAGCCTGCTATCAATCAGGTGCTGGCGTAGCTCTGGAAAACAATTACTTGACAAGTGCTCCCATGCAATTAAATCAAAGAGCCCCTCAAAATCATTCACTTTGCTACCCTTCACCCAACCATCCAATGCTCTGCAAAAGAAAGTTACATACTCTACCCATGTACCTGACTCCACCTTCTTGCAATTTCGAAACCTCTGTCTATACAATTCAGGAGTCAACCCATACCTGGACATCAATGCATCTTTCATGTGGCTATAAGAATTATGGACTTCAGAAGGCAAGTCTAACAGTGTGTCCCGCCCCTCACTAAGGAACCGCCCCCACAACCCCACTCCCCAATCCTTCTCAGGGACCCGGTGGGAAGACATGGCTACCTCATAGGCTTTGAACCACTGCCCAATATCATCATTCTTATAAAACTGTCTCACCACATCTTTAGGAATATACACCCTTGCTTCAACAGGCATGGACGGTGTGCTGCCACCAGAGGGAGTAATCTCTAAGCTTCTAGCTTTCAACTCCAACTCCCTCAAACTTTTCTCATGCTCCAACTGCATTCTCTTTTCTTCCAGGGCCAATCTCCTATTCTCTAACTCCAGTTGCCCACCCAACTTGAGCTTGGCAAGCTCCAATTCGTGCATCCTGTTTTCCTTCCTGTCCGCCAACTCCTCTGGGGACAGGCCTTTGGCAGAAACACTGCTACCTACTGGGGAAGTTGCTCTCCTCCCCTCTGGACCCAATGGCCCCTCCAGCTGCTCATCTGCATTCTCAGCCCCTTCCTCATTATCAGGGGTACTCCTTGCTTCGACCCAGGCCCTCAGCGCCTTTTGGAACTCATCCTTCTTGGTGAGACCGGTCATTGCAACTTTAAATTTCCTGCAGAAGTGCTTAAGCTGTTTTACATTGTAGCATTCCAGTTTCTCCTCTTCCCACTCATAATCAACAGATGCTATGGATGCTGCTTTATCCATTGTGGTTAAACTTGGCAGTTCTTGGCAAAAATAGAAAATCCCAAAAAAAACAATCTACCAAAAGTATGTGGTCGCGTTTTGGTCGGCACTCACTAGTAGTGTTCACCAATCACTGTACATGAGTCACAAATGCAAGTCCAGAATCCTCACCGCAGACCACCAATTTTAGATTTGGGGGTCTCTAGTTGGCAGAGGTAGGTACCTTTGACCAAATAGGAACCCTTGCGTCTAGTCAGGGTAAGGGGGTACACTCCTAAAATAACCCCTGCTCACCCCCTTGGTAGCTTGGCACGAGCAGACAGGCTTATCTCAGAGGCAGTGTGTAAAGTATTTGTGAACACATACAGTAATCAAGTGACAACACTACAGATGGACACCACACCAGTTGTATATTAAAAATAAGTATCTTTTATATAGATTTAACACAAGACCACAAACGACAAAAATCCACAATACTGTACTTCAAAAATGGTAAAATTAGCTCAGTTCTCTTTAGATGGTAAATGCGACACTTTGAGTTCAATGTACCTTTGGATGCGTAACGCTATACAACGAAAGTGTTGCAGGGAAGGTGATGCATCGGTTCCTTACACGCAAGAACGGTGATGCGTCGGGTCGCTACTGATGCGTAGGGGATGCGTCGGTTCTTCTCGGCGTGGGGAGGTGATGCGTCGGTTTCTTACTGCGTTTCCGTGGCGATGCGACCAGCAACGCCGTGATGCGATGAAGATCCGGTGCAATGAAACAAAGATGGCGTCTTCTTCTTGATGCAACACGATACGTGCACGCCCGACGGCCGTGCGGCGACTCAACGATTCTTCTGAGCCGCGACAGGCCCTGCGACACGCTTCCCGGTGATGCGGCGGCGTCTGATGCGACATCGATGCGAGGCGCTTCTGCGTTGCGAAGCGGCAGCGGCGTCACCCTTCTTCAGCGATGCGACGACAGCGGCTGTGGCGGCGACACGTTTCTTCTTCGTGAGTCGCGCTTCCAGCTCCTTGCGACACGCAATCCCTCAGAAGGCCCAACACAACAGCAGGCACTTCCAAAGAACTCTTGAGGAGCTGGTGGGTGAAGTCTGTTGTCCCTGAGACTTCAGCAGGAGCCAAGCTCTTTCTCAAGCCCTTGGAGATCTTTTACAAGGTGATGAAAGTACACACAAAGTTCCTTTCTCCTTTCTTTGGCAGTCAGGCAACCACTGCAGGCCAATCCCCCAAACAGCACTCAGCTTAGGGATAGTCTCCTCCTCAGTTTCTCTGGTTCCTCTCCTCAGCAAAGGTTCTTCTTGGTTCCCAAAGTGATCTAAAGTTCTGGGGTTTGGGTCCCATCTTTTATACTCATTTTCCCTTTGTTCTCTGAAGGCAGAGAGGCCTTTGCCTAGTCCAAACCAGTTCTGGTCAGTCCTGGAGCACTTTGTTGACAAGACTCCTTCTTTCCTTTCACAGTGTAGGCCAGGGACATCAGATGCACCACAGGAGGTGGAGCCAGCATTGTGGAGGGAAGGCACAGCCCTAATCAGGTCCCAGGTGCAACTCCTCCCACCCATCTACATGCTGACTCACCCTGTCTCCTGGAATCCCCAAGCCCCTGTCACTCAAACTCCAGACAAGGAATACACAACCTAGCAGAGGCAGGCTTGGATAGTTAGGCAAGAAAATACCCACTTTCTAAAAGTGGTATTTTTCAAACACAGAATGTTAAAACCAACTTCACTAAAAGATGTATTTTATCATTCTGAGTTCAGGCATACTAAATTCGTTTTTCTACCATGTTCCTGGGTCAGTTAGGATTATAAGATGTAATAATCAAACTGCCCATTCTGGCCTATGGGGAACAGGTAGCCTTGCAATAGTGAAAAACGAAAATGGCTGTAATTCACTATTAGGACATGCCACAAACACCAGGGCATGTCCTACCTTATACTTACAATGCACCCTGCCCTTGGGCCTACCATAGGGGTGTCTAATATGCTGTAAAGGGAAGGTTTAGGGACTGGCAAGTTGGTGTACTTGCCCAGTCAACATGGCAGTACCAGACTGCACACAGGCTCTGCAATGGCAGACCTGAGACACACTTTTACCGGCTGCTTCTGTGGGTGGCACAACCAGTGCTGCAAGCCCACCAGCAGTATTTGGTTTACAAGCCCTGGGCACACTCAGTGCACTGTACTAGGGTCTGACACGTAAACCAAACCAACCAATCATGAAATCACTAACCCATACATCAATTTACCATAGGGAGCACTTGCACTGTGGCACTGAATAGCAGTGGCACAGTGCCCAAAGCATCTATAACCAGCAAAAACACATGAGGCAACAGAAAAAAATGGAAGGGAGACCCACGCCAACAGTGCCAGGTCTAACAACATCCATACTGATAGGCATAATATTTTAAGAGTGCTTGGTCTGGAGGAACGGGAAACAGCATTTACAATGCTGTTTCCACAACGCATGGCCTTACAACGCGGTCATTTCAACGACCGCGTTGTTAGTTGTTACCACGTGTGCCATTACATCGCAAGTCGTAATAACGACTTGCTGTAGGGGGTGTGCAACACCAGGGAATGTGTTGGATTTTAAATCCAACACCTTCCTTGCTGTTGCACAAACTGGAGTAGGAATAGTAATTAATCCTATTCCTAAGTCCAGCGCGCCCCCTACAGCAAGTCGTTGTTACGACTTGCGATGTAATGGCACGCATGGTAACAACGCGGTCGTTGTAACGACTGCGTTGTAAAGCCATGCGTGGTGAATGCATGCGTTGTAACGTCATACATTCGGAGGAACACAACCTCTGGATTTAAATTATAGCACAGGTTTTTGGGTTTGCTTTAATAATAGTAATTATTATTTTCTACCCAATCAAACTCTCATTAGCAACCTTAGGATAATTAAAGACTGGGGGAAAAACATAATGTTCTAAACCCCTGTCTTGCAGTTTACATGCAGCTCTTAGTTGCCAGGTCATAGTTCACTGTGCCATATTAGAATTGTAATTTATGAACTGCAAATAACGGGTTCCGGCAGTAACCCACCGAGCTAGCTAGATAAAGTAGAATTCTCTGATCTACTCATTACATGTGGTTTGCAGCAGGCACATTAGCCCTCTGTGAGACTTTATGAAGTGCCAAAATCTCTCCAGCAGGTACATTAAATACCAGAGTTTGCTGTATTTTTTTATATAGGGGCAATTCGACCCAAGGGCATTGGAGCGCTTTACATGAGCACCAGTTACGTTACACAAGGTCAGAGTCATTTTTTAGGGAAGGGGAGATGAAGTGATTTACCCAGATTCACAAGATGTTGAGCCGACGCCAAGACTCAAACCTAGCTCCCCAGTTCCATTGTTGGTAGCTCTGGGCGCAATACCACAACCTTTCCCTCAAGTGTTATCTTGACATTTTTATTATTGCCTGCTAATTGCTGGGCACACAAGGAACTCTGCAGGAGTTACCTTTAATTCCATCAGATATTTGAAAATACAGTGCCCCCTGCTTGGTGCCCAGTGCGGCAGCATCGGTCACACTGCCAAAGGCCTGAACTTTCATAGCATAACATAGCATATTTGTCACTGTCCAACTCACAAGGGTGGCAAAGGAAAGAGTCCATTGCCAAGTGATAATCAAAGTGGACACCTTTAACTTTATGAATTATGTCAACAGCCTTGGGAGGAGCCAGCAGTGACCTACAGGACCACTGCGTGCTCCCCCTGATGTCTTTCTGTGAGAAAGTGGTTTATTAGTTGGGTGGGACTGGGGTCGAACATAAGTAATACATTCACTGTCCTGTAATGTCCCATGAAAGGTTTCAGTAATTTAAACCTGAACTAAACTCCCTGTGACTATGGCACAGAGCAGACAGGCTTAACTTAATGAAACTTGTAAAGAGCTTAGAAGTAAATCAGTTAAACAGTTGAAAACACAACACAATAACAATTCCACTCCAATTTATAAAAAAAGCTAAACAAATAATAAGCAAAATTACAACAAAAGGATAAAAATCAAAAAGGGAAACCGGCGATTTAAATGGAAAATGCACCCCGAAAAAGTAAAGTGCCAATGATTGTCAATCATCATTTTAAATGATGCAATTTCAGGGTGACCGTGGTGGAGCCCACGTCAGATACACCAAGTGGGTTGGTCCCAGTGAAAGTCTGGAAGTCAAGCAAGTATCAGTAGTCTAGAGGAAACGGTAAAAGAATGTGCAAACTTTCTTTTGGTGCCCAAAAAACCACAGGAGTACACTTCTAAGGCTTACAGGACCTCATCGGAGGCATTTAGGTGTTAGGTAGAGGCCAACAGCAGGGTTTAGTCTAGCTTCAGTTGCTACTGGCAAGCTAGGCACTTTAGGAAAAAGGCCTCTTGCAGCTTTTGTGCCCGTGTAGTTACACACAAGATCAATCAACTGACCCTTTGAGTCCACTTCTTTGTCCTGGGTACAAATGGGAGGAGGTCCATCTATTTTCATCTCCTTGCAGGTCTCAAACAGCAGCTACACTCTTATATTCTTCTACCGGTCTATAAAGTGCTCTTTGGAGGTGCCCTGGGGTGCCACATTTTTGTCTGGCATGAACTAGTGGGTGAAGGCGACTCCTGGGTACCCCTAACCAATGGGGTGAAAGTTCCCAAAGGCAACCCTATCCACTTTTTCAGCAGTTAGGAAGTAAATTGATTCTAAGCCCTAAATGTTTTTAGAAGATACAATCTATTCTATGGATGCTGTTAGGTTATTCAATTGTGAGATGTTTTAAAAAAAAGTCTTTCATAGTATAAGGTAAAGCTTTGCAGAAGCCACATTTTCTGTCTCAGTAATGAATCGGGTTACAGATTGATAGTCCCTGGCATGTATTGCCAAAAAGCCCCAAAAAGCAAAAGTTCCTACACCATAAAAAACAAGCATTTGCAATGCAATAGGTCTCGCATTCACGCAAGTTTGAGCTATTGGCATAGTAAATGACAATGCTTTTATTTATGTTTAGGGTGTTAAAACATAAATAAAAGGCATTGTCATTTACAATACTAATAGCTTAAACTCTTGCAAAAGCGAGACCTATTGCATTGCAATAAAGGGCCTTCTCGACCGCTTGTTAGATTGTAGATATCAGAGGAAGAGACCGGCCTGCGACGTTTTCAAAGTAGTGATAAATAGTGCAGTGAAGAAGATGTGTAAATGTTGTAAATTACACAGACACAAAGTGTGAAGTGAGAGTTACATATGATCCGAGCTATAAACACTAACAAAGTGCTCCAACACCTTTCGCTCTGTGATTACACTGTCATTGCTATCTTTGGCCTAATTAAAAACACTCCAGCTGTAGTAGGGCCCTGGCTTCACCTCCTGGTGCAGGGCAGGCTGTGCTTTATGGCAGGCATGTAGAGAGGGAGGTATGGTCTTGGCTGTAGCTCCCGCCTCGTACAGTACCTCTGCTATTACCAGTGAGCAAGAGGCGCGGTGGTGGTGGTGGTATTGGTGGTGGTAGAATTGGTGGTGGTGGTATTGGTGATATTGGTGGTGGTGGTGTTGGTGATATTGGTGGTGGTGGTATTGGTGGTAGTATTGGTATTGGTGGTGGTGGTATTGGTATTGGTGCTGGTGGTGGTATTAGTGGTAGTGGTGGTATTGGTGGTGGTGGTCTTGGTGGTGGTGGTATTGGTGGTGGTATTGGTGTTGGTATTGGTGGTGTTGGTATTAGTGGTGTTGGTATTGGTGGTGGTGGTGGAGGTGGTGGTATAGGTAGTGGTGGTGGAATTGGTGGTGGTGGTATTGGTGTTATTGGTGGTGGTATTGGTGGTGGTGGTATTTGTGGTGGTGTTGGTGGTGGTATTGGTGGTGGTGGTATTGGTGGTGGTGGTGTGGATGGTGGTGGTGGTGGTATTGGTGTTGGTGGTGGTAGTGGTGGAGGTGTTGGTGGTGGTGGCATTGGTGGTGGTGGTGGTATTGGTGGTGGTATTGTTGGTGGTATTGGCGGTGTTGGTATTGGTATTGGTGGTGGTGGTATTGGTGGTGGTGGTATTGGTGGTGGTATTGGTGGTAGTATTGGTGGTGGTGAAGGTGGTGGTATTGGTGGTGGTATTGGTATTGGTGGTGGTATTGGTGGTGGTATTGGTGGCATTGGTGGTGGTATTGGTGGTGGTGATATTTGTGGTGGTGGAATTGGTGGTGGTATTGGTGATGGTGGTATTGGTGGTGGCGGTGGTAGTGGTGGTGGTGGTATTGGTGGTAGTGGTGGTGGTGGTGGTATTGGTGGTGGTGGTAGTGGTATTGGTGGTGGTGGTATTGGTAGTGGTGGTATTGGTGGAGGTGGTGGTGGTATTGGTGGCGGTGGTATTGGTGGAGGTGGTATTGGTGGAGGTGGTGGTATTGGAGGTGGTGGTATTGGTGGTGGTGGTATTGGTGGTGGTACTGGTGGTGGTATTGGTGGTGGTATTGGTGGTGGTATTGGTAGTGGTGGTATTGGTGGTGGTGGTATTGGAAGTGGTATTGGTGGTGGTATTGGTGGTGGTAGTGTTGGTGGTGATATTGGGGGTGGTGTTGGTGGTGGTATTGGTGGTGGTATTGGTGGTGGTGGTGGTATTGGTGGTGGTGGAATTAGTGGTGGTGGTATTGGTGGTTGTGGTATTAGTGGTGGTGGTATTGGTGGTGGTGGTATTGGTGGTGGTATTGGTGGTGGTGGTATTGGTGGTGGTGGTATTGGTGGTGGTGGTGTTGATGGTGGTGGTGGTGGTGATGGTATTGATGGTGGTATTGGTGGTTGTATTGGTGGTGTTATTGGTGGTGGTAGTGGTGGTGGTGGTATTGGTGGTGGTGTTTGTGGTAGTGGTGGTGGTATTGGTGGCAGTGGTATTGGTGGCGGTGGTATTGGTGGTGGTATTGGTGGTGGTGTTGGTGGTGGTATTGGTGGTGGTGGTGGTATTGGCGGTATTGGTGGTGGTGGTATTGGTGGTGGTATTGGTGGTGGTATTGATGTTGGTATTGGTGGTGTTGGTATTGGTGGTATTGGTGGTGGTGGTATTGGTGATGGTGGTATTGGTGGAGGTGGTGGTATTGGTGGTGGTGTTGGTGGTGGTATTGGTGGTGGTATTGGTGGTGGTGGTGGTGGTACTGGTGGTGGTGGTATTGGTGGTAGTGGAGGTGGTGGTATTGGTGGTGGTGGTATTGGTGGTGGTGTTGGTGGTGGTATTGGTGGTGGTGGTATTGGTGGTTGTGGTGTTGATGGTGGTGGTGGTATTGGTGGAGGTGGTGGTAATGTTGGTGGTATTGGTGGTGGTGGTATTGGCGGTGGTGGTGGTATTGGTGGTGGTATTGGCGGTGTTGGTATTGGTGGTGGTGGTATTGGTGGTGGTATTGGTGGTGGTATTGGTGGTGGTGAAGGTGGTGGTATTGGTGGTGGTGGTGGTAGTGGTATTGGTGGTGGTGGTATTGGTGGTATTGGTGGTGGTGGTATTGGTGATGGTGGTATTGGTGGAGGTGGTGGTGGTGGTGGTATTGGTGAAGGTGGTATTGGTGGAGGTGGTTGTATTGGAGGTGGTTGTATTGGTGGTGGTTGTATTGGTGGTGGTGGTATTGGTGGTATTGGTATTGATGGTGGTATTGGTGGTGGTGGTGGTATTGGTAGTGGTGGTATTGGTAGTGGGGGTGGTGGTATTGGTGGTGGTAATGTTGGTGATGGTATTGGTGGTGGTGTTGGTGGTGGTATTGGTGGTGGTGGAGGTGGTGGTATTGGTGGTGATAGAATTGGTGTTGGTGGTATTGGTGCTGGTGGAATTGGTGGTGGTGGTATTGGTGGTGGTGGTATTGGTGGTGGTGGTATTATTGGTGGTGGTGGTATTGGTTGTGGTGGTATTGGTGGTGGTATTGGTGGTGGTGGTGTTGGTGGTGGTATTGGTGGAGGTGGTGGTAATGGTGGTGGTATTGGCGGTGGTGGTGGTATTGGTGGTGGTATTGGCGGTGTTGGTATTGGTGGTGGTGGTATTGGTGGTGGTATTGGTGGTGGTGAAGGTGGTGGTATTGGTGGTGGTGGTGGTAGTGGTATTGGTGTGGTGGTATTGGTGGTATTGGTGGTGGTGGTATTGGTGGTATTGGTGGTGGTGGTGGTATTGGTGGTATTGGTAGTGGTGGTGGTGGTATTGGAATTGGTGGTGGTATTGGTGGTGGTAATGTTGGTGGTGGTATTGGTGTTGGTGGTGGTATTGGTGGTGGTGGAGGTGGTGGTATTGGTGGCATTGGTGGTGGTATTGGTGGTGGTGATATTTGTGGTGGTGGAATTGGTGGTAGTATTGGTGATGGTGGTATTGGTGGTGGCGGTGGTAGTGGTGGTGGTGGTATTGGTATTGGTGGTAGTGGTGGTGGTGGTAGTGGTATTGGTGGTGGTGGTATTGGTAGTGGTGGTATTGGTGGAGGTGGTGGTGGTATTGGTGGCGGTGGTATTGGTGGAGGTGGTGGTATTGGAGGTGGTGGTATTGGTGGTGGTGGTATTGGTGGTGGTACTGGTGGTGGTATTGGTGGTGGTATTGGTGGTGGTATTGGTAGTGGTGGTATTGGTGGTGGTGGTATTGGAAGTGGTATTGGTGGTGGTATTGGTGCTGGTAGTGTTGGTGGTGATATTGGGGGTGGTGTTGGTGGTGGTATTGGTGGTGGTATTGGTGGTGGTGCAGGTGGTGGTATTGGTGGTGGTGGAATTAGTGGTGGTGGTATTGGTGGTTGTGGTATTAGTGGTGGTGGTATTGGTGGTGGTGGTATTGGTGGTGGTATTGGTGGTGGTGGTATTGGTGGTGGTGGTATTGGTGGTGGTGGTGTTGATGGTGGTGGTGGTGGTGGTGATGGTATTGATGGTGGTATTGGTGGTTGTATTGGTGTTATTGGTGGTGGTAGTGGTGGTGGTGGTATTGGTGGTGGTGTTTGTGGTAGTGGTGGTGGTATTGGTGGCAGTGGTATTGGTGGCGGTGGTGGTGGTATTGGTGGTGGTATTGGTGGTGGTGTTGGTGGTGGTATTGGTGGTGGTGGTGGTGGTATTGGCGGTAGTGGTGGTGGTGGTATTGGTGGTGGTGGTATTGGTGGTGGTATTGGTGGTGGTATTGATGTTGGTATTGGTGGTGTTGGTATTGGTGGTATTGGTGGTGGTGGTATTGGTGATGGTGGTATTGGTGGAGGTGGTGGTATTGGTGGTGGTGTTGGTGGTGGTATTGGTGGTGGTATTGGTGGTGGTGGTGGTGGTACTGGTGGTGGTGGTATTGGTGGTAGTGGAGGTGGTGGTGGAGGTGGTGGTATTGGTGGTGGTGGTATTGGTGGTGGTGTTGGTGGTGGTGGTGGTATTGGTGGTGGTGGTATTGGTGGTTGTGGTATTAGTGGTGGTGGTATTGGTGGTGGTGGTATTGGTGGTGGTATTGGTGGTGGTGGTATTGGTGGTGGTGGTATTGGTGGTGTTGATGGTGGTGGTGGTGGTGATGGTATTGATGGTGGTATTGGTGGTTGTATTGGTGGTGTTATTGGTGGTGGTAGTGGTGGTGGTGGTATTGGTGGTGGTGTTTGTGGTGGTGGTATTGGTGGCAGTGGTATTGGTGGCGGTGGTGGTGGTATTGGTGGTGGTATTGGTGGTGGTGTTGGTGGTGGTATTGGTGGTGGTGGTATTGGTGGTGGTGGTATTGGTGGTGGTATTGATGTTGGTATTGGTGGTGTTGGTATTGGTGGTATTGGTGGTGGTGGTATTGGTGATGGTGGTATTGGTGGAGGTGGTGGTATTGGTGGTGGTGTTGGTGGTGGTATTGGTGGTGGTATTGGTGGTGGTGGTACTGGTGGTGGTGGTATTGGTGGTAGTGGAGGTGGTGGTGGAGGTGGTGATATTGGTGGTGGTGGTATTGGTGGTGGTGTTGGTGGTGGTATTGGTGGTGGTGGTATTGGTGGTGGTGGTGTTGATGGTGGTGGTGGTATTGGTGGAGGTGGTGGTAATGTTGGTGGTATTGGTGGTGGTGGTATTGGCGGTGGTGGTGGTATTGGTGGTGGTATTGGCGGTGTTGGTATTGGTGGTGGTGGTATTGGTGGTGGTATTGGTGGTGGTGAAGCTGGTGGTATTGGTGGTGGTGGTGGTAGTGGTATTGGTGGTGGTGGTGGTGGTATTGGTGGTATTGGTGGTGGTGGTATTGGTGATGGTGGTATTGGTGGAGGTGGTGGTGGTGGTGGTATTGGTGAAGGTGGTATTGGTGGAGGTGGTTGTATTGGAGGTGGTGGTATTGGTGGTGGTTGTATTGGTGGTGGTGGTATTGGTATTGATGGTGGTATTGGTGGTGGTGGTATTGGTAGTGGTGGTATTGATAGTGGTGGTGGTGGTATTGGTGGTGGTAATGTTGGTGATGGTATTGGTGGTGGTGTTGGTGGTGGTATTGGTGGTGGTGGAGGTGGTGGTATTGGTGGTGGTAGAATTGGTGTTGGTGGTATTGGTGCTGGTGGAATTGGTGGTGGTGGTATTGGTGGTGGTGGTATTGGTGGTGGTGGTATTAGTGGTATTATTGGTGGTGGTGGTATTGGTTGTGGTGGTATTGGTGGTGGTGGTGTTGGTGGTGGTGGTGGTGGTATTGGTGGAGGTGGTGGTAATGGTGGTGGTATTGGCGGTGGTGGTGGTATTGGTGGTGGTATTGGCGGTGTTGGTATTGGTGGTGGTGGTATTGGTGGTGGTATTGGTGGTGGTGAAGGTGGTGGTATTGGTGGTGGTGGTGGTATTGGTGGTGGTGGTATTGGTGGTATTGGTGGTGGTGGTATTGGTGGTATTGGTGGTGGTGGTGGTATTGGTAGTGGTGGTATTGGTAGTGGTGGTGGTGGTATTGGTATTGGAATTGGTGGTGGTATTGGTGGTGGTAATGTTGGTGGTGGTATTGGTGTTGGTGGTGGTATTGGTGGTGGTGGAGGTGGTGGTATTGGTGGTGGTGGAATTGGTGTTGGTGGTATTGGTGCTGGTGGAATTGGTGGTGGTGGTATTGGTGGTGGTATTGGTGGTGGTGGTATTGGTGGTGGTGGTATTAGTGGTATTATTGGTGGTGGTGGTATTGGTTGTGGTGGTGTTGGTGGTGGTACTGGTGGTGGTAGTATTGGTGGTGGTGGTATTAGTGGTGGTGGTATTAGTGGTGGTGATATTGGTGGTGGTGGTATTGGTGGTGGTGGTGTTGATGGTGGTGGTGGTGCCATTGGTGGTGGTGGTGGTATTGGCAGTGGTGGTGTTATTGGCGGTGGTGGTGGTATTGATGGTGGTGGTATTGGCAGTGGTGGCGGTATTGGTGGTGGTGGTATTGGTGGTGGTGGTGGTATTGGTGGTGGTATTGGTGGTGGTGTTATTGTTGGTGGTGGTGTTGGTGGTGGTGGAGGTGGTGATATTGGAGGCATTGATGGTGGTATTGGTGGTGGTATTGGTGGTGGTATTGGTGTTAGTGGTATTGGTGGTGGTATTGGTGGTGGTGGTATTGGTGGTGGTATTGGTGGTGTTATTGGTGGTGGTGTTGGTAGTGGTGGTGGTGGTGTTGGTGGTATTGGTGGTGGTATTGGTGGCAGTGGTATTGGTGGTGGTGGTGGTGGTATTGGCGGTGGTATTGGTGGTGGTATTGGTTGTGGTGGTATTGGTGGTGGTATTGGTGGTAGTGGTGGTGGTGGTATTGGTGGCGGTGGTATTGGTGGCAGTGGTGGTGGTATTGGTGGTGGTGGTGGTATTGGTGGAGGTGGTGGTATTGGTGCTGGTGGTGTTGTTAATAAAACAGGCTTTTGAAAACAACCCATCAGGTGGCTTTAGTACAGATGACATGTAACACAGATGTGCTGTTGTCAGCTTCAGCCCATTAGCACAGGGTTATGTGCTACCTGGAATTCACATGACTTTCGCTAATCATTTCAAAATCCATTTTACTTGGGAGCGGGGAGGGGTTGGAACAGACACGAGATAATGCCCGGTTAAAGTTATTGAAAGCAGGCGCCCGTGCTGCTTAAAAAAACACATGTGGTTTCAGCTGAAGCAGCGCATGTCCGGCCTGCAGTAGGAGAAATTCAATAAAGTAAATAGTGCTTACAGACTAAATAACAGGCTCCGTGTAAGAACCGAAGTAAAAGGGCCAGTCGCCATGGGAGGGTACAAATGAAGACAAGGCCGTCCTAAGGAGGGACTAACAAGCCTATTACCGAATCCGAAGGCAGCATTTAAGAAAGACAATGACACACCAATGAAAAATATGGGAGGAGAGTGGGCGCGGCTTCTCTCCCATACTCTACTACAGCAGACTCGCAAAGCGAGCAGCGCATGCGCGCTGTCGCTAGGCTCGACCTAAAAATGATGAGTGCTAATCAGAAGTCAGGCTGAATGGTAAAAGCTGAGCAAAGGCCTGATACAAGCAAGCCATAAATAGTCAGAGTTATAAATAGCAAAATTGCATGAAACATATAAGCCTAAGAACTTCAGATGCAATGAGCCACAGCTCTGGTCTTGTTTGCATAAACCTGTAACAGAATAACCGCAAGTCTTGGAAAAGCATGCTAGATTGGGATGACTGTCTATTGGTGCATGGGCCTACTACCAGCATGGACATTCTAATATACCAAAAGCCTTAAGATTAAGGGTCACTGTATGGAGCTGATTATTGTCTTGCTCTACTGTTCTGAATGCCTGCCATTCACCCGAAGATACAACCACTCATGTGCCAATGCAAGCATCCCTTGCTTACTGAGTTCAATTATCAGTGCAGGCCACATGTGTTCTTACTGTGCAGCATATGGGCCCAGCATGATGTACAGACACATCGGAAAGGGATGCAATTAATAATCTCAGCACTGTTCTGGAGCCTACTGCATGCATCCTTCAGGAAGATGTACAAACAAGCCTAGTGTTAGTCTGCTCCTGAATGCTTACAGCACTTAATTGTGTTGCTCCTGTGAAAACGTCTGTCTCATTTTGTAAATGACCTACTACTCCATGGTATACTCCAGCTTTGGCATCAACCAAAAGGGCCATGGGTTTATAGAAATGTAATGGATCTCAAGTGATACTATGCGGTGTGAGGGGGGTTCTTGTGTTTTTTCATCTTCTAAAGTTCATGACGATACCAAAAGTGTATTGTTAAAGTTAATGCCGTAGTAAGAAATCAATAAGAAAACAGATTGTAAATGTTTTCGAAGGACTTGGCACTGTAATTGTTTCCCTCAAGACAGATTTAAATATGAGCTTCATTACGCTCCCATAAAAGTGCATACATATTTTTATGGTTCGCTGCTTATCAAATATCATAACATAACATTATCTAAGTAGTCTTTGAGATTATTAAGGAATTTGTAGATCCTATTAGCTCCCAACACAATGTTACCCCTACTCTCTAACTTCCCAATTCACTTTTCCCTTTAAAAAAAAAAAAAGATTGTTGAAATCTACTAATCGTTTCCAGTGCAACAAGAGACAGATCTGTAGTGTTCAACACTAACAGAGTTTACAGAAGATGATTTACTTGTATGTGCTCTACCCTCCCCTTACGCTCTAATTAAGTTTAGTTTACTATCACCTGAGTGGACAGCTAAGCTAATGTCAAAATTTGGTTTTCCGGATTCTCTTTGTTCACTAGCACTGGCAGTCTCTAGCTTGATGAATTCTTCCTATGGGTCAGCTTGGCAGAAGACCATAATCACCCCTTAACCACCCCTTCTGAAGAAAAAAACCCTAAACTGGACACATCAATACCAAGCAATGCTAGTCTCTCTCTCTTATTCCATACTTTATAATTAGCAGACAAAGATGTTAAATCTCAATTTACCGAATTTACTAAGACCAAGGGTTGCCTGGAACTTTTCATGGAACAGACGCTGCACTGTTTGTTCTCAATGATCTCTGGATTATGCCAAATCAAGATGGCTCAGCGGCGTTGATCTTACTCGATCTGCTGGCAGCCTTCACTGCAGTATGGTATGGCACTCTGTTGGAAAGGCTGAGCTGTTTTGGGATCAAAAGTACAGCTCTGGATTGGATTGATTCCTTCCTAACCAATCACAGGCAGATTGTGCATCTGCCCCCATTTAGGACTACTCCATAAACTCTTTAATGTAACTCCAACCCATATTTTTAATCTCTATGTAGCTCCTTTAGAAGACCTCATTCTCTCATTTAACGTATCCTGAATGTGTTGTGCAGATGATACACAATTAATTCTGAAACTTAATAGAGAGAGTGATGTGGCATGCTGTGACTTTCATACCTACCTCAGCAACATAGCAGGCTGGATGGCAGGAAACTGCCCCAAATGAATTCTGATAAGAGGGAGCATAAGGAATTGTGTAATTAGTTGAGGGGGTAAGTACCCACCTCAAGTAATGATCACAATCCTTGTCAGAGTGAACCACTAAAGTCATTAAATAAACATGGGCTCAACCCCCACAGAACAGACAGGCTTAACGTAGAGGAAATGTGTAAAGTATTTATGCAGTACTTAATCAGTAATAATGTTGAAATGCAAAAGAATAAACATACCAAAATAAATTAGAAAAAAAGAGTAAAACATAATAAACAAAATGACACCAAAATGACAAATATCCAAAAGGGGGAATCAGAGATATGATTTTTTAAAACGTTTAGCACCAAGAAACACAAAGTGCCAATGATAGTCAATGGTCGTGGTAGAACAGGAACTAGGCTCGATTTGACACTGACCACAATGGAGCGTGGGTCAGACACACTAACCTGGTCAACGATCTTACCTTCTGACTTTATTTCATTAAGCCCCAATGCACCACAGGAGTACACTTTTAAAGCCCCCGAGGATGTCAGAGGAGGCATTTAGAGACTCACAGGGTGGCAAGTCAGGTCCAGTTGCCCCTGATCAGCGATAAGTTGTAAGAAAGCCCTCTTGGAGCTTGTTGTGTCTCTGTAGCTTGAACAGGAGGTCAGCTTTAAGACCCTTGGAGTCCACTTCTTTGTCCTGGATATAAGAGAGAGAGTATGTCCAGTCCTCCAGGGTTCTTTTCAGGTCGCAGACAGCAGATTCAGCCATCCTCTGATCTTCCTCAGGTCCATGAGTGTTCTGAAGAGGGTGTTTGGAGGTGCCACTGTTGTATTGTCTCGGGGCATGTAAAATGTATGGAGTGCTCCCTCATTCCATGTTGGATGGATGGTCAGGGAAATGGTGGTACTGAGGGAGGACAGAGACGGTTGGCGTTCTGGCCGGTTGCTCCCTCTTCATGTTGCTTTCATCTCAAATAAATATAGATTTTAACCTACCTTGTATGACCACCATTTCTCCACTGGTGATGAGGGTGGGATGGCGAAGAGAAGAGTGTCCTGTCATAGGAGCTGGCAGCAGTGCAGCAGAGAAACGTGGAAACAGCAGCAAAGAAGCAGTGCAGCCGGACTTGCGCAAGGCTCTCGCAAGTGAGGAGGCACTGTGCGCCCTGCCTTGGGGCCGGCATGGAACCAGTGCGTCTAGATTAACTGACTGTTGGCAAACCCAAGTGAGTAAGGGGGGCCACCAGAAGGATTTTAACCACTCGTTTCAACAGAGAATGAGGAAAAACATGATGAAGTTTTGTCTAAAGTGTTGGGAACCTTGCACCATGAACGGTTGACCATAAAGTTGGAAAAATGTAAGATTGGCGTCAAGGGGTGCATTGGTTGGATCAAAAGGGTTTATCACCAAAGCTGAAGTTGGTGAAGTCCATTGAAGAGGATCCATTGCCACAAGGCAAAGTTCAGTTGAGGTCCTTTTAAGGGCTGGCTGAATACTGTTCACCGTTCATCCCTAGGTTTGCAGGCAAAACTGAGCATATGCGTAAGTTGATGTTAAAGAATGCCAGATTTGATTGGTGTATTGAATGTGAGCAGGGGATTAAGCAGCATAAGAGAGAGATTGCATCTGCTCCTGTACTCAAGCCTTTTGATGCACATGATAAGAGTATTCTGTATACGAATGCCAGTGCCGTAGGTTTTGGTGCTGTACTCTTACAACTGAGACAAGTAAAGGAAGTAACTATTGCTTTAGCCTCAAGACCGCTGAGAGATGCTGAACGTATGTATACTGCAATAGAAAGGGAAGCTCTGGTGTGGGGTGAATCATTTCAAGATATTTGTGTGGGGAACAACATTCCTGATTTTCACCGATCACCACCCCTTAGTTGATGTATTTAGTAATAAAGGGAAAAGTATAGCGTCATCCAGAAATTTGCATTGGGTTCTGAGAATGTTGGAATTCTTGTATACCATGGAATATATGCTTGGCAAGAAGAATGTGGTGGCTGACTGTTTATTGAGGTTGCCAATAAGTGACCCGAGCACCGATGAGGTTGATGATGTTGGGCAATTGGTTGTCAACGTGTACATATTTACGGAAGGTCTCATAAAGCATGAGGAGTGGTTGTAAGCCGTGACCTTACACAAGATTGTGGGACCATGACTGTTGGGTGGCCGGCCAAAGGGAAGGTTTCTGAGAAGGTGGAGTCGTTTCGGAATGTTAGGACGGATTTGTCGATGTAGGGTGAAATTTTGTTACGAGGGGAGTTGTTGGTGGCACCAGAGGTGTTAAGAACACACTTCTTGTTGTTGGCTTATGAGGGCCATGGCAGTATGATGGCGCCCAAGTGTAGGGTGAGAGCAGAACATTGGTGGACAAAGATGTGGAGAGGACGGTGAGGGAGTGTTTATCATGTGCATGGAGTGATAAATCACACAAGACGGTGGGATATCCCCCGCTTGAAGTGGAAAAAATGGATGCTCCATGGAGAAAAATTGGTCTGGACATCTCTGGGCCATATAATGTGCTGGCTTCCAGTCCCACGTATGCTGTGATGGTTGTTGATTACTATTCGAGGTAGCCTGAGAAATTTGTGGATCAGGTGACAACACAAGATGTGTTCAAGTTTTTGGAGGAGCTTTGGGACCGGACCTGTCAAGCAGGATGTGACATTCAAACAGGATTTGACACTTTAATGTCAAAAAGAATCTACACAGCCCCCTTGCATATTCTGTCAGGTTGAGATGGGGCACCTCTCCCCATTCAGGTTATCCTATTGTTTACTCTTCGGAGAAAATTCACACTTCATTCACTCCCATTTAAATGTTGATTACTGACTGGCTGGCTAAAGGGGGAGAGCAAAATGCAGATTCAGCTCCCAGGTCCTTAAGGCAGGGTAAAGGACAGGTAACCTTTGTAAAATGTACTTCTCTGCAATATTTAGAAAAAATCAGGCTTCACCCTTGAATTTTCGCAACCATTAAAAATAGTGGTTTAATTATTTCTTTAGCCAATCCCATTCCAACATACAGTATTAGTATTTAATATTGCACCCTAGTGTTTTCCTATGGCACACCTAGCCTCGCTACAATGAGGTAGCTCAAAAAATGTCCCTAAGTGCAGTTTCAAAACAAACCCTTGCAAGTATTCCCAAGCAAGACTCCAGGTGAACCTAACAGTATTTGCTTCTTTTTTTATTTCACAAAGTCATTTCAACAGAGAATGTGGTCACTATATGTGATCATACACAATCATCCCACTTGTGTATGATTTTCACACATAAATTGAGAAATATGTATGTGGCCTAATAGCCAGAGGTGCCAACTCTGAATCAAGGGAACTAGGTTTGAGTCCCGGCATTGACTCAACATCCTTTGATTCTGGCCAAATAACTTAAACTCCTGTGCTTAAAATAAAATGAATCTGACCTAGTTAAATGTAATCTGATGCTCACATAAGGCACTCCAATGCCCATATAAGTTTGCCAAATATATATATGGAGTCCAAAATGTGCCACTAGGCCTTGTTTTAGCACCACATGGATAAAATCATTACCCTATACTGTATAAGTGGTTTTTGCAAATTTGCAATAATCACTGGTATCAACACCAAGAGTTATCAGAAGCCTTGTTATTTTTAGTGGACGTGTGACACAGGCTAACACCCCACCCTGAAAAGTGTTCCAGCTACAGACCCCAGTGCAGTACACCATCTGACACTTTTATTGGCCATTGTCCCATGAAGACATATGAAAGGGCGAGGTCATGGTTGTAACTTTTATAAACAATGGTTGTTAGAAAGGAATAAAAAAAAAATGGTAAGGAGTTTGTTATTTTGGTAATTCACAGCAATTTGAACGTATGTCTACTATTACATTAAAAGAAATCACTCCCGCCACAGGTCCAATAAAGCTAGCTGGGTCGCAAATGTTTGTCGTTCTAAAAATTGGGTTATGGTTCTAAAAAGTTTGGGAAGCACTGTCCTAGGGAGTTGCCCCTTGCCTGCAAAGACAGTGAAAAATTACGGGACACATTTGATGAAAGCTTTCTATGAGACCAAAGATAACTGAAATATCAATTTCATGTTTCTCTGCCTCAAAGTAAGGAAGAAAATGTTATCATTTGTTCCAAATATTTTACATTACACCATTTTGCAGGCAGTTGTGGGGTCCCATAGAGATTATGGCAGTGCTCTGTATCTTGGACTTCCGACCTTCAATCCTTATAAATTACAAATTGTACAAAACACATCGGCACGTTTGCTACTCAGGCTGCTTCAAAGAATTCCAGCTTCAGGACATCTGCATTCCCCACACTGGTTAGTGGTGGAGAAGAGGGGGCTTTTCAAAAGCTTTTGAATGTGCTGTAAGGAATTGCTCTTAAATATTTTCCTGGTACTGTCATGCACGTCATTTAAGATCTGCTTCTGCATCTTTGCTGGTGGTCCCTGATATAAAGAAAATGACTGACGGGGAGCAGGGGTTTTTAATTCCAAGCAGCTGTAACATAGAACATTATTCCCCTTGAAATTAAGTCCTCTGACAATTTACTAGCCTTCAGGAAGAGATTTAAGGCTTGCCTATTCAGTTCATAGAAACATTGATCTTGTTCTTGTGTTTAGTATATATTAGGGGGCTTATTTACAAGCCCCTTGTGCCGCCGGTGCGTCACTTTTTGTGACGCACTGGCAGCGCAACCTGCTGCCCCATATTTACAAGGATATTTACATGGACATGCAAAACCACCATGTCCTTGTAAATATGGCCCCTCTCCATGCAACACTTTGCGTGAAAGGGGCGTGCCATGGATGTTGCTGTGGGTGTTCACACATAACACCCATGGCTTCTGCCACATTTCCAGATTTACGAGAACTTGCAAACCTGGAAATGCATCAGAATGCTAGGCCTCCCCATCGGGAGGCGCAACGAGGAGAAATGTTTTCATTTCTCCTCCTTTTTTTCCTCTTTCTATGCGTGCTGCATTATGCTGCACACGCATAGGAAGAGGAAATCACCTTTTGTGATGGCATCCCTGCGACGCAGGCACCCTTGCACCATTGTGCAAGGGTGCCTGCGTTGGCGCATGGCAGCTAATTGTGCGCAAGCGCAAGGGAGAGCCAAGGAACCCGTCATATCGTTGTAGATATTACGCATCCCTTTGCTTCGGAATTAACGCAGCGTGGCGCAGCCAAATGGCTTGCGGAAGCGCACTGCATTAATTCCTTGTAAATAAGCCCCATGGTCTTCAACATAGCGCAAGGACACACTTGGGTAATTGTTTGTATGCGTACCTTAAATAGTAACTATGGCCTATACAGACCAATTGTGGAGCTCGGGCATCTCAGCACCTCTCAAGACAAAGTCTGGGCCTTATACAGTGCTACAGTAGATATGTGAGGTTAACTTACTCTTTGCACCTTTACATTTATTTTGCGTTAGTAAATCACTAGAGTCTTTAATTCCTAAATACATGTAATACCAAACCCATAAACATAAGCAGTGACGGTATTCATAGATTTGCCAGAACAGTGGACGAACATACTTCTGTCTGAATGGACGAAGTCTTAAGTGCGAAAGTCAATTGCATTTACTATGACATTTTGTCATGATGCTGAAATGTAGTGCTTAGAAAAACAATCATGCAAAAAAATAGGATCGTTTCCTCAGCAATGCCTGGAACAGCTCTATGTACCTTCTCCAAGCAGTTCTCACAATGAATCCGGGAGGAGGTATAGGGTTCATATCTATTGAGGGGCGACTATCTGTGATGTCAATTCTCAATTTATATGTGGCCTGACTTACAGGTCTTGCGGTAAAATCCTCAAATGTGTGTTGCACCTGCACATATTCAGTTTGTTTTCTCCAACATATGAAGGTGTTATGACATTTGAACTTTGACTTCTAGATCGTTCACATTTTTTATGTATGCTTTAAATGCTTCAATGAAAGGTTTACACCGGTATTATATGTTTTAAAAATGCATTTAGATATATGCACCATGGAATGCATTACTGTTCTTGTACATATTAAATGACATTGATGATTTGGTTATAAGCGTAATAACTGGATTTATATTGCATGCATTGCTATTGCAAATCACAGTTCTTTGAGTTTCACATTGCTTGACAAGTAAATAACCTTAAGTGCAGGTATTGTTTCTTTGGGGGCTGTTTGCAAAAATCTATTGTAGAAATATTTTTATAGCAAATGGTAGAAACGTACTGGTTCTTATACTCTAATGAACAATTTTCTTAGTTTAGGAGTAGAAGCTTGTTGATTCTTACAGTATTATAAGAAGATTTTTATAGTTAATGAGAAGAAGCATATTGGTTCTTGCACTCTGAAATTAATACGTTTTATAATTAATGAGTAGATATTATAGGCTCTTATATAATTGTAAGAATATTTTTTCTACTTGTGGGCAGAGGCTTTCTAGCAAAAGTGCATATAAAGCCAATGATTTGTATAAAGAAAGAGAGAAGACAGAGAGGGACACAGCAACACAAAGAGTAAGAGAGCCCAACCTATAAAATCAGGAGAAGAAAGAAAAAAAATAATGGATGGCATCTTGTAAGGAGAGTTAGAAAGAAGGGAACCTGCTGTAATGACTGTAAAGTGCCCCTGTTAAGATAGAGCTATGTGCACAGAGATGAGATCAGGAGAGAACAGACTGTCCTTAGGAGATAAATATATAATTTAGTGCTTAGGAATCTTGTAGCACTTACTTAGTGCAGAGTTAGAGGTGTATTAAAACAAATGTGGTACTTTTATGTTACGCAGGTTTGGAGAGTGTACTGCCTATTTATTTGATATTTACATTGCCTAAGTGTATTTTCTAATCAACAAGTTTCATATTATGGTGCGTATTTGTAAATGCAAGTATAAATAGTTACAAAATACAGAGTCTTAAGGAGTGTATAATCATGAGAAGAACTATGGACTGTTTTTCATATGTGTACTATCCCTATCAAAACCCCTGTGAGCCTTTATGGGTAAAAGTCAGGTATAGAACTGTGCATGGAAAAAATCCCTAAGCACAGAAATCAGAAATAGACTGGCTCCACAGTACAGTGTGCCCTCTGTGTGCATGAAGGTAAACCTATGTGATTGTAGAGGGGTATGTGGGTTCTAACTGGAATGTTGAAGACTAGTTAATATTTATCAAGAAATAGTGGATATCACTCAACTAGGTCACTGAAAGAGATTGAGGAAATTCCAACTACTGGATGGCATTGCATTTGGTATACAGATGGTAGATAATCTTCCTTCTGTTCTCCATTCCACAGAGTCTGCAGCAGCATAGACCTGGTGATTGTGGGGGTAGAACGGTAGCATCAACATTGTGTAGCTCAATCACACAAGAGAGGGAGCACAAAAGTGGCAAGATGAAAAGGAATCTGTTGGATGAATGGAATTATCTCTTGAAGAGAAAAATGGTGGCACCTTGACCAACACTCCAACCAATATTTGCTGGATGTTCCTAGAAAACTACACATACAGTAACAGCTGTTAGACCCTGTTGAATGAACTTGAGCAAGAAACAAATCTAACTATTGGGTCCACAGAAAGGGACAAGAAACCAAGGGGCTACAGCAGGGGTCTCCAACCTTTTCTGTAGAGAGAGCTACTTCTGCTCAAGGAAAGTCCTCCCAAGCCACTAGCAAATTTTATCACTGTACAATAATGACAATGTGTGTTAACATTACACGATGACCTCCTTAAGCAGGATTATGAGTAGTGGACACTCAAGCATTCCAGGCGAGGTTACCAGCAAATATGTCAGGAGGCAGAAAAAGTCTATCAATATTAAATGCCTCCACCAAACTAATTTAAGTAACATTCAAATCATCACATTCCCTGTGGCAAAATGGACATAACCACTGCAATAAGTCTAAATGTTTTCTAGAATTGCAACCTTTTGTCTTTTCAGTTTATCAGTTTCTGAAATTACACATATTTTTTTTCAATGAAATGGCACTTTCCAATTTGGACAAACAAACTCAATTTTACAAAAAGTAAACCTTAAAAAAAAAAAGTAATTATTGCCTTTAAGATTTCATTTTTCATTTTTATGAAATACAGCCAACTTGGCATTTTCATAGAATACTCACATGTACAAATACCTCACATGAACAGATACTTCTTCGAATGCCCACGTGTAAGAATCATAGGCCATGGATATTTAGATAACTCCAGGGAAGTCTGCAATATGCTAATAATGTTCAACATTATAACAGGGCCACTATTGTGTCAAGGCTGAACAAAATGACGGCCAGGATGGCCACCATTATGTCAGAGATGACTAAAGGTAGGCCAGTTAGGCTCTTACTATGTCACTGATTGCTGCCAGTATGCAACATCTACACCAAGAATGCCCAAAACATTCAAGAATGACCATTATTATGCCATTAGCACTATTATGCCCATGAACTGATAAATTGTGCCAGAGATAAAATCCTTAATAACAGAGCCAGTATACACATTTGACAGTCCTTGACAACAGGCATAGCTTCCAGGAAGCAACACTGTTTATTAGGGAGGGAAATAAGATCAGAAAGACCACACATAAATGGATGCAGATGAGGCTCTTTATTGTCTCTGCCCTGGATCATGCCCTGTTCTCCTTAGTTCTTGAGCTGATCATGCACCCATCTAACGCATTTTAACTCTGGCTCCTACAGTCCCACACTTGGGTGGGTCACCACTGGTAATTGCTAAGGCTACTGCTGCACTCTTCTTCATTGGTCAATTGTTCAGTCACATGGTGTGACTTAAATAGTAGGGCGTACAGCATGGCCAATCTCCAGGTGACTTAGATTGATATTGGATACAGCAGGTCATGTGGCAGGCCCCATAGACCGATACAATATGTGTTTGAGTGTTAGCATGAGGCCTTGCCATTGGTTTCTCTGGCTGTCACTGTTAGAGTCTTGAGATGAGCAGTGCTGCCTTACTTAATATGCAGAGCCTCTCTCCGTGAGATACTGGGCTTGGCTTCATCTCTGAGAGCTACTTTGAGGGTATTTGCGAGTTACCGGTAGCTCCCAAGATACTCGTTGGAGACCCCTGGACTACAGAATTAATTTTATCTGATATGTATGGAATTTCTCCACCTCTCCCCGTACTCTATATGAACACTATAAGGTCAAAAGAGTGTCTACAGGCTCTTTCTGGGTAGCAGGAATGGTAATAATATGAAAGGTAAAAAATTACTCCTTAAATTGTGGTCCATATAGGCCACTATCTGGGCTCAACCTGAATTATAATACATTCTCTAAAATTATGTCCTGCAGTCTCCAGGAAGAAACAACACAAGTGGTGCAGGCCAACCTCATAATAGGAACACAACAATCAACAAATGCTAGTTGTTTCGTATTATAGATAAGGTTAAAGATGTGGGCCAGAAATATGCATAGGCTTGTCTAGACGCTAACCAAGAACTGGGCTGTGGTGGGAATGTCTTTTTGAAATCTTGGAAGGGATGAACTTTGAGAAAGGATGTATAGGTTAGCAAAAATCTATTGTACCACAAATCAACAATATTGTCCAGTGTATTTTAAGTTTGTCTCAGAAAGTTGGAAAAAGAGAGGCACTGGGCAAAGATGTCCTTGATCTGTCATTCTAATTTCCCTAATGACATAGCCATTGTCTCGTTTACTGAAGAAGAGATTTAGCAATGAGTGAATACAGTTGTTTGAAACAACCCATGTCGTCAGTGCGCAGACAATATTTTGCACATCAACATCCTTTTGGACAAGATTCCGCTAATGCTCAAAAAGGTGTTTTTGCTAGTAGTGCATTACTCTTACACTTTTGAGTAACTTTACTGCTTTTCACAAAATCAGAGTGTAAAGATTCTCAAAAGCGTAGGCTTACACATCTACAACCCCTGAAACAGGGGTGGAGTCAGTAAAAACATCATATACACTAATACATTTACTGCTAGCAGTGAATTTATGACTGTGTTTGACATTCCCCATAATCGGGGTGGAGATCTCCCTATGGAAAAGTATAGGGAACATTTTTAAAGTTTGATAAAGTGAATAAAATATAAAAATATCTTAAATATTAATGTAAAATAACTTTTTATATTTGAGTAAACTGTAAAACAAATTATTAAAAGTGCTACTGTACTTCTAACTTAAATAATAATGACCAAAATCATTTTTATATATTATATTAAGATACATTTTGTATGTAAGCTAGAATAAACAAAAAATGTCACCTAATGTATGCATGTCATATTAATTTGTTATGTACTAAAAATACTAATAGTCATGTTTAAAAATATTTTAATGCAATTGAAATATTTTTTATTAAAAATGTAATGTGTGTCCGTTGCCAGTTGCCATTTATATACATACAAGCCCAATCCAGCCAATAAGCGGCACTATGGGACCTGTAGTAAATCACAATGATTCACCAAATATAAATTTGAATGCATTCAACATAAGTTCATTGAAGAAAACAATAGTGTAAAGCAACAACATATACATCGCAATTAGGCATGTCACATTACCTATATAATGGCATTGTCATTGCATTTCCGTCATATTCTCGATATTGTTTTAATTTTGCTCATTGATACTGTACTTATTAATCGCTGAACATTTATTCTCTCCTAATGATTTGCCCATTTTGGGTATAGCTTTATAAATATTTCTGTAAATATATATTGTCGCGAACTGTACTATCAATGATATCACGCCTCATTCTCTTTAATTGTTCTGTCGCCAGAGCGGTGCTATCAATTGGACTAACCATAGTTAAATTAGTTTACTTATTGATCAGAATATTTCGGATGTAAGGGGACATAGGGGCATTAGCCATAGATATCTGACATGGGGCAGCATATCAAGCTGATTGGTTTGTAGTACGGTAGTAGTACTATTGTAGTACTACTACAAAATACTGCAAAATGCAGTTTGCGAATAGCCCCCTAAGAGCTTTGCACTGATTACGGTTCTCTGGAGTCTTGACTATTCCTTCTAGATGAGCCTAAAGGCAAATATTGCTGACAGTGGCTTCGATTGCAGAGGCTCATGATTATCTAGCAGTCCAAGTGTACACCACAGAAGTGAAATTCCTGAGGCTCATTACAAATGGAGCGATGAAACACTTAAGGAAATCTGTGAAGGTCTGTCTCAAATTGATTGTTTTGGTTAGAGACGAGTGCAAAAAATGGTAGTATTTTATAGATAATTGTACTATTTCCAAGGTGTTCAAGCGCACTTGGGAGTCAGAGGTTTGAGTAACTTAGACAAACTCCTGAATACCATTGAGAGAAGCTATGGCAATAGGAGAATTACATTATTCAGACTGAAAAAAACTGTCTTGGATAGATTAGTAAGTCTTAACCTGGGGGTCCGTGACGCCTACTCAGGAGGTCCGTGACTGCTTAGAAAATTAAAAACTATTAACAGATTAATAAAGTGTATATAAATAAAGAAGCAAAATGTACATTTTAAAATTAGAAAACGTTCAATAAATGTGAAGGAATTGGAGGATAAAAATGAAGTTGATATCCTCAGATCGATTCGTGCGAGCAGTTAAACGGAATATAGTATGAGTGATGAAAGGTCTTAGTTGAATGTAGAGAAGCTCCACCCTTCCCATTAAAAATTCAAATTTTGATTATTTTATATTTGTTTGTGAATTAAATTAAATATTTCATCATTTGAGTATTTGCTTAATGAATGCTTGTTTCCATATTTTTGTATATTGTTTTGCAGTTCAAATCATTGAAATTGCTTAGGTCAGAATCCATGGATTCCAATAATGACTCAGTGGGAGTCCCCTGTTTCCAGTATTCCATAAGTGGAGGTCCACAGAAGTAAAAAAACCTGGAATAGATAGCCTATGTTGGAATGGTATTATTTGGCTGTACAACTAGCATATGTTTCTCCATGATGCACAGAGCAGAGCACACTGAAATTCCTCTACTGTGCGATAAGATGGTATTGTATGCTTTTAAAGAACTGTTGATAGCAGAGCTGCTGAAAGAAAATACAAGTACACCAAGTGGTCAAATATATTATGTAGTTATAGAAATTAATTGGTAATATCTCATTAAATGCACCCACATAACCTTGTGGTGCCTGAATGCGTAAAAGGGCATACTGTTGTGACCTCATTAACAGTACTCTCAGACAGGTGAACTCGTCCATTAAATACATGGGCTTGCCTGCTCTGTGTTATTTCCCATTATATAGCGCTGCTCATGATTAATCTGCTCATACTTTGAGTTGTTTTTCAAACTAGGTTTGCTCATGTCTACCTTTCTACCTGAAATAATTCACGTTTTCCTCCACTTGATCAAGCATAAGTGGTCACGCTTTCATCTGTAGGCATTTTGCCCTACTACCAATTCTAGTGTAAGTGAGGGCATCTTCTGATGCAGCCTAGCTGGATTGTCGAGTAAGCTGGGGATGGAATATGAGGTGAGTTTATTGCCCAGGATAATATTCACCTTTTCCAGGTGACTTAGCTTCCAGTTTATTTTTTCCTTGAAGATTTTACTGTAGATGTGCACTACACAGGTTTAGCAGAGCTGGATTCATGCCTCAAAATCAGGATATTCACAAAGATATATTTTAATAGTTTGAATTCCTTTAGTTTGAAAAAGGATGTTGGGTGGCTAAGGCGAACTATTTGAATTTGATTAGTAATAATTTCATCAATGCAAAGTTTATTTTCCACAAAGTTTTAGAACCGAAGATCAACAACACAGAAAGACAAAATACATGTTTAACTGATAATTCTTAAAAGGAGAAAAAATATCAACATTATGTGTGACTAGTGCTCTTTCAATATTCACTTACTTGACATTACCAACAGCTGGAATAATTTCTCATTTGTACGTGATTATAGTTACTACACAGCATAACTCATACTGTAGTGGAACTGTAGGATTAGTTGGTGAAAGATGTACAAGCCTGTGAAAAAATAATTATCTATCCTATCCAGAACTGAGTAATATTGGACAGCAGAAGCAGCTTTTACCACAAATGCTTTGAGTGTTGGTGATACAGCTCTCCGACCTACCCTTTGAGAGTTGCATCTTTTCAAAGGGCCAGTATGGTTTAGAAAGACAAGACCACATTTCTCAAGCTGAGCCTGCCAGTTGGACTTTTCACTAAAAAGAACATCCAGAAATGTATACAGGGATACTTTGGGGGATATTTTCAAGAGTTTATCGCCACCAGAACGTCACTTTTTGTGACATTCTGGTGGCGACAAGCCCTTCGCTTTATTTACAAGGCGGCACTAAGCCACTTAGCCTGAATAAGGCTCCCTTTCACGCAGAACTTAGCGTGAAAGGGGTGGGCAATGGGTGTGGCAGCGGGCGTTCCACCGCAACACCCATTGCTTTTGGAACTACCCCCTATTTACAAGGGTGGGGTAAATAGGAGGCAGCGCCAAAAATAAGACCAGGAATAACCTGGTCGTAACCTGGTGAAACGAGGAGAAATTAATTTCACCTCGTTTTTGTTGTTTGCTTTCTGCAGCACACATAGAAACAGCAAATCACCACTAGTGATTGTTCATGTGCAGGAGAAAGTTTCCCTACCTGCACATAAACAATCATAAAAAAATGAGAAGTTGCAACTTCTATGTGTACTGAATACACAGCACACATAGAAGTTACAAATCACCATTACTTATTGTTTATGTGCAGGAAGAGACACCTTCCTACACATGAGCAATCATTCCCCGCAATGCAGGCACCATTGCACCAGCGCTAGTGAAAACACAGGGGTGCACTGTATTGTAGTAAATATGACACATCCCTGCATTTTCAGAATGGCGTAGCATGGCGTTAGCAATTTTGGCTCAACGCCGCGCTCCGCCATTCTCTTGTAAATTGTAAATTGTTTTATAATTGTCCATCAAGGAAATCTTCCTATTCTGAGAATTATTCGGTCAGTGCTTCATCCTTGTCTGATTAACAGTCAAACTAGGGCCATTAAATATATAGGTGTACGCAGGAGTATAATTGGAGAGGGTTCTACTGCATGCTCTAAAGCCCCTGCTAATTGCAAGTTGAAGCAATGTTTGACTCCTCGAGACTTATGCTGAAGAGATTTCCCTTAAAGCTGGACATTCCCTATCACACACCATCTAAATTTGTTACATCCTGACCTGCCCTAGACTCTTCAAATTGTTAATTTAAATCTCTGGCACTGATCAACAATGGAGCTTTCTGGTCATTCAATCACAGGCCCAAATCCATAACAAGGGATTGTAATAATAAAAGACTTTGTGATTTCTGAGATTAGGTTCTGCTGCTGTTATACAATTATCAAATTAACAACCTGGCCACTAATAAATTGTATTAAGTACTGCTGTGTGTCACTAAAAGGGGTTGAACTCTGTGGTAGCAGCCATACTAAAAGGAGGGCAAGAGAGAGGTTGAAAGTCCAAATCAGGAAGCAGGGAAGCCGCAATTATGGGTAGGATGACAATATCCACAATTAATGTTGGTGGACTAAATGATAGGGGTAAAAGAAACAGGCCCGGTGAAATGCTCCGAGCACTTGGTGCTGATATTATATGTCAGCAGGAGACACACATTCCCTGGCAGAAAAGAGGGTTAATACTATACCAGGGTACTCTCAAGTTGTTTGTTCCAGCCCAATCCACCAACACCAGAGGCGTGGCTATACATGTTTCTTCACGACTCTTACCTATTAACCGAGTTAAGGCAGATAAATGGGGCTGGTGGGCTATTGCTCTTATACCTAATCATTGCACTATTTGTACAGTATACGGCTCCAATATTGATGATGCAGAATTGTGGGTAAAGTTGGAGATAGAATTAGCGGCCTGGCCAGCGCCTTTAATTATATGTGGGGACCTGAATATTCATATAGATACTGGGGAGTGGGGTAGGGGAGGGTATACAGGGAGGAAGCCTCAGGTTTATAAAGCTCTAAAAGCTCTTACAGAAAGTTATGGTCTGGTAGATATGTGGGCATGTAAAAGAATGGGGGATCCAGGCTTTACTTATTTTTCATGCCCACATAGGAAGTATGTCAGACTTGACTACTTTTTGGTTTCGGCCTCTCTTATTGAGGAGCGCAAATCAAAAGACTCCCTAAGGTCCTCTCGGACCATAACCCACTGGTAATGAGCTTTGAGGCCCCGACACATATAAAGGGCCCGACGAAATGGACGTTCGATAAAAAATTATTAGCGATCAATGGATTTATAGATCTTATTAGGGGGTGGACCAAACAGTTTTTTGATATGAATAGATATAGTGCATCTAGAGAAATGGTTTGGGACGCATATAAGGCAGGGCTTAGGGGCAAAATAACGAGCTTTGGGGTATTCCATCAGAAACAACAAAGGGATGAAATACAGGCACTGACAGAAGAATTGAGTTTGATGGAGCAACAACATTTGGCTGCCATAGCACAGAAGCAGAAAGATCAGCAAACTAGTTTAGAGTTAAAAAGAGCTATCAGGAATATTAAAAATACTTACCGACTTTTATCAGGATCTCTATCGCTCTAGGGATTCCATATCTGATGGATTGGGGGTAGAGGTGGAGAATGAGGCCCCTCTGCTCCTGGAGCTAGAAGTAGATATCACACTGAATGAGGTCCTTGAGGCTTTAGGGAGGATGGCTGCAGGTAAGGCATCGGGCCCGGATGGGATCCCGATGGAGATTTATAAAGCTCTAAAGACAGAACTAATCCCATTATTGCTGGATCTGTTTTTATCGGTACAACATAAGGGGGTCCCGCCACGATCTTGGCAGGAAACTAATATTGTAATATTTCTGAAGAAGGAAAGGAGCCGGAAGATCCTGCTGCATACAGACCAATATCATTAATTAACACCGGCGAGAAATTATACTCCAAGATATTGTCTCTGAGAATGTCTAAGGTAATTGGGACCCTAGTGAGCCCATGGCAGCACGGCTTCATCCCTGGTAGAAGTACCACGGATCACGTTCGTAGGGTTATTTCCCTATTTGATATTTCCGCAGCCACAGGGACACAGATGTCTTTGATATTGCTGGATGCACAAAAAGCATTCGATCAAGTAGAGTGGGCGTATCTGTGGCAAAATTTAAGATCTAAGGGATTTGGTACAAGAATAATAACTGCTATTCAGGCGATGTATGTCGAGGCACATGCTAAAATTCAGTTAATGGGGAAGGAGTCTGGCAGGATTAAGATCACTCGGGGGACGAGGCAGGGGTGCCCATGCTCCCCTATCTTATTTGCCCTCTACATAGACCCCTTGATTAGATCTATGTTGGCAGATCATGCAATTAAACCAATAGTGATCCTGGGCTATCATACAAAAGTACTAGCCTACGCAGATGACATTGCGGTTGTTACCCCAGACCCGCAGAGTGCTATAGACAAGATCGAAAGGCTCGCGATAGAATTTGGCAAACAATCAGGCTATAGTCTAAACACCGACAAAACACAGATTGTATGTTACCAGAAATACGCAATTCCAGGATGCACGCAGGACAGATGTAGCTACATATTTAGGGATGGCCATCACCGCAGAGGTCGGCTTGACGTGGGAAATAAATTCGGCTCCTCTTTTTAAAAAAATGGAGGGGGACCTCAAGCGTTTGGATAATCTACACCTATCTATTATTGGCAGAGCAAATGTCATTAAAAATGACGATGTTTCCTAAGGTGTTCTATCTATGTCGGTGCATACCTATAGAACCGTAAAATTCCATATTTAAAAAGGCAGAGGGAATGTTTTCTCAATTTATATGGGGGTATAAGAAAATTAGGAGATCTTTACAATCCATGACCTTACCACAACACTGGGGGGGGGTTGGCAATTCCCAATCTTCTATATTATTTCTGGGCAGTAACGCTGCAACACATGAGTATACTATTTAGGCCTCAATGCTGGGACTCGGTTGGGGTGGTGGAGGTGGACAAGGAGACCCCGCCATCTATTTATGAACTAGCAGTTGGTAAACTTGCTCCAGGGTTAGTATTAAGGCAGCTGGAAGGCAGCTATTATAAGAAAACACGTTTTAAGATTATAAGAGCTGCCTGGAATATATGGCGAAAGATTAGTAAAAATCTGGAAATACCCAGAATTCAAAGATATACATGGTTGTGGCGCTCATCAGCCTTCCCGGTCCCCTTTTATGATAATACAAGTAAAATATGGGAAAAGGCAGGAATAAAACAGATAGGTGACATGGCCGACCAGAATGGGGTCGTTTCGTTTGAGGAACTCCAGATACGATATGGGCTAGATTCGAGCACTATTTTTAAATATATACAAGCGAGGAGTTGATAAACAAGCTGGTCCTGCAATTCATTAACTTGGCTCGAATCCCGCTATTAGAACTTTTGTCGAAAAACAGATTTGTGTCAAGGATGTGTATACAATATTGTTGGAGGTCACCCCGGATGACATCTGTAAAGCAGAAAGTGCATGGGCAGCTAAATTGGACAACCCGGATATAGATATTTGTAGGTCATTAGAGCTCTCTAAGAAAATCTTTTTAAGTGCAAATCTCAAAGCCCAAACCTATAAAACAGTGTTCAGACTCTATTTTACCCCAGCTAAACTTTGGGCGTGGGGAAACGGGATAATAATAAATGCCCAAGGTGTGGTCAGGGACCAGCTGATATAATTCATATGTTTGCTGATTGTGGTAAATTGCTGGCCCTGAAGGAGGGTATTGAACAGTTTTTATGTCAAAATCTGTGGCGGGCAGTATCTCTAACATCAACCATGTTGATATTGGGATTTGATGAAAGATTACAGCTAGACCCTACTCAAGGGTATTTATGCTTTATGGCGACAGCTGTCTATCGCATTTTGATTGCTACTATGTGGAAGGATGTAGATCCACCAACATATCAGGCATGGTATGCTAGATTGTATCATATATTTAATCTAGAGATGGCATTCTATAAATGTAAAGGTCGCAGGGGGAGGGTGAGGGGTCGACAGATATGGGGTTTATTGATGGAAGAGTAGGGGGAAGGGAGGTAGGGGGGGGAAGGAAAAAAAAACAATGAAGTTCAAAAGGATCTGGTCCAGTTTTTATTGGGAGTAACCCTGGCACAAAAAAGTATAGAAATGGAGCAAAATTTAGATTTATTTTTCTATTGTTATATATTTTATAATATATTTCCCCCTTTTTTTGTTTTTGTTCTCTCCTCTGTTTGTATAAATATGTATGCTGTTTAAGTTATTAATGATGTATATGTCATGTTTGGAATAATATATTGTCAAAATATATGCTGACTCTACTGGGAAAAAAAAAAAAATGGGGTTGAACTCTCAACAACCTTACAGATAAAATCTATCTTAATCTAAACAGTCAAGCCATCCATTGACTGACCCCTGACGTGGCATAGACAATCATTCAAAGTAAAGGGTATAGTTGGCATAGGGCCATTTCTATTTAATGCACAGTAGTAATGTCATACTCCTATGAGGGTTACTATTTAAAGACTGGGTGGCTGATTTAGATCTTGGCCGATGGCTTACTCAGTCACAGCAGTGACGGATATCTTGTCCGCCGAAATATAAATTCCATTGAATATAATGGGATTTATATTTTGGCGGACGGATATCCGTCACCTTTGTGACGGAGTAGCCCGTTCGCCAAGATCTAAAACAGGCCCTTAATTGTAGTAAAAGTTGGGAGCAATAATATAAGAAATATTCACACAGAAATGATAATGAAAAAGTAAATAAAAATAAAAAAAGGTCTCTTATTACAAATTCTCTTTCTTAAAAAGCCTAATTAAAAAGCTACCTTATATACAGCTAGCCAACAAGTGTTTTACTGAACCCTTGCTTTTGCAATGCTATGTAAAGAACAAAAGATAGATGGAAAACCAAGAAAGACAAAAGAGAAATAAGTTATATAAATACAGTTTGTGTGCAAATAATAAAAAAATCACACACATTTTGCCTATTTATTCAGAGATAAGACTATCCTATTCTTACAATTAAAAAAAAACCTGTTATTCTTACAACCTGCTATTTATTGATAATGTTATCAAAAAATATTTAATGGCACATCCTACAAACGTCAAAAAAGATATAATCACATTTTACCTATATTAGATGTATGTGATCATTCATATCTCTTTCATTTCATTATTATTTCCTTATATAAACTAAGACAAATAATTTTTATGTCTATCTCAAAATTATTTTGTTACTTGTGACACCATTTCCTATTCATTCATCATGCATAGAAATAAGTAATACTTATATTAGCATACCTCATAATATTATTGACCTGCAGCCTTGTCTGAAAAGTTCATGTATCCAAACCTAAACAAAGGTGCTAAAGATAAAATCCCCAGCTATGTTAAAAAACACTTTTTAAAAGAGCATTCTTCCCAGAACTAAATTTTGAAGCAACTGGAGTGGCAAAATCCAACTCAGGCTCCTCTTAAGTGAGTCATTCTACTTGGTTCGACTCTGACACCTCTCTTTCTTTCTTCTTCTAAAAGAAGTGTTTGAGTAACAGTTCAATATTTAGAAACAATGTTATTGGTTTTCAATTTTGATTCATTTTTGTTTATTAAAGATTGTGGGGCAGATGTATCAAGGATTGCATTTGCGATTCCTTAATAGCGAATTTTAGCGAATTGCTATTAAGGAATCGCAAATGCTATGTATGTAGGAATCGCAATAATAATTGCGATTCCTTAATATTCCTTAATTGCGAATTGCAAATTGCGATTAGCAATTAAGGAATACCTTCCCATTCATTCCTATGGGCGTAGAGGCCCATAGGAATGAATGGGAAGACATTCTCAATTTGCGAATCGCAATTAGAGAATCGCAAATTGAGAATGCAATTTCAAGGGTGCCAGGGTGTCCTTTTGACACCCTGTTGCACCTGAAATATGTATGTGTGCACATGTGGTGCACATACATGCCCTAAGGGCATGTATGTGCGCCACATGGCACTTTGAAAATGCTAAAAGTGCTAAAAGTGCATTTTTCAAAGAAATCGCATATTACCACCAACTTGAAGTTGGTGGTAATTTCGCGATTCCTTAAGGCCAAATTGCACTTTTTGGTGCTTCTTACATTGGATTTAAAGAATCGCGATTTGCGATTCCTTAAATGCAATCGCAAAATAGGGAATCGCAAATTTTGCGATTCCTTATTTTGCGAGGCAGTTTTGCCTTACTACATACCACTAAGCAAAATTGCATTCGCAAACGCCGAAATTCTGCGAATTTCGGCGTTTGCGAACGCAATTTTGCTTGATACATCTGGCCCTGTGTGTTTGCTGAAGGAGCAGACCTATGAGAAAATAACTTTGTACGGATACTTAAATTTCCTGCTACAAGGGAGCAATAATCAACTGATTTCAGTCACCCACTACTTTTGGGCCTCAAAATAATACCTTTAATATTTCAATCCGGTTGCCCACTTTACTAATCCACAGGGATAGTTATGGAAGTACCTACATCTATATCTTATCCTTAGAGGAATAAGCACTTCAAATTTGATATTCAAGAATTAAGTAAAGTCTTTCCAATAAGCTCTATCTCTATGCTCGAAACATTTAGCTAAAACTATATGTGGTATCCCGTGTGTCTCAATTCCCTGTATGTCTTTGCTGGTGTTTGAAATGTTGAAAGTGAATGATGTAATAGAATGTTAATGTGTGGTGCTAAGAGGTAGCTAGAAAAACGGAGGTAGAATGGAGCCCTGAAGGACCCACTGGCTGTAGCTATAACTTTATGGCCAAAGATAGTAGTACCTCCTACTTGAGTGGCTCCAGACTCTTGTACGAAGACCCCTCTAACTTCAACATCATGCCAAGCTCAAAAATCAAGGTGTCAATCTCCTAATTGATTGAATTCACTATTTCCATGTGTTGATTTACATCTAGATGTAAACTTATGAGCCTGTGCCCCCTTGGATGTTTTTAATATTTTAAAAATTAATTATCATTCACAATATTTTGCATAAAATAATGTTTTTAGGTATATTAAAAAGTTAACATTTAGAATATTTTATGTTATAACATATTTGATAATAAAGTGAAAGTTAATTTAAATAAAGTTTTTTTCCAAACGTTATTTAATGTGATTTATTGTATATGTTTCTCTTTGAGTTAGTGTTATTCCCTCTCTTCACTGATTTCTATGGGAGTGTTTTGCAGTACCTGTGGTAAGCCAAGGGTGGCACTTGACTTACTCCAATACTGTGCTGGAGTACATTTAAACCTGTTGTGTCAGAAATACCACTGTAGTAGATTTAATTGTGTATTTTGTGAATTGCAAGCCTTACTCTTATGTAGGTGCGTGTTTTTTTACCCTAAACACCACCTTCAATATCCCTTAACCACACCTATTTTGTAGCAATTATTCTTCACGGTGCCACCACTCCCTCTTGTCCCACCCACATTTGGTACAAAATCCTATACTTATTTGTGCAGCGATCTCCACCAGTAGGGCAGAGATCCAGTAAAGAAAAGAAAGGAGAGGCGGAGGCAGAGATCACCGGCCATAGGTTTGCATACTGTATTTTGGAGTACATAGAGTAGCACTACTTTACATACTGCAAAATAGCTTTTCTGAATTGTTGTTACTGGCATACCCAAGTGGCCACACTTGGGACAAGAGATACAGTCATGGTTACTATAGGGAATTATGGTGTAGTTCTAAAAACTGGAAATACATAATTAAACCACTCATCTACCCATGGATACGCAACATGGCAAATTTGTTGGCACTAGAAAAAATATAAATTAGCCTCATAGGTTAAACAGAACAATTTAAACTCATATGGAAAGGCTTTCTGCATCTATATGATTTCTTATTGCTATTTTTTGCTCTTTGACACTCTCCATGTAACATTACTTGTATGATGCTGAAACATTGTCAAAAATGTACTACAATAACATATTTTTGATTGAACATAAGATTTATTCTAGTTGCAATCTGATGTTATTGCTGGGCCATGTTTTATGCTGTTTGACAGTAACATGGTGATTTTTCTTTATGAAACAACACAAACAAACAAGAAATAAGTAGAAGTTAATATCAACCTATTCTCTAGTAGTAGTAATATCTCATATGTAAAATGTACTTGACAAGTCATAAAGTAAGCTGGGATTGTAAAATCCGAAATTGGGGTGGGACTCATAAAAACAGATAATTTGAATTTGTTTATCCTACACTTGCAACACCATTCTATAACCTGTTAATACGAAACAAAAAATGCTTTGACCCCTAAAGGTTGAATTTTGAACTTGAATGTGTCACCCTGTAACATCAACTATAGGACAACTGCTTAAGGCCAGACCCCATTGTTATCCATGGTAGCGCTGGTGGTACCCGGTGCAACAATCTTATTTGGCACCCCCACCCCCCATATAACCTCTTCGGATTCCCTCACAACCACTCTGCAAAAGTGCCCCATATCTCTCTATAGCCTCACTCACAAATACATTTCACTTATTTTAAAGCACTGGCAAAGGTTGGCTTTACTAATCCACTCAGCTATCCACATAAAATTCAGTTCTGTTCTTTGCAGCAGGCATATTAAACTTCTGCACTACTTTATGACAAGCCAAAACTGTCACTAGACAAAACTCCGATCTCTCTCTAGCAGGAACATTAATCGCAAGAGGTATCATGACAGATCATATGTAGATATATATATTCTCTGATATGTGAAATAGAAAAACAATAATTAATTTAAAAAACATTGCATTAAATATACTAACAACAATTTAAAAGTAAAATAAGAAAAACATATATGAAACTTAATGTAAAAATTAAGATTAATATAAAATAGATAAAATAGTTCTAATTAATAATGTCAACTAATTATTTCATGTATATATATTTTAACAAATATTTAAACAATATGTTAACTATTTAAAAAAATATTAACAATAATACATTTAAAATTAACAAATGTGTATGAACATATACATATATTAAGTCTGGGCGGTGAACTCTGCTCCGCTCGCGGAGTTTTCGGAGTTTTCCGCACTCTGCGTTACGCGGAGTTCCGAAAAACTCAGCTTCGCATCGCGGAGTGGAGTTTTTTTCCTCGCTCGCGTTCGTCAATATCAAGTTGGCGAGCGCGAGTGAGGAAAATCCACCTCCTGGAGAGATTCTCCTCGCTCGCATTCGTCAATGTCAAGTTGGCGAGCACAAGCATGGAAAATCAACCTCCCGGCGAGATTTCTCAACGCGGGCGGTCAGATTTCTCATTGCGAGTGGTCGCATATGCTCGCGACCGCTCGCGTTGAGAAACCGCCCGCTCGCGTTGCGAAAGCTACCGCTCGAGTAAAAATCTACTCAAGCGGCAGAAAAGAAGCAGCGCCCGCTTGCGCTGTGCATGATGCCGTTCACGATGATTGCACAGTGCGGACAAGCACCTAGCACTAACAATCAACACGAACTGCATTTATCTAAAGAAACTCTGCCGCTCGCGGAGCTCCGCGTAGTGCGGCGGAGTTTTTTGTGAACTCTGCCCAGGGTTAACATATATCACACTTCATTTTTATTACAACTCTTGATTATAAATAATATAAACATTAAAGAAAAAAATAATAAACAAAATAACAGCAATTGAAGATAAAGAAATACCATCTCATCAAACGTCAAATTTAAATTCATGTTACAATTAGTTCCTTAAGCAATAAGTTGTTGCAAATTCACTTCATTCATTGTCGTTGAAGTCACCATCCCCTTGTTTGACTCCAACCTCATTATAAGGTGGTGGCCTCCTTGACAATAAATCACCTAATACCTCTTCATTTTCATCAGAGTCCATCCTTTCCTCTTTTTCTTTATAACCTTATTTTATTTACCCTTTGCCTGATCCTCAGCTACCACAGGGAATGCACCAACAGTTTCCAACACTTCAGCGCTCCATATCCTTTTCTTTAAACACAACTTAGGGGCCGATTCCGATCTCGGTCGGAGGCGCACCCAATACCATTCGGTCGGGAAAAAAGCCATGCGAAAGCCTGTTTCCCGACCGATCCGTAAAACACACCGAACGAGTAAGTACGATGCGCACAACAGCACAGAATCCGGCCGAGCCGTACTCACCCAAACCAGGTCCTGTTCCCCGACCGAGGCGAATCCGGAAACGCTGAATCGAGTCGCACGGAAGGGAAAATGCAGCTCCGTCCGGCCGAACAAGTACGATGCGCTTCCCGTACGCGCCGAACCCGTCGCTACGCACGGCACGTCAAAGCATCCGGGAGAGGCGCACATAAGCTCCGATTCGCGCCACAACACGATCCACGGCTACAAGACGAACACGCCAGCGACGAGCACGAGGCGAAGCGACGAGGACGACGCGAAGCGACGAGGACGACGCGAAGCAACGAGAAGGACGAACGACATGAACCAACCATGAATCCCTTCGTCCCGATCATACCAATATTCTACATTTACTACCGGAACAGGCACGGACGCGTACGGCGCAGAAGGTAAGTCAGACACCAACCACAAAACACATACAACACGTACACGACACATCACACACACACAGAGGGATGCAGAATATACTTACACCAGCAACAGCAGCACCATAGGGGCGGGATGCCCATCACCAATGCCACATATGCACACAGGGGCCTGAATGCGCACCACCACCCCTACCCAGGGGGGGCAGGATGCCTACCACTACTACCACCCTGAGCCAGGGGGGGCTGGATGCCTACCACTACTACCACCCTGAGCCAGGGGGGGCTGGATGCCTACCACTACTACCACCCTGAGCCAGGGGGGGCTGGATGCCTACCACTACTACCACCCTTAGCCAGGGGTGCTGGATGCCTACCACTACTACCACCGTGAGCCAGGGGGGCTGGATGCCTACCACAACTACCACCCTTAGCCAGGGGGGCTGGATGCCTACCACTACTACCACCCTTAGCCAGGGGGCTGGATGCCTACCACTACTACCACCCTTAGCCAGGGGGGCTGGATGCCTACCACTACTACCACCCTGAGCCAGGGGGCTGGATGCCTACCACTCACCCCTGAGCCAGGGGGGCTGGATGCCTACCACTACTACCACCCTTAGCCAGGGGGGCTGGATGCCTACCACTACTACCACCCTGAGCCAGGGGGGCTGGATGCCTACCACTACCACCCTTAGCCAGGGGTGCTGGATGCCTACCACTACTACCACCCTTAGCCAGGGGGCTGGATGCCTACCACTACTACCACCCTTAGCCAGGGGGCTGGATGCCTACCACTACTACCACCCTGAGCCAGGGGGGCTGGATGCCTACCACTACTACCACCCTGAGCCAGGGGGCTGGATGCCTACCACTACTACCACCCTGAGCCAGGGGGGCTGGATGCCTACCACTACTACCACCCTGAGCCAGGGGGGCTGGATGCCTACCACTACTACCACCCTTAGCCAGGGGGGCTGGATGCCTACCACTACTACCACCCTTAGCCAGGGGGCTGGATGCCCACCACCACCCTTAGCCACGGGGGCTGGATGCCTACCACCACCCTTAGCCAGGGGGGCTGGATGCCTACCACTACTACCACCCTGAGCCAGGGGGGCTGGATGCCTACCACTACTACCACCCTGAGCCAGGGGGGCTGGATGCCTACCACTACTACCACCCTTAGCCAGGGGGCTGGATGCCTACCACTACTACCACCCTTAGCCAGGGGGCTGGATGCCTACCACTACTACCACCCTGAGCCAGGGGGCTGGATGCCTACCACTACTACCACCCTTAGCCAGGGGGCTGGATGCCTACCACTACTACCACCCTTAGCCAGGGGGGCTGGATGCCTACCACTACTACCACCCTGAGCCAGGGGGGCTGGATGCCTACCACTACTACCACCCTGAGCCAGGGGGGCTGGATGCCTACCACCACCCTTAGCCAGGGGGCTGGATGCCTACCACTACTACCACCCTTAGCCAGGGGGGCTGGATGCCTACCACTACTACCACCCTGAGCCAAGGGGGCTGGATGCCTACCACTACTACCACCCTTAGCCAGGGGGGCTGGATGCCTACCACTACTACCACCCTGAGCCAGGGGGCTGGATGCCTACCACTACTACCACCCTGAGCCAGGGGGGCTGGATGCCTACCACTACTACCACCCTGAGCCAGGGGGGCTGGATGCCTACCACCACCCTTAGCCAGGGGGGCTGGATGCCTACCACTACTACCACCCCCACTCATAGGATGGACAATGCATGACACAACCAGCACACCACAACCTAGGGAATGCAAGAAAAAGACATCCCCCAACACCATGACAAGCGTGTGTAGACTGTGTCAAATGCCTACAACACCGAACATGACTTTGAACATACAATGTGACCCCCTAGCACATGTGCCACACATATATGTGTGTGGCACCCACAATGCAAGCAGGCCATGACCATTGTGGCAATGGGGTCCAAACCCCCATCATCACAGTGACCAAAATGTAAGTGTGGGGTCCATAGCTGAAGCACATTTTGAACATTGTGGCAATGGGGTCCAAGCCCCATCATCACAGTGACCAAAATGTAAGTGTGGGGTCCATAGCTGAAGCACATTTTGAACATTGTGGCAATGGGGTCTAAACCCCCATCATCACAGTGACCAAAATGTAAGTGTGGGGTCCATAGCTGAAGCACATTTTGAACATTGTGGCAATGGGGTCTAAACCCCCATCATCACAGTGAGCAAAATGTAAGTGTGGGGTCCATAGCTGAAGCACATTTTGAACATTGTGGCAATGGGGTCTAAACCCCCATCATCACAGTGACCAAAATGTAAGTGTGGGGTCCATAGCTGAAGCACATTTTGAACATTGTGGCAATGGGGTCTAAACCCCCATCATCACAGTGAGCAAAATGTAAGTGTGGGGTCCATAGCTGAAGCACATATTGAACATTGTGGCAATGGGGTCTAAACCCCCATCATCACAGTGACCAAAAGGTAAGTGTTGACAAAGAAAGAGGTGCAACTGCCAAACTGCATGGATGATTCCTGGTCACAGAACAAAAAACACATCAGTGGCAAAGTAGTGTATGTGTCCCATTGCAACATAAATTGGGTGAGCCAAATACTGCAGTGCAAATAAGACATACCTTTGGCCATGTGCAGACAAACAACACCCATGGGGGCTGACACCGTCAACATTCATCAATGACACAATGACAGAAGTGACCATCAGAATGCAGACCCACATATTTGCACCAATGGGCACACAAATGCAGATACCCTGTGGAGACTGCAGATGTGAGGTGAACAGATACCATACCATGGCAGCAATGGGACACACAAACCATGATCATTGTGCTGACCGATGACCTAGGAGTCCCAGGGACAGCAGGGTAAACCCACCAAACTACATACAGCCAATGGCACACCCAAGATATGCCAATGCAGTGGTGCAGATGCACAAACACAAACAGGCAGACCCACACTGCACATCATACACAACAGGTGAGGGGGGGTGCCAGTGTCCCCAGGCAACCACACAACACATGAGGAGACCTGAATACCAATCATACAGATGTGCATACAGTGCCACACAAAGGTAACTCATGGATCCAAATCCCCTATGTGGGCAAGCAGGCATTGTCAGATGAGAGGGAGCACAAATCACACATGTCACACAGGCACGTAGGAACAGCAACTGACACAGCAAGACACAGACACACCACAGCACCACCCCCAGGGCCCCCACAATGTGGTGACCCTGGGCTGCATTACAATCCCACTGTGATGACAAAGCTAAATGTGGTTCACACTGTGAACCACAGTCATGTGTCCTGAGCAACAAACTACCATCACACCTACACAAGCACAAATCAATCAGCATGGCCAGTAAGCCAAGGCCAACATGGAGGCAGGGGCCTAGCCGGGCAACAACTCTCATCTGCACACACTCAACACCACACCCCTCGACCTCCAACAATGTGCAGCAGTGAAGTACACATGCACTGGTGACATTGCACATGCACCCATGACTATTCCAGGGTGGTGGGTGGGAACCAAGGTGCAGAAACACATGACACATGGCCACTCAACAAGACTCCTGAATGTCTGACACACTGCACACTACGCTGTACATGGACATGACGGCAATACCACACCAACCAATGGGATCCCAGCCACAGTCACACACCAATGAAGAAGCCAAGGTCACCCACAAAGAACACACATAGACAACAACCAACATTGCAGCCCGGACCCTGAGGAGTGCCAGCAGTCACACACACAACGTGTCACAATCACTGAAAGATAACACAAACTGGAAATCACATGACAGGGGCAAACAACAAGTGCCAAGGGGAAACCTGACTGTGACCCATCTGCGTCTGCACACAAACTCAGCCCTGACAGCAAACACACCTATGGGTGACACCCTGATGACCAGTAATGTGCCATGCACCCACATCACAGAGAACCCAGGGAGAAGACTTTGGGGGAACATAGGTCAACTCAGCTAGCATCACAAACAGGTACAACACTAGGGATCACAGCATGCACAGCTAAACGGAAGTGAACACACAGACATGCACATACAACACACACCTTGGGCGCAGGCAATGTCACAGGAGTACACACTGCCATGAGGGGACTCCACTCCTGTGTGAGGAAAGCTGTGCCATATGTTGCCTCAGTAGGGCCCCATCATGTCAGCTGAGCACTTGGTCACACAATCAACAATTAGCACCAAATGAGGGCTCCCGTCACATCAGCCTGGTCATGGAAGTGCCAACGGAATCATCAGCACAGATCCAACACACTTGTATAGCAATGTTGCACTGACAACACAGATGAGTCCTTCCCCATTGATGCCCAAACCTGCATGTCCAGTGGAGATGGCCACACGGTCAGGGAAGTAGACGAATTGAACAATGGCAGGCACAACAGATGTGCAGGGGTGGAAGCCACAGATGTGAAATAGCTAATCTAAGTAGGAAATCCCATTGCCAAATACTGAACACATGACACCCTCAGATGCTGCTATGGATGACATGGATACACCACAGGATAGGACACATTCCCCCTGGACCACATGGGTTCCTGCACAGTAACACTTCATTATCATGAGACCAAATATCACCATCACTGCAGCAAGGGCATGGTTAGCATCATCAACAACATGTACATCAGAAGCATAAGCACTAGAGAACAGAAAGTTGCTTTATTCAGCATATGTGTGGAATGAAAACAAAGTCCAGAAAAAACACAAAGGCCAATGGCCAGTCCATTGTAAAAGTCCAAACAGGGTGACAGTGGCAGATGTCACCCTACGCATGCCTGCACAAAACCAGGGACAATCCACTAGGAGGGGCAACCGGGGGGCAGGCCAGGCACCGCAGGGACAGGATCAGGGCTCACCAGGAGGAAGCAGGGAAGGGGTGGTGGGTGCTGGAGAGCCACTGACAACTGCAGTGGAGGTGTCTGACATGGTGTGTGCCGGCACAACTGGGGGGCATGACTCAGATGTTGTGGGTGCCGGCACGACTGCAGTGGACCCTGCAGATGGAGTGGACAGGTCCGCCACTGCAGTGCCCAAGTCAGACAGGGTGGTAGTGGACTCCACTGCAGTGCCTACCACCAGGGGAGGAGAATGGGGAACAGGCAAGGTGGGCTGGACAGAGGGGAGGACACCCTCACCACATCAGTGGCACAGACAAGCGCAGCGGGGGTGTGGTGCCGGGAGAGCAAGTGCCAGGGGAGAAGGCCGGATCCTCTTGGGGATGGTATATCTGTGGGTGGGGGAACCTGGGGCAGGGTGTGGTGGGGGCACCTGTGGAGTGGGGGCCTGAGGGATGGAGGAAGGAGACCTGGTGCCTGAGCTGCAGGGCGGCGGCGGGGTCTTGCTCTTACGACTCCGGGGGACTTGCGGGTGGGGGCCTCAGTCTGTCTGCGCCTGGGGGAGGGTGTCCGGGGGCGAGGGGCACTCTGCTCCGTGTGGGTGGGCTTCCTCTTCCCCTGGATGCTGGAGCAGCTGGATCGGAGGGGAAGAGGCCGAGATCACTGAGGAAGAGGCGCTGGGTCTTTGGGGTTGCAGGTGAGGCAAGGGAGGGTGTTTTGGAGGGAGAGGCAACTGAGGACTGCGCAGTGCTCGTGGATGCGTGTGTGTGTACCAGGGCCCCATCCCCTGTGAGTCTGGTTTCAGTCCCCTGACTGTGCATGCGTGTCGCGTTTTGTTTGTGGCGTGTGTGTCTGTGTGCTGGATGTGTGTGTGCTGGTGTGTGCCTGTGCCGGTGTGTGTGTGCTTGGGACGGGTAAGGTGCTGGGGAGTGTGGATGGAGCAGAGGCAGGAGGGGTGAGGGACTGTCTGAGGAGGGACACTGCTGCCGTCAGGGAGGAGTCCATGGACCTATTGCCCCTCTGTAGGTCAGACATGCCCGATGAGATGCCCTCCATGAACGACACCAGCTGAGTCAACAGAGCGGTGTGCGCATGGAGGACACTCAGCATGGCTGTCTGCCCTACATGGAGCTGGCGAAGGAGGTACACAGACTCCTCACTCAGGGCAGCAGGGGACACAGGGGCAGGGGGTGCGGTGCCTGGCCCAAAGGAGACACGCTCCCGAACATGGGAGCCTCCACGGACCTGGGGAATGGGAGCCGATGGGAGGGCGGTGGTGGTGCTGGTGGTGGCGGGGACAGCAACACTAGCTGGGGTGTGGTGGCTGCTGACACCCGCCTCCATAAGGGAGTCATCCTCCGAGTTGCTCTGGTCCTCAGCTGAGGTGGATGGTGCTGAGGACTCCTCGGTGTGGCTCCCCTCGCCCTCCGTGCCACTGGGTCCCTCCGACCACTCCTCGGCTGCTGACCCAGTCTGGCTCTCCGGCTCCTCCTGGTCCGTGGAGCTGTCCCCTTCCGTGGCCGTGGATGTATCTGCAAACAATGGGGAAACAGACAGACATCAGTCACCTGCACCAAACGCACACACCACTGTGAGCACAGCACATTACAGAGCAAGCCCTGGCATCATTAGTTGTACATTGCTAAAAGTGCCCTAACTGAACAGGAGCAGCCAATTGTCAGTCTGATGCCAACCATGGCACTCACATCCCACATGGCCTTGCACCCATCTGTCTGGTGTCTGTTGGATTGCAACACCCCAGTGTGGACACATGCACCAACTACACAGTAGTTGGACAGTGCAGAGGACACAGTGTGGCATGTGGACATGCACACATCACAGCTCTTGCCACTGAATCAGTACAGGTTTCCGGATGAATGGGATGCCCAGAGTCAAATAGGAAATGCATGTGATGCATACCAGCGACAGACACCATGATGCACCCATGTCCTGATAGCCATCGCCACAATGGTGTGCATGTAGCACATGTCACTCCCCTGCAGGATCACCAATAAGTAGACACATGCCATGGCGGAGGCATGACTGCTAAGTCATACATCACTGTCTCAGTGATGTATGACTTGGCAGCCAGACAACAACACTCTGCACTGTGTCACAATAGTAGGTCATGGGGAATGCAAGTCCTGGAGCTGCACAAGTGCACATGTACATCCCCCCACAACACATCATCTTAACCCTCATCTCTCCAGGTCATACCTATTTGACATATGGGAGACCTGTGACACTACCCTCTGAACCTGAGCACCTCACAATCTGCTGTGAATGGGGAACAGCTGCCTGAACTTCACATTTGCATACCCCAGTCTGCACGGGCAGCTGATCAAACACCTATGTGACACACAAGTATCGTCTCCTATGGTCACATCTCCAGGGGCATGCTGAGCCCCTACCAAGAAACACCCCAGCAGTCCTGGCAACTAATCCACAGCACACTGACACAGAGGCAGACACCTGAGGGGTCAAATCACTGCACACAATGTGTCAGCTGATACACGGGAGTGGGAGTACAGAGTGCATTGCATGGCCTGGAGTAGGCATGACTGTCCTGCCCCACATGAATGAGGGATGAGCCCTGGACAGTGGATAGCTGGCTATGTATGTGTGACACACGTAATCTGCACACTCCTGGGGCCCAAACATTGATCCCACCCGCTGCATGGGCGTGTGCCACATACCCCAGGCACATGTGGTGGCTCAGCTCAGCAAGTGGACCGCATATCAAAGCAACACGCAGATTACATGTCCGAACACAGGCGTTGTGTGAACAATGGACCCACCCATGATGCCCACAACAGAGTTAGGGAAACAGATGCTGTCCCCCACCTTTAGTGAAGCAAACTGCAAGGACACAGTCCCAAGTGACACAATTCCCTGAATGTAAGGGCCACACCTGGGTATCAGATGAGCAGTGGGCAGTGCACAATAGAGGGACATGGCTCCTGGACAACATGACTGCTGCACTGTGGCAGTTGAACCAGGCCAGAGGAGGGCACAAAGCATGAAATACAGAGTTCACAGTGCAGTCTTTGACTCACCCCCTCCTTGCTGCTGTCTGGCCTTCAGCTGCCCATCCAGGTCTGGAAACACCACCGCCAGGATCTGGAGCATGTGGGGGTCAGGGTCCGTGTTCCGCCCCTCCTGCGAGGAGGCGACAGCTTCAGCTGGACCCGTGCAATCCTCCGGGTCCAGCCCCGAAGGTCCTGCCACCTCTTCTGGCAGTTGCGGATCCGGCGCTTGTAGACCCCCACGGACCGGACAGCCCGGACGATGTCCTTCCAGATCTCATGCTTCCGATGGGCATTAACCTGTGAGGATGACAAAGTGAAAAGGCCATTACTACACATGCAACATATCCGTGCATGACACAGTTGTATATACATGTCTCAATCACAGGGGCACATGATGTACACAGGCAGTGCAAAGCTGCCCATGGACAGTTTGCCAGACGTCACTACATGGTATCATTGCATGAGAAGTAAAACCTTGTTCAAATGCACTGTCACTGCACCATACCTGTCCAGTGCATGTCACTACACACTATGGGGGTGACAACTACTCAGTGAGCCTGCTAGCCAGTGGCGTGCAGACTTTCAGCCTTGCTAGTCAGACAATATACACATTCAGAAAGGCAGTGCACAGAACACTCACCTGCTCCCCTGGTGTCCCATACAGCTTGCTGTACTGTGGAAGTAGGCTGTCCAGCAGGGCCTGGTTCTCCTCAAGGCTGAAGGCTGGGGCTCTCTCCACAGTACGTGCCATTGCAGGGTCCAGAGGGGCAGAGACAGCAGCAGTGCAGTGGCAGATGTCGTCCTGGAGCATGTAGTGCAGGCAAGTGAGCTCTCAGGGGAACAGCCAGCAATATATATGTGCTGGAGAGGCAGATACTGTCCCTTGTGTCCAAAGTGATAGGTCCAAGTCGTTTGCATCTTCTGAATCTGGCCAATCCATGGAATAGCAGCACCAATACACGCCCACAGCATCCTTCAAATCTTCAACTTCATGACATACATGATTTTGCAACATTGTTGTGGGTGACCAACTGAATTTCCAGCAACCGACTCGTTCGAAATTCGAAAACGCGTCCGTTGCCAGGCAAGGCCATTGTCAATGGGTGCGCACCGATCGGTCCATTGCGGTACAACGCGTACAGGGGTACAACGCGTACCCGCACACATTGAATGCAATGGGCCGGCCGGGGGCACCGATCGGTCCATTGCTGTTCAACGCGTACAGGGGTACAACGCGTACCCGCACATTGAATGCAATGGGCGGCCGGGGCACCGATCGGTCCATTGCAGTACAACGGCGTACAGGGGTACAACGCGTACCCGCACACATTGAATGCAATGGGCCGGCCGGGGCACCGATCGGTCCATTGCAGTACAACGCGTACAGGGGTACAACGCGTACCCGCCACATTGAATGCAATGGGCCGGCCGGGGCACCGATCGGTCCATTGCTGTTCAACGCGTACAGGGGTACAACGCGTACCCGCACACATTGAATGCAATGGGCCGGCCGGGGCACCGATCGGTCCATTGCAGTACAACGCGTACAGGGGTACAACGCGTACCCGCACACATTGAATGCAATGGGCCGGCCGGGGCACCGATCGGTCCATTGCAGTACAACGCGTACAGGGGTACAACGCGTACCCGCACACATTGAATGCAATGGGCCGGCCGGGGCACCGATCGGTCCATTGCAGTACAACGCGTACAGGGGTACAACGCGTACCCGCACACATTGAATGCAATGGGCCGGCCGGGGGCACCGATCGGTCCATTGCTGTTCAACGCGTACAGGGGTACAACGCGTACCCGCACACATTGAATGCAATGGGCCGGCCGGGGGCACCGATCGGTCCATTGCTGTTCAACGCATCACTGTACATGTGACTGGCATATGTCAGCATGCCTGTCTCAGATGGACATATGCCAGCCACAGATAGCTCCCAGGGAGTGAGGGGCACACCTACATCACGACAGCCTGTCCAAACTTTATCATAAGGCATGTAAGGCTGCATTTCCTATTGTGTGTATGTTGGTGTACATGTTGTCCTGTGGGTGTCACCTGTGGGCAGCCACCCCCAGGCTGTGCACGTGTTCATGGGGACAGGATCCTGGGTGTTACGTGTACATGACCACTGTGATGTGCAACTGTTCATATCTGTGCATGTGCCATGGTCACATTTCACGGTGGTGTATGTGTATGTCATGTCACATACCCCGTGAGTCCCATGTGGGACGGTATGTTTGAGCCAGGGTGTCCCAGTGGCACAATAGTGATGGTCCTCCACAGTCTGTGTGCATGTAGTGTTTACAATGTCTCTGATTTCATGTGCACAATGGGAGACAGTCTCCACATCCACGTTGTGTGTGCATGGACTTTGATGTTGTGCGTGTGTGTGTCACAGACGTCCATGTCTGTCCTGCCGTGGCAAGTGGGACCACTACCTGTGGGGGTCATGGTTGTTTTGCTGTGGTGTATACATGATACTCCATGTAATGCCAGTGTCCATGTGGCAATACAGGGTCCCTGGGAATGTACCTGTCGTTGAGCTGTGGTGCCTGGGGCACATCTGTCCTCACATGTCACTGTGAGGGGTGATTGTGACACGGCAGCAGGAGATGGGAACTGTGACACGTCCTCATGATATCCAATGGGCCAACCTGGGACTAATTGATGCCACTTGTTGGACCGTGTTGACAGATGTTGGCCATGTATGTACCATACATGTCCTTACGGAACTGCACACTTCATGTAGTTGTGCCTCATAATGATGTATGTTGGGATATTGAGTGTGTTCAATGCCGCATATGTGGGCTGACTGACAATCTTGCTTACTTCTCCTCTGCACTGCAGGGCTCCTGCTGTCCATCGACCATTCCCAGACCTGGCAACGATGGTGGAACGGGACAGCATCCGACGGTACCGCTTCACCAGGCAGCTGATTGAGGATTTGGCAGTGCAGTTGGCCCCACATTTGCAGCCTGGCCGGCCGTATCCTACAGCGCTGACCCCCAAGGTGAAGGTGATGGCAGCCCTACACTTCTTTGCCACCGGTACCTTCCAACATACTGTGGCGACTGCTGGTGGGATGTCACAGACCATGTTGAGCCGTGTGCTCCGCGATGTTTTGGCGGCAATGTTGCTATTCCTGAACCGGTACATCTATTTCCCTAGACTGCGACGACTCACTGACGTGAAGAGTGACTTTTATGCCCTGGGGAGGATGCCGCATGTCATTGGCTCCATTGATGGGACACATGTGGCTTTGGTACCACCACAGGCCCAGGAGCAGGCCTACAGGAACCGCAAGCACTACCACTCGGTCAATGCACTGGTGGTGTGTCTTGCAGACATGACCATCACACACGTGTGTGCCCGTTTCCCTGGTTCAGCACACGATGCCTTTGTGATGAGGAGTAGTCGCATCCCCAGGATGATGGCACAGATGCAGAACCAGCGTGCCTGGCTTGTCGGTGTGTACTGACTTTGTGCCATTGTGTGTGATCTGATCTGTAGTATTCCGCCCACTTTTCCAAGTCAGCTAATGTGCACTTGTCTGTCCGTAGGTGACTCGGGATACCCCAACATGCCGTGGTTGCTGACACCCCTCAGGAACCCTGTGACACCAGCCCAGATGCGCTACAATGAGGCACATGGTCGGACCAGGAGAGTTATTGAGCGGACATTTGGTCTCCTGAAGAGCCGCTTCCGCTGCCTGGACAAGACCGGAGGGTCCCTCCCATATGCCCCTGCGAAAGTGTGCAAGATTATCATCGTCTGCTGCATGCTCCACAACCTGGCAGTGCGGAAGGAGTTGCCTCTCATCCAGGATGACAATGACCAACATCCGCCACCTGTGGAGGATCCTGGCCTGGACCACGATGCCAGTGACGATGATGATGATGATGATGATGAGGGTGATGTCCGCACACAGCTCATCACCAACTTCTTTAGCTGAATGTGAGTATCCTGAGGTGTCATGTCAATGATGTGAGTTGGCATGATATGTGTAGGTGGTGCTCTGGTGCTGTTGGAGTGTGTCCATGGGCTACTTGACTGGATGTGTGTTGCGATGTGTGCTTACAGGTGGGCTGTACTCCCCAACAGTGTTGACATGCTAACTTGGTTCTGGGTGGGTATCTTGTAACATGTATTGTGCATGAGTTTTGCTGTTCTGTCCTGTACTCCATTGCTTTTGACTGTGTGTCATTTCTGTCCTTCACAGGGTACTTTCAGATTCGTTTGGTCAACTGTGTCCACCGACGACGTGATTGCACTTCCAGGCTGGTAGCTGTTGTGTCCCTACAGGTGATGTGCGCCACACCCATGGACTTCCTTCCGTCTACAGTTGTTGACTGTGTGCCCGCTGCCAGGTGGGATTACCTTGCATCTGTAGAGGTTACGACATGTTGTAACTGTGTAATAAACCTGTGCTTCACTTTGTGATGTGCGTTGTCTGTGGTCACACATTTGACTGCCATTTGCTTACTGCACCTGTGGGCTACTTGACTACAACTGGGAATGGGTGCGGTGTCTGTGCATTGCACCGTCTTCCCTGGCAACATCAGTGTAGGCAATGAGTCAGATGGCCTAGGAGTGTATGTGTTGTGTAGCCCTGGTGGTGTGTCTCCCTCATATGTGTCACGTTGCCTTTACTCACATGCCTGTGTTGTACTTGCTGTTGCAGTTCGCATACACAGTGTAATTTTGCAGTTCATCATCCCCATAACAGCACCCACGTTGGAATCACAACAGAGGCAAGTATGGTGTATTAGTGTGCTTATTGTGATACATTTGTGTGAATAGTGCATAGGATGGGTAGTGCTGTACATAGATCTTGCAATCAGAAGTTCCTAGGTGAATTGAAAGTCCTGGTAGACAGAATCCCCAGTATCGGGGCCACAGTTGTCTGACACATTGGTCCAACTTGTACTCCCCATGCAATGGGTGGGAGTAGTGTTGCCGTCAACAGGGTGAACAGTCTGTGCACAAAGGTGAACATCCAGAACAGGTTCAGGCTTCCTGGGAGTTGCGCTTGGCCATCAGCCTCTCACTTGCCCCTCTTCGGACGACCCCTCTTCTTGGGGGGGCCCCTCAAGTACAGGCTGCTGCGGTGCAGGGGACTCTCCGATAGAGTCATACTCCCTCCCTGTGGCAGTTGCAGTTTGGGCAGCACCAGATGTTGTTGGCACACAGGGAGGTGTGGACTCGTTGCTGTTCATCTGGCGGAGGCATTGTAAAATGTCCCTGTGCACCGCCGTCATCTCATGCAGTGCATCCCACTTGGACTCCACGCGGGACATGTGTGAGTCCACGCGGGACATGTGTGACTCCACGTGGGACATGTGAGAGTCCAAGCGGGCATGATGGGCAGCCTGCTGCTGTTTCATGTCTCTGAGGAGCCCCACTACCTGGCTGAGGTCTCCGGTGCTGGACTGGTACGCATCAGCTATGCGTACCAGTTGTGGGTCATCATGCACACCAGCAACCTCTGCAAGCAGCGACCTCTGTCTCCCACCCCTCCCACCACCCCTGCTGACATGTGCAGTGCGTGCAGTGGCACGCACAGATTACCCTGGTCCACCTTGGAGGTTGGTGGTGGTGGTGGTGTCCATGGCCCCAGGTTGGTCCAGGGTCCCTGTGCTGGTGTTGCTCCTTGTTCTGTCCATGTCGGCAGGGATGGTATTTGTGTTGACAGTCGTTGGAGGGGTGGGTGCAGGGGGTGCAGCTGGTGGTCCTGCTGGTGCTGCAGCTGGTGGTCCTGCTGGTGCTGCATGTAGACTTGCACCGGATGTGCCAGGTTGGTCTTCTTCGTCCGAGGAGGGCAGAGGCTGTACGACACCAGTGAGCTCCGCATCCTCTTGAGCCTGGGACTGGGACTCCTCAGCGTCTGCTGCTGTGTCCCCATCATCACCTGTTTTTGGGAGACACACACAATGTATGTTATGTTTCTGCAGGCATCAATGGTTGACACACATGACAGTTGTGACTGTGCCTCTGGGTGCGGGCCTGTACATTGCATTGTCCTAAGTCGTCACAGTCAGGGGTTGATATTGGTGTGGCACATTGTCCTGCATTATTTGGGCATTTCTATGTATTTGTTGGGGTGTGAACATGGTCTGCATTGGTTGTGTTTGGTTGACAGCCAGCCCTCCTTCCCACCCACCCAGCCAGTCAGTTATCCCACCATGGACTGTGCTTGCATTGCAGGGAGTGGAAGTTGTCTCTCAGGATGTCAGTCAGTGGTGTCCTGCTGTTTGTTGGTGCACAGTTGCCAGCAGGGCCTTGTGCTCCCCACAGCAGTAGCCAGTGTCAGCCATCTTGTGAGTCCTTCTCCACTCCCTGTGATGTGAGCATGGTTCAGGGTGGTGTTGATGGGACAGTTGTGGGGGTGACCAATATCAGTGACTGCCACTCCCATCATGCTATTGCCTCCACCCCACTTGCCAGCATTCCCATACTTACTTGCTTTTGTGGGGAGTTCAGTGTGTGTTGGTGTGAGGGCAATGGCAAGATGGCTGACAGTGGTGTCCTGCTGTTGGTTGGTGTGCAGTTCCCAGCAGGGCCTTGTGCTCCCCACAGCAGTAGCCAGTGTCAGCCATCTTGTGAGTCCTTCTCCACTCCCTGTGATGTGAGCATGGTTCAGGGTGGTGTTGATGGGACAGTTGTGGGGGTGACCAATATCAGTGACTGCCACTCCCATCATGCTATTGCCTCCACCCCACTTGCCAGCATTCCCAAACTTACTTGCTTTTGTGGGGAGTTCAGTATGTGTGGGTGTGTGAGCAATGGCAAGATGGCTGACAGTGGTGTCCTGCTGTTGGTTGGTGTGCAGTTCCCAGCATGCCCTTGTGCTCCCCACGACACAGCAACAGTGTCAGACATCTTTGATGGGCCTTTCCACTCTCTGTGGGATGTGCATGCGTGAGTGTGAGCTTGCTGGGCCCTGTGGTGGGGGATGTAGAGCTGTGACTACGACTCCCATCATGCTATTGCCTCCACCCCCCTTCCCAGCATGCCCATGCTTCCTTCCTTTTGACTCTGCTTCCCTGTGGGGTGGGCTGGCTGTGCTGACAGGATGGCTGGGAGTGTTGTCCTGGCAGTTGTTTGGCTAAAAGTCCCAAGAGTGTCCCTGTGCTTCACACAACATAACCCAGGGTGGTGATTCTTTGTGGGATCTTGAGTTAGGATGGGAGGCATTGCATTCTACCAGGTGGGTTCTGTGGAGTTTGTGTTGAGGGGGTGTGAGGGGAGGTGCTTGTGACTATGGTCAGTGCTGCAAGTCCTCCTTCCCACCCAGCCAGCCAGATATCCCACCATGGAACGTGCTTGCATTGCAGGGAGTGGAAGTTGTCTCTCAGGATGTCAGTCAGTGGTGTCCTGCTGTTTGTTGGTGCACAGTTGCCAGCAGGGCCTTGTGCTCCCCACAGCAGTAGCCAGTGTCAGCCATCTTGTGTGTCCTTATCCACTCCCTGTGATGTGAGCATGGTTCAGGGTGGTGTTGATGGGCCAGTTGTGAGGCTGAGCAATGTCTGTGACTACGACTCCCATCATGCTATTGCCTCCACCCCCCTTCCCAGCATATCCATGCTTCCTTCCTTTTGACTCTGCTTCCCTGTGGGGTGGGCTGGCTGTGCTGACAGGATGGCTGGGAGTGTTGTCCTGGCAGTTGTTTGGCTTAAAGTCCCAAGAGTGTCCCTGTGCTTCACACAACATAACCCAGGGTGGTGGTTCTTTGTGGGATCTTGAGTTAGGATGGGAGGCATTGCATTATACCAGGTGGGTTCTGTGGAGTTTGTGTTGAGGGGGGGTGTGAGGGGAGGTGCTTGTGACTATGGTCAGTACTGCAAGTCCTCCTTCCCACCCAGCCAGCCAGATATCCCACCATGGAACGTGCTTGCATTGCAGGGAGTGGAAGTTGTCTCTCAGGATGTCAGTCAGTGGTGTCCTGCTGTTTGTTGGTGCACAGTTGCCAGCAGGGCCTTGTGCTCCCCACAGCAGTAGCCAGTGTCAGCCATCTTGTGTGTCCTTATCCACTCCCTGTGATGTGAGCATGGTTCAGGGTGGTGTTGATGGGCCAGTTGTGAGGCTGAGCAATGTCTGTGACTACGACTCCCATCATGCTATTGCCTCCACCCCCTTCCCAGCATGCCCATGCTTCCTTCCTTTTGACTCTGCTTCCCTGTGGGGTGGGCTGGCTGTGCTGACAGGATGGCTGGGAGTGTTGTCCTGGCAGTTGTTTGGCTAAAAGTCCCAAGAGTGTCCCTGTGCTTCACACAACATAACCCAGGGTGGTGGTTCTTTGTGGGATCTTGAGTTAGGATGGGAGGCATTGCATTCTACCAGGTGGGTTCTGTGGAGTTTGTGTTGAGGGGGTGTGAGGGGAGGTGCTTGTGACTATGGTCAGTGCTGCAAGTCCTCCTTCCCACCCAGCCAGCCAGATATCCCACCATGGAACGTGCTTGCATTGCAGGGAGTGGAAGTTGTCTCTCAGGATGTCAGTCAGTGGTGTCCTGCTGTTTGTTGGTGCACAGTTGCCAGCAGGGCCTTGTGCTCCCCACAGCAGTAGCCAGTGTCAGCCATCTTGTGTGTCCTTATCCACTCCTTGTGATGTGAGCATGGTTCAGGGTGGTGTTGATGGGCCAGTTGTGAGGCTGAGCAATGTCTGTGACTACCACTCCCATCATGCTATTGCCTCCACCCCCTTCCCAGCATGCCCATGCTTCCTTCCTTTTGACTCTGCTTCCCTGTGGGGTGGGCTGGCTGTGCTGACAGGATGGCTGGGAGTGTTGTCCTGGCAGTTGTTTGGCTAAAAGTCCCAAGAGTGTCCCTGTGCTTCACACAACATAACCCAGGGTGGTGGTTCTTTGTGGGATCTTGAGTTAGGATGGGAGGCATTGCATTCTACCAGGTGGGTTCTGTGGAGTTTGTGTTGAGGGGGTGTGAGGGGAGGTGCTTGTGACTATGGTCAGTGCTGCAAGTCCTCCTTCCCACCCAGCCAGCCAGATATCCCACCATGGAACGTGCTTGCATTGCAGGGAGTGGAAGTTGTCTCTCAGGATGTCAGTCAGTGGTGTCCTGCTGTTTGTTGGTGCACAGTTGCCAGCAGGGCCTTGTGCTCCCCACAGCAGTAGCCAGTGTCAGCCATCTTGTGAGTCCTTCTCCACTCCCTGTGATGTGAGCATGGTTCAGGGTGGTGTTGATGGGACAGTTGTGGGGGGCAATATGTGTGACTGCGACTCCCATGATGCTATTGGCTACACTGACTTGGCCAGCATACACAGAATTCCTTCCTTTGAGTGGTCTTCACTGTGTGTTGGTGTTGTTGTGGTGGCTACATGTCTGGATGTGTTTGTTAGTTCTATTTGTGCCACTGCCTAGCTGTAGTTGTAGTTGTGTTTGTACATGTGATGGCACAGTTGGATGTAACTTTTTGATGGCATGTGTTGTGTTTATCTGACTGACATACACATTTTGGGATGATTCTGTTCTGGTTGCTGTGTAATTGCTATGAGTGCATGGTTTGACTCTCCCCTTGACAGTGATGTGTGTGTGTTTTGTGGCAGAATATTGTGTACATTTGTTGTGTACTCACCAGGCTCTGGGATGTTCTCTAGTCCATATACGCTCACTGGCGGAAGGATGGCCCGCACCTTCTCCTCCCAGGGCCTGAGGTATATTGGCTTGGCAGGAGGGCCACTGCCGGTGTATTGGCTGATGATGTACTCTTTCTTGAGCAGGTCCCGTACCCTCCTGCGCACGTCATACCACCTGTTCTGGATGTCGCTCTTTGTGCGCAGACATGGTGATTGTGCGTTCACCCTGTTGATGATCCGCTCCCACATCTTGGTTTTCTGGGAGATGGGGGTCTGTTGGACCAGTGTGCCAAACAGCTGTGGCTCTACCCTGAGGATCTCGCTCTACCATGACTTCCAATTCACAATCTAGGAACTTGTGATTCTTCTTGGGGGCATGGTGATGGGTGGTGATGGTGAGTGATGTGTGTGTTGGTGTGCAGGTGAGGGTGTGTGAGTGTGTGTTTTGCTGGGTGTATGTGAGGTAGGTATTTGTTGGTGTGCTGATGGTGTGTGGCTTGTGTGAGGGATGAGCTGTGGGTGTGTGGTTGCTGTCTCTTGGGTGCTGGCAGTGGAATGGCATTTGCAAAGGATCATGGTTGTGATTTGTGTCCTTTATATGGGTGGAGTTGTGGGTGTGTCTTTGTTCTCTGTCCCCACACCCCCAGTATTTATTGGCTTTGTAATTGCTTGTTTGGCCTTTTTTGTGTGATTTTTCCTTTGTACTGTCTGTGCATGTTGGAAACGTTCTTGTGACCGAGTCGGACCCTGCATTTGTCTCGTACGGTGTTCTCCGCTTCGTTCACGCTGTGTTTGTGCAGTTTTCTATGCTGCGTACGCATCGGTCGCGGTGTTTTGTGTTGCTTCGGCTCGGTTTTGTATGCGTGTCGGTCGTACGGCTTGTCCTCCGTCCGACTCGGTCATGGTTTTCGCGCCTTGCATCGTACTTTGCGGTTTGGAGTTCGCGTGTACGTTTCGGTCGGTTTTGTTCCGGGTGCGTGTCGGTCGGTTGGATTCGCGTGTTTTTCCGACCGGATTGCTGTTTTCCGTGCGGCTCGGTCGTTCGGCTTGGGTTCGGTACGTGTCGGTCGGATTTTGCACGCCTTGCATCGTACTTGGCGTGTCGGGCGCCACAGGTACGTGTCGGTCGGTATAATTTCCGGCTCCGAGTCGGTCGGTGCTTTTTCCGGCCCGAATCGGAATCGACCCCTCAGTCTTTAGTTGGATGACAATAAGCTTGTGAGGAGTCTGTTCTTTTTGTTGGGGGGGATTTTTGGAGTCGCAACGGTCATGGTAAAATCTGTATTTGTAAAGCGCGAACTACTCACCCTTACGGGTCTCAAGGCGCTGGGGGCCGTCGTGGAAATTAAGTGAGCTATTGCCTAGAGTCACATGGTGCTGAGCTAAGCTGCCGCCGGAGCCGGGGATCGTACCGTGAGCCCTGTGCTCTGAAGTCAGCTGCCCTGGCCGCTGCACCACACCTCTCCACTAGTACCTTCACAACAGGAGCTGTCAAAGTCTCTCCCTGTGGAGAGCTTGGATTTACCATACTGGGTATCTCTACCAGATTCCAAGAGACACTCGGAAGCATACGACTCTTACTGTTCTAATGATTGTCGCAATGGGAGAGATACTTGGGGTATCAGATGATTGTGACTTATCAAACACCACAGGTGTTGAGGTTGGAACAGGGGGTGAAACAGTAGTCTCAGCATAATATGGAGGTGCGCTACCTTCTGTAGGGGTCACAGTGTCTGCTCCGTTCTTGGCATCTGCCTGAGCTGTAGCACTTGGTGCTGCGTTTTATGGGGGTGGTCTTATTCTGAGGAGCTCGTCTATAAAAGCATCCTCCTCTTCACTCTCTATTTCTGTCTCATCCTTAGGTTTCGTTTTATCAGTAGGCTTTTCCTTCTCTATATCCTCACTCTCTATCAGCGGGTAAGCTCCAATTGTCTCAATCACTTCCCCCCTCCATCTCTTCTGCCTCTCATCGTCCTGCGTGCATATCCATGAATAAGCCTTGTCACGTATCTTTAGTGCAAATTTATTTCTCGTCTTTTCATTCACAACCTGGTCCCAAATATTCAGGACCTCAGATTATGTGGGTCTGGGATGGGGTCTCAGGCCATACATTCTCCTTCTCAAATTTTCTATTCTCGGTATGTGGAAGGTACCACTTGATGAAAATCATATTTCCTCATCCTTTGCTGTACATTCGTGCCACTGGCTGAGCCACATGCACATGTGCAACCCTCTCTGTAATGCCTTTTTCCTAGCTGGTGTGTCTTCAGATGGGAATTTCTCTTTCTTATTCGCATTTTTCTCTTTTTTCGAAAATGGATATCCCATTTTGACATTAATCTCAGTCGCTCCTTGTTCCAAACTCGCACAATCTGTAGACCACTGTGCTCCCAAATTTTCCATCCAATACCAGTGCGTCTTAAAGGAAGGTCACCCTATCGCAGCGCAGCTTCAGCGTTCGCCAGCCAATCAATGCACAGCACCTTATGATGTAAGCACCCATTTACTGCCAGGTTCTCCTAAACTACTTTTCTCACGGTTAACATTTGCCTGCTGCTTCTAAACAGAAATCTCTGTCACACAGAGGACACTACTTACTTTCTCACAGTGGCAAACTCTTGGTCTGCAGGAGTCTACTGTACCCAGTGTGGTCACTCCCTGTGCACTAAGGAATTATTAACCACCAGGGGATAGATTTACAAACATTTTGCGCTGGGTTAGCGTCACAAAGTGACGCTAACGAGCACAAAATGGTTTTTTTCTAATTTACTTTCCAGTGCAAAATCTGGAAAGCACCCTAAAAGTAACGCAAAGCAGCGCCAAGCACTGCTTTGCGTTACTTAGCGCCAACGGGGAGTTACATGGGCATTCCCATGCTACCACCCGTGCCTTTTGACACAAAACTCTACCTACAAGCAATAGTAGACAGAGTTTAACGCCAAAAGTTAACGCCATTTGAAAGGAGGCGTCAAAAGGAGAAATGTTTTTATTTCTCCTTTCTTTTCCGACTTTGCATACGTGCTGCACTGTGCAGCACACATACACAGTAGGAAAAGCTTTAAAGTGAGTCTAAGCATAGTATTTTGTACTGGAAGGTTACTCTTCCAGTACAAAACCTATGGTAGACTCAGGCACGCACCCTAGCTCCATGGCGCTAAGGTGTGTGCCTGGCCCACAACAGCTAAAATCTGCGCCAGCGCTAGAGAGATGGGAGGAAAGAGCCAGATCTCTGTAGATATGGTGCTCTCCTGCTCACTCCCTGTCATGCAGCGCAGAGCATCATTTTTGGCTGCTGCACTGCGTTCCGTTTTTAAAAATCTGGCTGCAAGTTCGTTTTAGTACATTTTCCCAGAAAGTGTTACATCCCTATCCTGGTGTAACTGATAGCACTTCACAGTACACCTCAAGTTAGCAGACAACTTCAACAACTCGATAAGTTTCTCTGCGGTACCTCTCGAAAACTCTATGGCATACACGTAAACAACTCACACACTTTTGGTTTCAAAAGCCGAAAAACATTATCAAGAACACAATAACTGCTGTTCCCACAAATCCTAGAGCTAATGCCAAATAATAGTTGAATTCAAAATCCATCCACTGCATTCCACCACAATACTCCAAACTACAATTCCTAACGTGCCTCACTTCTCATTCATCCTTTGCATGCACATAAATCCCTATTGATATTACGTCGTTCTTCCTTGGGTTACTGCAACAGCCACCTCATCTTTGGGAATCAGGATCGGGGTGGGGCTGGATCAACTTGAATCTTGGGGAAAAACCACCTAAACCATGAAGGTATAGTAATCGGTTCTATAGCCAATTTATCTCATCCAAGTAGGTCCACTCAGTACCTGACGGATCCAATTGGAACCATTATCTCTACTACCAGATCTGTTGGTGAGGAAATCCGTCTCTCATTATCTCACCAAAGGCGCGCCAACTGCTTGGACTGGTATCAGTGTAGTCCTTGTACGGACTTTGGTGCTCCCTGATGGACCCGTATCTATTTAGTAAATTCGGTACATTAGCATGAAGCGGTAAACATTCTCAATAAGAATGACAGACAAGGGCTAAAGTTTACAAGTTTACTCAAAGACTATCAGTAGAGAAATATAGAAATATATAGCTGGATGATTAATCAATTAAGCATATAGACATATAAATCATAAAGTACAAGAAGAACTCAGTAAAGTTATACAGAAAACCCAGCATAGATTTGCCTTCTAAGAAAGAGAAAAGGTGGGCCCGCAAACAGAGAAAAAGCATTTCGCTTTATAGGACTTTAGACAAAGGATTTCATACATTCAATACCCAAGTACATGGTTCACAGGGTATGCACCAATGGGAAACAACCAAGAAGAAGAAGAATTTACTAGAGAATGCATTTGAAGATTCTCTCACAATTCAAATACATTACATTCAGAAATTCCCAGAGTCTTTTCCAGTGACATGACTTGATGCAATATGTATTATTCAGTCTGGGTCAGCTAGGTTTGTTCATGATTAGGTGCATCGTGTTGAGTGCGACTGGGAAAGTCTCAGTCGTTCAGAGCAAAGCTTGCAATTCTTTATTACAGTAAGGAAACAACAGCGGCAGTGATCACATGGTACATTACGACATCACATCCAAAATTCAAGAAGAAAGCATGGAATTAGGTTAGCATAAGCTTGATTTCTTGTAGAATAAACACTACAATTAAAGAAAACAGATTCCACTCCTCTTTTTATATTTCTGTTTGTTTTAAATTGCAAATGTATTAACTGATCATCTTTTCTTGATGTCACTTGCGTGATTTATTTTTTAAATTGAATAAAGTATTAGAAGTAAAGTAAGTAAGTAAGATTCTACACCAGTCCATATCCGTCCAAGAACCCTAATAAATATGAAGCACCCTTCTCCCCACTATGCACACCAAACTCAACTGTTGTAACCACACCACCAGAAATACACCTAAAAATGAATTTTCCTCAATCTTGTGCTAGCTCACCTCTCATAGTTCATCCATTCATGTAATCCAGATCCCTTGAAGACATAGCAGCTTCAAAGAAGTTAGATGTTTGCAGAAATATTACAGAGGTGCAGACTTACATCAAAATATTCACATAATGGGAATTCACAATGCTTAATTTGTGAAAGAATAAGTGCTGAGGCCCAAAGTTTTGGTCAGAAGCCCATAGTCGGTGCAGCGAAAATCGGAGGTGCCGAATACCAAGGCTTCGTAGTCTAGATTTTACCCCAGGCCTTTTTATTCCCCGCCAGACACTCCCTGCCTCTTTTTCTTACACCTGAAGGTTTTTTCATTTCTGATTTCTCCCTTTGTCACTGTTTTTCTTTCTTTTTCTTCCACCTTCTTTCCACCTTTTGTGTTTTTCTCTCTCTTGTGAAAGTTTGTTTAGGAAAAATAAGTGCTAGTCCTCAAAAAAATATGAGTGCTGGTGGGCCCCACCTGCAACCACCCTCAGTTAAGAGCACGAAATAGCAATTTTTTTCATTTGTAGAATGAACTCGTCTTGTTTGAGATGTCGCAAGACTGCCAAATCTTAGCATGAATACTGCTGTGCTGTATGCGAAGAATGCACTCGAAGATACTTCTACCATCATACCATTACTAACATATCCTATGAAAATTCATCACTACCTGTTACTGTCTTGGAACATGATGCGTGGTTTCAAATCAGTAAATTAATTTGATAAATGCTTATCTTTGAGGTGCTATATTTTCATTTATTTCCTCTTTCCATTAATCTCAGCAAATATGTAGAATTCCCAGAAGGAAAATTCAATCGCTGTTAATAGACTCAGCCATACCATGCATGATATTTCCATAAACAGGTTGTAATGCAGTTCATGAATCTTTTTTAAATGTCTTATTCAGAAAATTAACAGGAGAGTTCATAAATAGGGAAAATTAAGTCTGCACCGAGAAAATGCATACTTCACCGGACTAAAATTAAATTAATCTTTATAAAATATCGAGAAATCTCAAGGCTTGCTATCTAGAGACTACATTTAAGCTTATACACATTAAGTTATTTGAATAATTCAATACAGTTTTATTTCCGAAATCATTCCTTGTATTTCTTCTTTACTCCAAAAAAGATTTTAAAACCAAAATTATTCTTAACTTAAAGAAATGTGTTTTGCATTCATCCATTATGTTACATGTGTCCTGGTATCTGGGCGATTGTGTAAACCAATGCATTTCGGATGAAACTGTCCTTCATCAGTGTAATGTCCTTAAATATCTTCTTAGCCACTGGTGAGGCCAGTAGGCTAATTGCAGCGTTCTACGATGCACGACCTTCCTGCATGTCTGATCAAATCATGGTGGAGGAAGAGAACTTGCCTCTGGATACGACTGAACTCATGGCCAGGTCATTAAAGATGACCACAACTAAATCCGTGCAGCCCTTAAACTTCTAGGGCACAGTAAGGCAACAGTTTTAATCAATGGCACCAGGAAGATCATGCCCAGCAAGGCTCAGTCCAAATTACAAACATCTTTCTCTGACTATGGTCAGTGAATGCATGCTTGGTTGACATTGACTGGAAAATTAAAAAAAGCTTTTGCTGGGATGTATTCAGATGGCATAAAACTTTCTGGACATCAGAACAGTTAGCTTCTTCTCACTGATATCCACTGAGATACTTGGAATCTCATTTTGAGTTGGCCAGAATGTGGTGGGAAGAGGGGGGAGTTGCGGTGGGAGGTGGGAGTTTGGATCCTGGGGAGGTGGAGTAGAAGGAAGGGGTCAGATTTTTTTCCCCTGGAATGGGAAATAACTACTTGGAGTCAGCCGCGGCCGCTGCAGGTAAGAGCGGTGGGGCCGGCTGGGGGGGGGGGGGGATTTCGAGAGAGGTCCACAAGGGAAAATGAAATGAATAATTAATTTTCCCTCTTGGTTGTCTCTCGAAATCCCCCCTTAGCCGGCCCTACCGCCCCACCGGTCTTACCTGCAGCGGCCGCAGCTGCTTGGAGTCCGTAATGCTATGCACTTTTCTGGGCAGTTTTCCCTGATACCAGCAGTAAAATCACTGATTTTTTCTGCCTGCTTTAAGTAGATGGACGTATTAGGGTGAGGACTGCAGGTTAAGAGGTGAGGGAGTTTGGGGACAAGGGCCTCTGCCAGAACTTCTATCTGCCTCAGAGGCATTTGCCTGCCCCCCCGTGATGAAGTAGGGGTCGGGTAGGTGCTGTGCTGACCTCCGCACCAGAAAGGTAGGTCAGGAGTCTCCACGATGAGAATTAGCGAGCAGTGGCGGCTAGTAGAGAATGGGGGTGGCAGGGCAGGCGGAAACGACGGGGTGAAAATATAAAAAATAAACGCACTTACCTTTTCTGCCAGCCGCATCTCTCCTCCGCTTCTCTGCTCTTCCTGACTCCAGTTGGAAGAAGCTGCAGGAAGCACCAGGGCACACAGGCTCCCCTGAGCCAATCACAATGCTGCAATGTAGTGTTGTGATTGGTCTGAGCGCCGTGGATCGGTGCTCAGATCAGGACAGGGAGTCTGTGCATATTCCCTACCAGGCTGTCCAATAAAGCAATATGGAATATGCAAAGTGCGCATGACTGCTTGGCCTGCCAAAACGGCCGGCCAATCAGTCATATGCAACACTTAGTGTGCACAGTCCACTCCTCCTCCCTGAGCCACCAGCCCCGCCCTAACCCAGCCCCGTTGCAACCAAAAATAAAATGATATTAACGTTCAGTTATTATCCATTCATTTTTTTCATTTTTCACTGCTCTAAGAGCAGTCGGGCGACGCTCCTCCACCTTAGTGGAGGAGCCGCCACTGTTAGCAGGTCTGAAGTTTGCAGACCTGATAACTCGAAGTTGCAAAATTCACCCAGAGTTATAGCTCAGGTAAAAAAACAGAACTCATAAGGAGGACCCAAGTGTCATCCTATCTGGAATATTTAGTGCTGCATTCAACATGGAAAGGCCTTTTGTCCCTTATCTATAAGGTGAGCAATGAAATTGCTCATTACATGAGGCACGCACTTGCTCTGTTGTTGATCGTTCCAAGTGGGCAATCAGGCTCAAGTTTATAAAGGATATATTTGTCGAAAGGTATGTATCATTAATAGTCAGAATCTGCTCTTTAGGTCCTTACCTCAGTTGCTGGGTTATTGCAAATAGATTACTATTTTCTTACATTAACACATTTTGGACTTAATAGCAAACTGATCCTGAGCATGGTTAGAACTTAAACATCCCTTTTGGGGCAGCCTCTCTTATAAGGGATTGACAGTAGAGAATTACTTGACAACCATCAAAGAGAAAATCTGCTTTCTTCCAGCTCTTTTGAAGGCATACAATATCAGAAGGTGTGCGATGAAGGGACTCTCAGTGTATTCTGTGCTGAGGACACTTTTGAGGTAAACGTCACTGAGATCTGCAAGTAGCAGGGTCGGAATTGAAAGACTAAGTAATAGCTCTGGAGGAAGAGTAAAAAGAACTGGAATATTAGTGGCCCTTGAGGAAGGAACATAGCGCCCTTGATGGAATGGTTCAAAAGGAGAGAAATTTGGAATTCAAATGAAAATGCAGCTGTCTTGACTGCAGTGAATAAAGCATGGTGTACAGACCTCAGAGCAAGGTAAACGTGAGTTCTGTATACCAGTGCATTTAAAATGATTGACTATGATGCTGATGAGGACATATTCTGGCCCTTTAAGGATTTTGCTCCTAGCTATCAAATGTATGTGACGTATGGGTGGGGCAAAGAACTGAAGAACTGAAGCACTGATGTATTTAACTCTTAAATAAAAGTCCTTGCCAACTCAATATTGGAGCGTGAGAACAAAATGATGTTTCTGAATGCTTTTAAATGGTAGAAAATGAAGAATTAACTTAATGATTAAGTTTACTCTTCATTTTGATTTTCTCCCATTTTAAAGTGCCGCCTTTACAAACAGCAGGCCTCTTGCTCCTAGTGGCAGGTAGATACTGTGCCATAGTTATAACTGTAAAATACAGTCATTTTGTTTAATGAGAGAAATTTAAAGTGAAGAAAAATATTTTAGTTGTGACATGCTGAAGACCTACAACACTAGTAACCCTTACTTCTCGCCATGTTTACCCTCCACATCTGAGCCCATTCTCATCTTCTGATGAATTCTCTGAGCTCACTTTCTTGCATGCGATCCTCTACCACTATATGAGGCCACTGAGAGTCAGAATCCAACTCTACATGCAGGTCTATTTTTTTTTTTAGAGTTTTATACAGCGCGAACTAGACTTGAAGATAATAGGTATCAGAGCGCTTTACATGAGCACCAGTTTCGTTACAGATGGACACATTCATTTTTGTTAGGCACTGGGAGATTAAGTGATTTGCCCAGAATCACAGGATGTTGAGCGTCGTTGACGAGACTCGAACCTGGTCCCCCTGCTTCGAAGTTGACCGCTCTAGCTGTAAGGCTACATCCTCTCCCCAAAGCGTTTCATCCCATCTGATAATGACGCTGATCACAGGCTGCTTTGCCATGAGCAAAGCCTGGATATCATCACCAGTGACAAAACAACAACAGTTCAAGGCTGGCTCTCCGAGATGAATCTAGATGGCTTCACCACTCAACTCAGAAGCAGCACCAAGCTTGACACCAACCTCAGCTTCAGAGCTCACCTTGAGTACAAAAATTGAATGCCATTAGCTTTTATTCGAATGTTACATTATTCACACTAGGCACGTTTTTCCATGGCATTTTATTATTAGGATCAAGGAACATCTGGATCATGTACGATTCCTGAATATGATTGGGAGGTCTGACAGATAAACAGAGCTTTTTAAGTTCTATGGAATCGAAGTCAGCATTCAATATAGCAAATGCATGATGAGCTCCAGGGGATCAGCTGACCTTAGTGTCTGTTCTCTGTGGTAAAAAGTATCTTTATTTTAGACAACTTGTAACTGGGTGGTAGCCTGCTCAATTATACATTTAAATGTGCAAAGAACAAATGATCTAATAATCTGTTTGAATGTGTATATTTCTCCTAACTGCTCCCGGTTTGAGGTTGAATTGGAAAAGCTGGGTCAGGATTTGTTAAATCTCTGTTGTAATTTTCTGTTTGCATTATTTATCTTAGCTGGGGATTTCAATCTAAAACTGTCTCTTCATAAATTAGATGATTTTTTTGAAGAACAAATGTGCCATTACAAAATTCCTAAAGTTGTATGCCAGACTTGTAATTCCTCAGACAGAACTGTTCAGGTAATATCAACTTCAGTGCAACATAACTTGATCATTCTTAATGGGCGATATCTGAGTGACTCCCCAGCAGCTGCCTCATTTAGACATAGCCGAATTCAAATCTCTATTACACTTTTGTAGTAACTTAAACTTTTATAGTATTCCCACCTCCATTGTTTTCTGTGGAAGGGTGTTGCAGTTCCAGTGGTTAGCCATGTGTAGTGTTGGACTAACTACAACAGTGTAAGTTATTATCAAAGTGTAAGTTACTACAAATGTGAGTTTTGAGTATACCAGAAAGTCGTAAACGTATTCAAAAGTGTAAGTTACCTTTATGAATCAGGCTCTAAGTGTTTATCCCATTTGAGCTCTTTGGTGCAATTGAGAATTTTAGGATCAAGGAAACAGTTTTAAGGAATCACAAAGCTATGGCGATTGAGTTTAAAGTAAAATTCAATACTAGCTAGCAGTCAGTTCTCGACTTATCATATACCTATAATCACATAATAAGAGTTTTAATCACTGAATGTAATCTTCATAAGACATTCAAGATAAAGGTTGAGAAGAATTTGCAACCATAGCAATGGCCTTGAGCGGTATTGTTGGTAGATTAGAAGAGTCCGGACGCTCCCTAAAAGCGAACTTTAACCATAAACGTACAGTAGGCCCGAAAAAGGTAGAGCCTCAACAGGTTAGTTTGATGCCGTATACTCCTAAGGGATTTATACAGATTGAGGCAAAGAATGTCGAACCATGGGGGAGCAAACTGTTATCGAGTGTTCACAAATGTGAAAAATTTTCACCAAGCAATGCTGTTTCAAAAAAATAAAAGTTTTTGTGAGACATACTGAAGTAAAATGCAGAGCATTTCGAAACTTTTCTGTCGCTTGGTAAATAGTGAGGTCATAGTCTCTCCTTCCTGTTTGAAGGGCCAAGTCTTAGAATTCCAATGGGCCAAATTTATATCTGAAACATATAAAAACTCTGTAGCTGTTTTGTAGACTTCTGGGCAGCCTTTTGATCCGGTGACTCTGGGAAAAGTTACCTAGGTGGAATACCCCAAGCCTATTTAAATTGGTCAGGAATGCTATCTGATACAATTCCTGTTGGTAATGGCTTAAGACAGTGGTGTATTTTAGCACCTCTCCTGCTCAGGGGTCGATTCCGATCTCGGCCGGTAGGGCTCCGAATCGGATTCGGCTTTACCGGATCCGATTCGGACACCCTGTTTCCGACCGAGTCGGACGTGCGTCCGGGCGAACGAGTACGATGCGAACGTACGCGAAATCGTCGACCGACTCGTTCGCGGGACCCAACCGCTCTGACCGACTCACACAGACACGACTCGCACCGCGCAATGGAGACGTTCCCCGGCCGGGTAAGTATGATGCGCACCGCGAGCAGTCCTGACCGACTCGCGCCCGTCCTGCTCGAAAGAGCAGTCGGAGCCGCACTTTGGGGGTCCGTGTCGGACCCCCTGTACGCCTAGCCGCGCGAGTCGCACACAGGGGGGACCCATGGGTCCCCCCTACCTGTGCGTGTACGGCACGACCCGCTTCAACGCGTACCCGCTATAGGGGGGGCCCTTGTTCGCCTCGCAACCATTGAGTCAATGGGAGCCCGCGTACGCGTTGTTCGACCGGCTCCCATTGACTTCAATGGGAGTCTGACCGAATCGAGTCCGATAGCATGCGAACGCATCGTACTCGTTCGGTCGGACTGCTAGGGTCCGATTCGGTCGGAAATCTCTCCGGGTCCGGCTCGGTCGGAGAGATTTCCTGCCCGAATCGGAATCGGCCCCTCAGTCTATTTATCTCAGATCATCCGACCATGTTACCTAGCACAAACTCTTTTCCACCTAAAATTGGAGATTATGTTTTATGTATGCAGACAATCTAGTAATAACAGATTATACAAAGCAACTTCATGCTCTTCGCTTCTATTGTGAGGAAAACAAACTGTTGAGATGGAAAAAACTAGGGGTCTAATTACGAGTTTGGTGGTCCACAAGACCGCCAAACCCGTGGTGGAGATGTGGTGGCGGTCGGGGAGTGGCGCACCAGTGGTCCGACCGTCGTATTACAACTACAGCAGTCGGACTGCCATAGGGCCACTGCAACCGCCAGGGATCCGCAATATCTGGCAGTCACGTGGCGGTCTGAGGGCCGCAATATGCTGCCGGTGCCGCTGCGGCACCACCAAACATATTACGAATTTCTGCACCGCCACAGATTTCATGGCGGTGAACCTGCCATGAAACCTGTGGCGGTGAGAAAAATAAGCAGGAACTGGTTTTGGCGTTCCCATTGCGGTGCCTTTTTAATAGGCACTGGCCCTTGAACACCAAAAGACCACCCACCAGACCACGAGAAAACTCGTAATCTGGCAGGTGCGCAGTGGTGAGTTTTGGCAGTGTGGGAGCGGGGCAGTGGCGTGCCATCCCGCTCCCACATGGCCAAACTCATAATCAGGCCCTAAGTCCCCAATTTTGTGTAAGCGTCAAAAGAAATTCACTTCATGTCTACATAATATACCCTTAAAACAGGTCTGTGACTAGAAATACTTAGGCCTCATGTTTGCTAGTAACTAAAAAATGGGATAAACAAATAGCAAAAATAAGAACATCACTTTTGGTAACAGTCAAAGCCTTGAAAAGATTTGACCTTCGTTTTGGGGTCTATCTGTGGAAGCCCCTAAACTGGGCTGTAAGATTCAAGCTAATTCTGCGAGTATTTTATAGAGCTGCGCTTTTTGCAATGGACTGGCGAGTCATTCGGCAGTCACAGGAGAATCTTCGTTTAAAGGCTATCCTTGGTCTCCCAAAGAACTTAGGGCCAGATGTAGGTGGCCAAATACCGATCGGTAACGCTGAAATTAGCAGAATTTCAGCGTTTGCGATCGGTATTTGGCTGCGAGCAATGTAGGTGAGTTGAAACCTACTAGCAAAATAAGGAATCGCAAAATTGCGATTCCTTATTTTGCTCTTGCATTTAAGGAATCGGAAATTGCGATTCCTTAAATGCAATGTAAGTAGCACAAAAGTCAGTGCACTTTAGCCTTAAGGAATTGCTAATTACCACCAACTTCAAGTTGGTGGTAATTAGCGATTTCCTTTAAAAAAGCACTTTTTTGCTTTTTTTAAGGTGCCATGTGGCACACATACATGCCTTTAGGGCATGTATGTGCGCCACATGTGCACACATGCACATTTCAGGGATGCAACAGGGAGTCCTTTTGACACCCTGGCACCCTTGAAATAGCTCCCGCTATTAGCCATTCTTTAATAGCGAATCGCTAATAGTGAATATCTTCCCATTCATTCCTATGGGCCTCCTAGCCCATAGGAATGAATGGGTAGGTATTCCTTATTAGCTAATCTCTATTTGCGATTCGCTATTAAGGAATGTTAAGGAATCGCTAATATTTTAGCGATTCCCACCTACATTCCATTTTGCGATTCCTTAATAGCGATTCGCTAAAAATCGCTATTAAGGAATTGCAAATGTAGGATTACCTACATAAGGCCCTTAATGATTTATGCAGTAAGGATCAAGCTGGATTTAAATTCCTGGCCAAATCACGGTTGCTAAGGGTTTTGAGCATCATCAAATGAAATATTCAAGATCTCTCCTCTTTGATGCTGCAGGATATCATGTGACACTTTGATGAATTATCATAACTTATTGTTACCGTAGACAAAGTACCGAACTAGGAATAGATATTTTTATGACTGAGTCCACAACTCTAAACAAGGTAAAGAGGTCCCTTTAAGATGGGGTTAGGGAAGGCGCAGTAGCTAGGGACAGGGAGTATTGCAAGAGGAAGAGCCAAGTTGACTATGCTATTGGCAATGAGGCGGAGATCTTTCCCAACCCGTATCAGGTCCCGGATAAGTGGCTATGAACACAATTCTCTAATTCTGGATGGGAATTCATTGGAGAATTCTCACTTTTAGGAAAAGAATCTTAGAAAAGAATGCCTATTTTTTTTTGCGATTTTAAAATGACGTATTTCTTAATACATCTTCTTTTAGTTTGCCCTCTCCTTCTAAGTGAGAGGAAAAGGATTCTTCAACCAAATTTTAGGAAATATGGAAGTAGAACAATGCATGTCACTTTATTTTCAATGTTGTTTAGACGTAGCACTCGCAATTGCAAGGTGCATTCTGTTGCTACAAAAGAGGTTGTTGTAATATCGTCCAGAATTTTTATTCTTGGAACATCAGGAAAATGTTATTGGTTTTAGATTATTGAATCTGGGTCATTGCATAATAAATCACCTATTGATAGATGCAGAAAGGTTAGGTGGTTGAATGATTTACGGGTCAACGACCTTAGCTCGCATACTACAATATCTGTGTTTGGATTTTAATTAATTTCGTGTGCTTATTTAATAGGTGTATTTATTAATTTGTGTACCATCTATGTGCAGAAATATTTCCTGTTTTAAATCTGTATTTCTATAAGAAATATTTATTGGAAATAAAATGAAACAAAAATGATAAATGACATGCTGTGATAGAAAGAGAAGCAATTTTCTTTGCCCTGCGATGGTCTGCCAGTGTGTTTATTTGCTGTGACTCTCAATGTGCTGGCTCACTGACTCTGTAAAGCTACCTCTGAAAAATCAATGTGTAATTTCGGAGTACAGAAAACAACTTTTCTTGATTAGACGCGCTTTTTAAAGTTAAATCTGAAAGATAGATTGCTGCTTCCATAGGAGACTGCTAATCATTTTCCACATAATTGAGATGAAACGGACGGAGATTGCTTGCGATTTGTTTTGCGCCCGATGCAGGCGAGAGGAGTGTGATGGCACCTGTATTTAAATACTTGAACCTGAATACACGAAGACGCATTATTAAATAGTTAAAATCAGTAAAAGAAGTGTGGTGGCCAAGCATGGAGCCTGGGAACTCTGGCTCAATCACAGCCTGCTCACAAGTCCCCATCTGCAGTGTCCTGCAAGGGGGCACAATGCTGTCACTGATGTATAAGGCGCTCATTCTCACGGCCCCTATCATACTTACAAACATTCTGACCAGTCAAAGTTCATGCATTTTTTTTTACTTCAAATGGAATGAGAAATAATGATGTGCTCTTTAACCTTTAAATGCGTAGTTGTTTAGCATTTCAGAGTTGTGACAAAGAGTCTTGTATACATTGCACGAGAATTTTCTCTACAATCTGTCTAAATAAATCAGGTTCTTCTAGGAGTAAAATACAATCAGGCTTCTCAGACGTTAGTTCGATTCTATGGGCCACATTTTATTGTGGGCCCTTGGGGATACTTCTGTTTCCGTCAGATGTCATTAGCACCTGTTTCAAAATATTTAAAACAATATATATTCTAGGAAAGTGAAAACACGGCATCCTGCGCCAGCTAACGGTCCAGCCAAGTAATCCGCTCATCATTAATGAAGACAGCAGTCTTACTTACAATAAAAACAAGCATTTGCAATGCAATAGGTCTCGCATTTGTGAGAGTTTAAGCTATTGGGATTGTAAATGACAATGCCTTTTATTTATCTGTTTTGATAATTAACACATAAATAAAAGGCATTGTCATTTACAATGCCAATAGCTCAAACTCTTGTAAATGCGAGACATATTTCACTTCAAAGAAGCGGCTGCCATTGTCCTGGACTGCTTGTAAAGTGAAAGCGCGCATGGCGCGCTGAATGTTGCAGGAAAGCATGTTGTGTCTGCTGTAGGAGAAACTCTTTAAAGAAAATAGTGCTTAAAGACTAAATAAGACATACCGGGTAACAACAGAAGTAAAAGGGTCAGTCCTCATAGGAGGTTACAAATGAAGGGAAGGCGGTACTAAGGAGGGACTAACAAGCCTATTAGCGAATCAGAAGCCAGCATTTACAAAGAACAATGACACAAGCCAATGAAAAATATGGGCGGAGAGTGGGCAGAGCTTCAAGTCCATACCTGAATACAGCATGCCTCGCAGAGCAGCGCATGCTCTGCCCAGGCTCGACCTAAAATCTATAAAGAAATGTTGCTGAAGTAGAATGGGGCCCTGGAAAGCACGTGGCCATGGGGCATTATGCCCTTTCTGCCCCCCCAACCCCTGTGACGATTCTGAGTACAACTTAGTTCTCTCTTTGTAATATCATCTTTTGCTTGGCAAGTAAATATATGTATCCTCAACCTGGACTCACTTAGACGATTTACCAGTTTCGACCAAATACATTGTGACGTTTGATACTGGGGCTCAGGAGTAAGTCACACTTGAAAAAAAATCAACCTCTCTGTGATTCAGGCCATGTGGTTTAACTCTGTGCTCTATATTCATGTAGAAACAGAGCCCTGAATTCCAGTCAGTGACCTGCTTCATGATTCTTCCGGCAAATACTATCGCATATTGTCATTTTTGTGCCGAACCACAATGCCCTTCCATCGCGATACTTGGGGAGTGCTTAGTTTCAGGTTTGGTTGCACACAAGTTGACAGAAATAAATCTGGAGTGTTTAAAATTGTGTTTCTGGGATGTTGGGGAAGCTAAAACCTGGTGATTCTTGTAGTCTTCATTAGGTCTCGGCCTGGCGTTGGAGCGCGCATGCGCTCCTCGCCTGCGAGAGCTATAGTAAACAGTACAAGAAGGGGAACTTTAATCCACGCCCCTGTGTCTCGACCATTTCCAATTGGCTTTGGTCGTGATTAATGTTTTTATGTGCTTTTGGTTTGCTGGCTGTCACTTTTGTTGACGCCCTTGCAGTTTTGTGATGCCGCCCATCGTGACAAGCACATCTGTTTTCACTCAGCCCAGACGCAAAGACAAGCGGCTGAATGAAAACAGATGGCGAGCGTTTTTTTTTCTTTTAATGCTTCACGGCTGTTGTGAAGACTTTTCTTATCTGCTTGTTTATTTAACAAGCAGATAAGAAAAGTCTTCACAAGGGCTGTGAAGCAGAGAGCCACGGCGCACAGGCATTCCAAGGGCGTCTGTTCCCAGCACCCTGCCCCTCCTGATGAATTTCCCTATTCTTGCAGCCAAATAAATTAGGCAAGGTGGTGCACAGGGGGCCCACAGTGAAGGAGCTGCAGAGGGGCATAGAAAAAATATGCACTGGGGCATTGCAAGGAGGTGCATGTCTGCATGGGCAAGGCTTCGCAAGGGGCATGGACAAGTGGTGTAAGGGGCAAGGAGGTGAAAGAGGCCATGGGCAAGGCAATACAAGGGGCATCAGCATGGCGGCGTAGGGCTTATGGGCAAGAAGGCAAAGACGGTACATTTAGGTGGACCGGCATAGAGATGCAGGAGGCACATGTGCTTGAGGTACATTTCAGGGCTCTGCTGCAGAGGCATAGCCAGGTGGATGCAAGGGGCATGAAAGCACTCAGTGGTGTAGATGGCAATGGTGACCTGGAGGCACGATGGAGTAGTGGCATAGCAGCGATGGAGTGGAAGAGCCACGGGCTGTTATGTGAGGAGTTGAACTTCAAGAGGAATAGCCTGCGTATGAGAACAGAAATGCTGATGTTTCTGCACTGAAAATGAAGAGGTCATGGGGTTGTAATGCTCCGTGCATCTGCAAGCCTTGTTTGCAAACTCCTCTTTATTTTTATTTGTGTCTTTAAAGCATACAGTTGTGCTTTGTGTGAGAGATATAAGCGTAGCGTGGAGGAAGAACTCCAGAACAGCATGCGTGGCGAACGCAGCACAGCGTGTAGGTGTTTGTGCATGCGGCAGTAGCAAACCAGGCGTGAATTTTTCTCAACTGCGCTGCTGTGCGCCTGCCCGTCTTCGCGCTGGGATACAGAAGGAAAGCAAACCCCCGTGTCCTCCCCTGCGCTCTGGCGTCTAGCTGGAGAGCAGACCCTGTGACCGGCCCTAACTGGAAGACTGCAGTATGTCCCTGCACGCTGGCGTCCAGCAGCAGAGTAAAAACACTGTGGCTTTTCTGGTCTTGCGGCCCAGTTTCTGTTGCACAGGCTGCCAGTATTAGTTTCTTACAGGCTTTACGCAATAGGGTACATTCTTAATCCTCATCGATGACCTTGTCATATTCCAAAGTACTCTCTGGTGTCCACAACAAGATCAGAGAGCTTCCAGAAACTCACCCTTTCACCATAGTCTGGTCTCGCTGCCCTCACACATTCTTGCCGGGCAGTAATTGAGCTGGAGTACTGGGAAAAGCACTTTTATAGCCGCATTTTAATAAGGGTTGTGAATTCTCTTTAGACAGGTGGAAGATACCTACACAACAATGTCAGCATTAACTCGTTCCAAAAACACGGAATATGTATGTTAGAACTGGGGGTCTCTAGTTGGCAATGGTTTGCACCTTTGTCCAAATAGGGACCCTTGCTTCTAGTCAGGATAAGGAGGATACACTCCTAAAATAACCCCTGCTCACCCCCTGGTAGCTTGGCACGAGCAGACAGGCTTATCTCAGAGGCAGTGTGTAAAGCATTTGTGAACACATACAGTAATACAGTGAAAATACTACAGATGGACACCACACAGGTTGTATGTAAAAATAAGTAATCTTTTTATAGACTTAACACAAGACCCAATAGCAAAATTCCACAATACTGTAATCCATAAATAGACTTAAAAATGATAGAGACAGTTCACGTTATCTTCAAAAATAGGATAGTCAATCAAATAAAGCTTGTAGCAACAAATAACTCCACTTGGAGTTATCACAACATCGTGACCTGAGGAAATCCCAAAGTACGGCGCCGACCGCGAGGTGCGCGGCGTCGGGCCCGGAGTCGAGCAGACCCACAAAGAAAAGTACCTGGAATTCGATGAAAACAAAGACGGCGCACGGAGTCGAGGAGGTGATGCTTCGTTGGCGCCGGCGGCGTCGGTTCCTTACGACCCCAGGGGAGGTGATGTCTCGGTTCCTTACTGCAGCGCAGGGGAGGTGAGGCGTCGGTTCCTTACTGTGTCGGGGAGGTGACGTCACGGATGGTGGCGAGGCGTCGGTTCCTTACGATGGTGCGGTGTCGATGAATTCGGGGGTCACCCACGTCGAGGATCGGCTCCGCGGTGATGAAGCCCTGGCGTCGGTGAAGTCGGGGATGCGGTGCGAGTCGGGACGGTGCGTCGTGCACGTCACGAGCGGTGTCCTCGGCTCCGGTGCAGGCAGCGGCCTCGATGACGGCTTCGGAGTCGATGTCGCACGGCGTCGGCAGGCGTCGGGCCTACGGTGCAAGTCGGGGCGGTGCGTCGTGCTCTTCACGAGCGGTGCCCACGGCTTCGGTGCAGGTTACGGCATCGCTCGCCGGCGTCGGTGTTGCAATTTCCTTCTGTTAGCAGCTAAAACAGCAGTTCCAGATGCAGGCAAACAGAAGGGGTGAAGTCGTTGTGTCCCTGTGACTTCAGGCAGGAGGCAAGCTCAGTTCAAGCCCTTGGAGATTCTCTTCTTCAAGATGATAAAGCACAGCAAAGTCTTTTCTCCTGTCCTTGGCAGAAAGCAACCACTGCAGGCCAACCCCAATCAGCAAAACAGCACAGGGGCAGTACTCCTCCTTCAGCTTCTCCGGTTCTTCTCCGTGGCAACAGGTTTCTTGATTTCCCAGAAGTGATCTAATTTTATGGGGTCTGGGTCCCAGTATTTATGGTCAAAAATCCTTTGTCCTCTGAAGGCAGAGGGTCCTGTACCTGGCCCAAACCAGTTCTGGGTGCCTTCTGTCAGGAGACACCTTCTCCCTTTGTGAGTGAGGGGCAGAGTCATCAGCCGCCCGGCAGGAGGTGGAGCCAGCATTGTGGAAGGCAAGCAGAGCCCTATTCAGACCCAGGTGCAACTCCTCCCACCACTCTATATGCAGGAAGGCCTATTCAGCTCTGTGCTGACTCACCCTGTCTCCTGGAATCCCCCAGCCCCTGTCACTCACAAAGCCAGACATACAATACACAACCTAGCAGAGGCAGGCTTGGACAGTTAGGCAAGAAAATACCTACTTTCTAAAAGTGGTATTTTCAAACACAGAATGTTAAAACCAACTTCACTAAAAGATGTATTTGATCATTCTGAGTTCAGGCATACTAAATTCGTTTTTCTACCATGTTCCCTGGGTCAGTTAGGATTATAAGGTGTTATAATCAAACTGCCCATTATGGCCTATGGGGAACAGGTAGCCCTGCAATAGTGAAAAACGAAAATGGCTGTAATTCACTATTAGGACATGCCTCACACACCAGGGCATGTCCTACCTTATACTTTCAATGCACCCTGCCCTTGGGCCTACCTTAGGGGTGTCTGATATGAAGATAAGGGAAGGTTTAGGGACTGGTAATTGGGTGCACTTGCCAAGTCGACATGGCAGTCACAGACTGCACACAGGCTCTGCAATGGCAGGCCTGAGACACACTTTACAAGCTGCTTCTGTGGGTGGCACAACCAGTGCTGCAAGCCCACCAGCAGCATTTGATTTACAAGCCCTGGGCACCCATGGTGCACTGTACTAGGGTCTGACAAGTAAATCAAATAACCCAATCATGGAGTCACTAATCAACACATCAATTTACAGTAGGGAGCACTTGCACTGTGGCACTGAACAGCAGTGGCACAGTGCCCAAAAGCATCTAAAACCAGCAAAAACATAAGAGGCAACAGCAAAAAATGGAACGGAGACCCACGCCAATGGTGCCAAGTCTAACACGTGTCCCCTCCAGCTGAAATTTGGGGAGAACGACCCTACCTCCTGGGAGTTCTCATCACTAAGGCGGAAAAATCTGGACAGACCATCAGCATTGGCGAGTTCTGTACCAGGGCGGTGTTCCACCGTGAAGTCCATCCCCTGTAGGGTAATTGACCACCTCAACAGTTTTGGATTCTCACCCCTCATCTGCATTAACCATCTGAGGGGCCTGTAGTCTGTCTGAACCCGGAAGTGAGCCCCAAACAAGTATGGTCTCAACTTCTTCAGTGCCCAGACCACAGCAAATGCCTCACACTCAATCGCACTCCACCTCTGTTCCCGTGGAAGTAACCTCCTACTAATAAAGGCTACAGGTTGGTCTAGGCCCTCCTCATTCATCTGTGAAAGCACAGCCCCAACACCATGCTCTGAAGCATCTGTCTGCACAATGAATTCCCTTGAGAAGTTGGGCGCCTAAAGCACGGGCGCCGTGCACATGGTAGATTTCAGGGCATCAAAAGCCTTCTGACAGGCATCAGTCCAGTTCACTTTCCTGGGCTGCTTCCTGGAAGTCAGCTCAGTCAAGGGTGCAACAATGTTGCCATACCCCTTGACAAACCTCCTGTAATACCCGGTGAGTCCTAAAAAGGCTCTCACCTCTGTCTGGAGTTTTGGGGGTTCCCAAGCCAGGATGGTATCTATCTTGGGCTGTAGGGGCGCCACCTGGCCGCTCCCAACCTGGTGTCCCAAGTACACCACAGAACCCTGCCCGATCTGGCACTTACTCGCCTTGATCGTGAGACCTGCCCTCCGCAGTGCCTTCAACACTTCCCAGAGGTGGTGCAGATGTTCCTCCCAAGTGGCACTGAAAACTGCAATGTCATCCAGGTAGGCGGCACTGAAATCCTCCAGCCCATCCAACACCTGGTTGACCAACCTCTGAAAGGTGGCAGGGGCATTCTTCATCCCAAAGGGCATCACCCGGAATTGGTAGTGCCCATCTGGTGTGGAGAATGCTGACCTCTCTTTCGCCCCATCAGTTAAGGCGATCTGCCAGTACCCAGACGTTAGATCAAACGTGCTGAGGTACCGGGCAGCCCCCAACCGATCAATGAGCTCATCAGCTCTGGGGATGGGGTGCGCGTCAGTCCTGGTGACTGAATTGAGTCCTCGGTAGTCCACACAGAACCGGGCTGGACCAAGGGCTGTTAGAGGACTCAATCACCCCTAAGGCAAACATCTTGGAGACTTACTCCTTGATGCAAGTTCTCACCCTGTCAGTCACTCTGTAAGTTTTGTGCTTCACAGGAGGACTGTCCCCAGTGTCCACATCATGGACGCATCATTCAGTGATACTGGGAGTCAGGGAGAACAGATCAGAAAACTGTCCCAACAGTTGGCGACAGTCATTCTGCTGCTCAGGGGTCAGGGTGGGAGAGAGGTTCACACCATCCACTGACCCATCTTGTTCTTTTGCATACAGGAGGTCAGGAAGAGGTTCAGTCTCTTCTTCCATCCCAGCATCTGTTGCTAAGAGCATGCCCACTTCAGACCTCTCAAAGTGGGGCTTCAGGCGGTTCACATGCAGGACCCGCAAGGGGTTCCTGGGAGACTGCAAGTCCACCAAGTAGGTGACATCACTCTTGCGCTCCACCACCTCAAATGGTCCGGTCCACTTATCTTGGAGCGCACAGGGCTCCACTGGGGCCATGACCCAAGACTTTTGTCCAGGCTGAAACTCGATCAGAGTGGCATTCTGATCATGCCAACGTTTCATCTCTTCCTGGCTGGCTTCCAGATTCGCCTCAGCGAGTTGTCTGAAACGCCGAGTCTGGTTCCTGAAGGCCAGCATGTAACTAAATACATCCTGGGGAGTTTTCCTGGGAGCTTTCTCCCAGCCTTCCTTGACCAGACTCAGAGGTCCTCTTACAGGATGGCCGTACAGCAGTTCAAAGGGACTGAACCCTAAGGACTTCTGGGGCACCTCTCTGTAAGCAAAGAGCAGGCATGGCAAGAGGACGTCCCACTTACGCCTCATGGGTTCTTCAAGACCCATGATCATGCCTTTAAGGGTCCGGTTGAATCTCTCAACCAGCCCATTACCTTGGGGGTGGTAAGGAGTGGTGAACTTACAGGTTACACCACACTCCTGCCACAGGGACTTCATATAATTGGAAATGAAGTTTGTACCACGGTCGGACACCACCTCCTTGGGGAACCCCACGCGGGAGAAAATCCCCATCAGTGCCCATCCCACCACGGGGGCCGTCACTGTCCGAAGAGGGATGGCTTCTGGGTACCGGGTGGCATGGTCCACCAAGACCAGGATGAACCTGTTGCCCATGGCTGTCTTGGGATCCAGAGGCACCACAATGTCAATACCCACTCTCTCAAAGGGGGGCTGACAACAGGAAAAGGTTGGAGAGGAGCCTTGCGCTTCCTCCCACTCTTACCACTTGCCTGGCAAGTCTGACAGGTCCTGCAATGAGTATCTAAACTCTTGCGCATTTGGGGCCAATGAAAGTGGGTGACAAGCCTTTGAAAGGTCTTGTCTTGCCCCAAATGTCCTGCTAAAGGCACATCATGAGCCAGACCCAGTAGGAAGGCTCTGAAGCGCTGGGGTACCACCAGCACATGGGTTGACCCAGGCTCAGCAACCTTAGGCTCACTATACAGGAGACCATTCTCCCAGTAGATCCAGTGTGATCCAGACTGATCACCTGCTGCCTGGCTTGAAGTCTGTTGCCGCAAGCCCTCAAGAGAAGGGCACTTCTTCTGCTCCTCGCAGAACTCTTCCCTGGAGGGGCCTCCTTCCTGCTGCCAATGGGTCAGCTCAGGCAGGTCCCCCAGTTCAGCCACTTGTTCCCCTGTAGGTTCCAGGGCATCCCCCTCAAGGTCTGCCTCCTCCAGGACCGTGGGAACTTCGGGGGCCGGTTTCCCGTGCCCCCTGCCTCCTCTCTTTAAGGCAGACACCTGGGCCATTCTTCCAGGCTCCAGGTCCTCTTGAATACCCTTACCGCTGCCATTGACCGAGTGGTCACACACGCCCACTCTGGCAGACCCAACATCTCCAAATGAGACCTCCGCTCCACCTTCGCCCAAGGGGAGCTCTCAAAATCATTGCCTAGCAGACAGTCAACAGGCATGGCTGGCCTCACAGCTACTTGAAGGAGACCTGAGACCCCCCCCACTCAAAGGGAACCTGGGCCACCTTACAGTGGCTCTCTGAGTTGTCAGCGGCAACTACGGGGTAGAATACGTTAGGGACCACCTGCTCCTCAGACACCAGCGACAACTGACAGCTGTCACACTGGCCCCGGTGGCTCTCAGAGCCTCCACCCTATGGCCATTGATGGTCACCCACTGCCTGTATTTCTTAGTGTTATCAGGCAGCTGGGTCCTAGGGACCATCTCACTGTCTCCTAAAAAGACCAGGGACATCTCTGCGGGACCCCCCCCACCTTGGGCACCCAACTCCTCTCCCAGGGCTACACTAGCCATCTGCCGGGGTGGTGCACCAGTGGGTGCAGTGGTCACGGTATTGGGGCACTTGGGACTTCCTACAAAGTGACCCACCTGACCACAACTAAAACATGTCTTGGGCCCCTTTTGAACAGACTTATCTGTTGGGACCCATGGTCTTTTCTCAGTGGGAGGCAGGGAACCCTTACCTTGGTTCCCTTGGGGTTTACTTTGGGGCCCTTTTTGGAACTCCTCCTGTTTACCCTTGTCCCCCCCACTCTTCTGCTGGGGACCCTGCCCACCTTTGGCGGAGTCTCCCAGAAGACCCTTGTGGACCCGGGTACTGACCCAGCGGTCCGCCTCCTCAGCAAGCTTTCTAGGATTAGTCAGCTTACTGTCAACAAGGTGCTGGCGTAAGTCTGGAAAACAACTACTGGACCAGTACTCCCATGCAATTAAATCATAGAACCCCTGCAAGTCATTTACTTTGCTACCCTTCACCCATCCATCCAATGCTCTGCAAAAATAAGACACATACTCCACCCAGGTACTAGACTCCAGCTTTTTGCAGTTCCTAAACTTCTGCCTATAAAGCTCTGGAATTAACCCATACCTTGCCACTAAAGCTTCCTTCAGGTGGGCATAGGACATCTGATCCTCTGTGGGCAAGGCTAGCAAGGATTCCCTTCCCTCACCTGTAAAGCGGCCCCACAACCCCGCTCCCCAATCCTTCTCAGGGACCCGGTGTGATGTCATGGCGATCTCATATGCTTTAAACCATTGCCCAATGTCCTCCCCCTTCATGAAATCTTTAATAACCTCCTTGGGGATGTACACTCTTCCTTCTACAGGCACTGGAGGTGTGTTGCCACCAGAGGGAGTGATTTCTAGGCTCCTAGCCTTTAGCTCAACTACCTCACCACTCCTTTCTTCCATGGCCAACCTCTTACTTTCCAACTCCAATTTCTTGTGCTCAAGGCTATCATGGCTTCCCTGTTTCAGTTTGGCCATCTCCATTTCATGCATCCTGCTTTTCTCCCTGTCCTCCAGCTCCTCTGGAGACAGGCCCTTTTGAGAAACACTGCTGCCTTCCCTGGAAGGCACTCTCCTCCCAGGTAAGCCCAATGGCCCCTCAAGCCGCTCATCTAAATTCTCTGCCTCCTCCACAGGCTCCTCGGGCTGCCCACCGGCATTCCGTGCTTCCAACCAGGCCCTAAGCGCCTTTTGAAGCTCCTCCTTCCTGGTGAGGCCTCTCATAGAGATTTTAAACTTTTTACAAACGGCTTTGAGCTCTGGCACAGTGTAGGTATCAACCCTATCTTCTTCAAATTCAATATCTGCAGGTGCAATGGATCCTCTTTTGCTCATTGTGAAAATTGGCAGTTCTCAACAAAAATAAAGGTTCCAAGGAAAAAAAAGTCCTATCAAAATGTATGTGGTCGCGTACTGGTCTGCACTCACTAGTAGTGTACACCAATCACTGTAAATGAATCACAAATGCAAGTCCAAATCCTCACCGCTGACCACCAATGTTAGAACTGGGGGTCTCTAGTTGGCAATGGTTTGCACCTTTGTCCAAATAGGGACCCTTGCTTCTAGTCAGGATAAGGGGGATACACTCCTAAAATAACCCCTGCTCACCCCCTGGTAGCTTGGCACGAGCAGACAGGCTTATCTCAGAGGCAGTGTGTAAAGCATTTGTGAACACATACAGTAATACAGTGAAAACACTACAGATGGACACCACACAGGTTGTATGTAAAAATAAGTAATCTTTATATAGACTTAACACAAGACCCAATAGCAGTGATGCAGCGGTAATTTCACGGTAATTTCTCAATGCAAAACCTCATTTACCTTCTAATTTACCGCTGCAAAGGTACTGGACCCTTGCCACTGTATATTACCATCAGGAGATTGACATAAACATGAAAAATCAAAAATGCAATTAATATTTAAGCCAATAAAGAGAGTTGTTGAGTATTTTAAAGGGTTTTATTTTCTAGTTAAAAGTTAAAGTTCTCTGACCCTTTATTCATTAGTCAAATATCAATCAGGTTACAGAATTGAAAATAGGAAAAATAGAATTAACACAGAACATATTATAGGTTGCATACAAAACATTCCATAAAGGAAGAGAATGAGGAATCAAATGTCAATCAGAGTTCTTTAAAGAGTTCAGGAAATATAATTCAAGAGTGAATTATGCAAGGCTAATCAATAATTAATAATTGGCAAAAATCTCCCATAAAGAGAAATAAATGCATAAGACAAATAAATCTTTTCAAAACTAATGAATTAGTCAAAGCATGAACTTAAAAGTTTTAGCATCAAAATCTAATCCTGTTCTATCCAGTTGCACCCTCTGCCCTGGTCTGTTCATCTGTCCTCTCTGTGTTCACAGAGAGACGCTGCTCCTGAAAAGGCCCCTCCTTCACAGACCACAGAGGAATGTGATCTGCCTTGCCAAAAATATGACGTGCAAGGCTAGCCTATGCCCCCCACCTCCCTCTATCTCTCCTCGGACGCAATCTGCTCTCAGACTGCACCCGCTAAAGCTTCTAAAGCCTCTAAAAAAAAAAAAAAAACCCAAGCCCCTAAAGAGGTCATTATTTATACTCTAATTCTTGGCTGACTATACTAATAAGGTTGCAATTTTCAGTAAAGCTTGTACCCTGATTGGATAGCTTAGATGACGAGGGTCTCACCATCCTGTTCTCATTGGCAAATCCAACCCACACCAGTTTTAACAAAAAAAAAGCCTTAATGATTAATACAATTATATGTTTTAGCAACATTTACTAGGAAAAATGTTTCAGTCTATTTCCTCCTTCCTGTCATATCGCACGCAGGAAGGACACATTCCACAAACACTGGTACATTGGCAGGGTAACAAGAATGTACAGTTCATGGTGGCCTTGAACCAGGTCTTCACTTGAGGCACTTGGCAGTATGTAGCTGGTATAATCTGCGCTTGCGTCTCTCATTCAATACACAGCCTTGCTGGATTCAGTGGAAGAGGTGTGGTGCAGCGGCCAGGGTGCCTGACTCCGGACCACGGGGTTCACGGTTCGATCCCTGGTGCCGGCGACAGGTTAGCCCAGCACCATGTGACTCTGGGCAATAGCTCGCTTAATCTTCCCGAGGGCCCCCAGCGCCGGGACACCTCTTCAGAGGTAGCTGTGCGCTTTAGAAATGCTGGTATTTCATATTTCATTTCATTCACAGGCAGCCATTTTATCTTAGGCCCAAAAACAAAATAAACACAAAAAGAGTATTAATTTTCAAATGAAACCCATTATGTTTTACCTCCCTATACTAATACCCTGTATAAATGATTACCTAGAAAAAAGCTATTAGTGTAAAGCAGCTTTTCTTATTATTTGTGCAAAAATGCAAAAATGTGCAATGTACAACATAGCATAAAACATGCACTAGTGTAAATTTTGAAAGCGCACACAGTTAATACATACTCATAGCAACATGCTCTAATGTTTTAGATAGCTTTTCATGCAAAATGCGTTTGCCCCATGTGTAGTGTTGGTGCATGGTTGATTAATTAATATGCATTATAAAAAGATGTTTTATGAACTGAATATGCAGTGTCTAAATATGCAACAAAGCCAAAGTCTCTTGAGACAGGAACAGGGAGTGTAGATTATAAGGGAAAGGATACTGGGAAGAGAGAACACATTCCATGATTCAAAGCTAAAGAGGCCACTGAAATCACAAGTTTTCTCTACACTGCAAAAACACATGTTAATTCAGCACAAGCATTTCAGACTGAAAGCATTTATGACCAAACCTCATTTTATATTTTTCACTTTGAAAAAAACTTTTGACTAGGCATGTGCCATGTGTTTTCACTTGCACCAAAATTTGTGTGCCATTTTAAATGCAGTCTGTCTGAAACATAAAAATAGAGCAATGCTTAATTTGAGAAATCTAGCTCTATCAACAGTTCACGTTATCTTCAAAAATAGGATAGTCAATCAAATAAAGCTTGTAGCAACAAATAACTCCACTTGGAGTTATCACGACGCCGTGACCGGAGGAAATCCCAAAGTGTGGCGCCGACCACGAGGTGTGCGGCGTCGGGCCCGGAGTCGAGCAGACCCACAAAGAACAGTAACTGGAATTCGATGAAAACAAAGACGGTGCATGGAGTCGAGGAGGTGATGCTTCGTTGGCGCCGGCGGCGTCGGTTCCTTACGACCCCAGGGGAGGTGATGTCTCGGTTCCTTACTGCAGCGCAGGGGAGGTGAGGCGTCGGTTCCTTACTGTGTCGGGGAGGTGACGTCACGGATGGCGGCGAGGCGTCGGTTCCTTACGATGGTGTGGTGTCGATGAATTCGGGGGTCACCCATGTCGAGGATCGGCTCCGCGGTGATGAAGCCCTGGCGTCGGTGAAGTCGGGGCTGCGGTGCGAGTCGGGACGGCGCGTCGTGCACGTCACGAGCGGTGTCCTCGGCTCCGATGCAGGCAGCGGCCTCGATGACGGCTTCGGAGTCGATGTCGCACGGCGTCGGCAGGCGTCGGGCCTACGGTGCAAGTCAGGGCGGTGCGTCGTGCTCTTCATGAGCGGTGCCCATGGCTTCGGTGCAGGTTACGGCGTCGCTCACCGGCGTCGGTGTTGCAATTTCCTTCTGTTAGCAGTTAAAACAGCAGTTCTAGATGCAGGCAAACAGAAGGGGTGAAGTCGTTGTGTCCCTGTGACGTCAGGCAGGAGGCAAGCTCAGTTCAAGCCCTTGGAGATTCTCTTCTTCAAGATGATAAAGCACAGCAAAGTCTTTTCTCCTGTCCTTGGCAGAAAGCAACCACTGCAGGCCAAGCCCAATCAGCAAAACAGCACAGGGGCAGTACTCCTCCTTCAGCTTCTCCGGTTCTTCTCCTTGGCAACAGGTTTCTTGATTTCCCAGAAGTGATCTAATTTCATGGGGTCTGGGCCCCAGTATTTATGGTCAAAAATCCTTTATCCTCTGAAGGCAGAGGGTCCTGTACCTGGTCCAAACCAGTTCTGGGTGCCTTCTGTCAGGAGACACCTTCTCCCTTTGTGAGTGAGGGGCAGAGTCATCAGCCGCCCGGCAGGGGGTGGAGCCAGCATTGTCGAAGGCAGGCAGAGCCCTATTCAGACCCAGGTGCAACTCCTCCCACCACTCTATATGCAGGAAGGCCTATTCAGCTCTGTGCTGACTCACCCTGTCTCCTGGAATCCCCCAGCCCCTGTCACTCACAAAGCCAGACACACAATACACAACCTAGCAGAGGCAGGCTTGGACAGTTAGGCAAGAAATACCTACTTTCTAAAAGTGGTATTTTCAAACACAGAGGGCCGATTCCGATCTCGGCCGGTAGGGCTCCGAATCGGATTCGGCTTTACCGGATCCGATTCGGAGCCCTGTTTCCCGACCGAATCGTACGCGGGACCGGGCGAAATCGCCGACCGACTCGTACGCGGCTTCAACACGCTCCGACCGACTCACACGGACCCGACTCGCACCGCGCAATGGAGACGTTCCCCGGCCGGGTAAGTACGATGCGCGCCGCGAGCAGTCTGACCGAGCCGCGCACTCCGGCTCGAAAGAGCAGTCGGAGCCGTACTTTGGGGGTCTGTGTCGGACCCCCCTGTACGTGTAGCCGCGCGAGTCGCACACAGGGGGGACCCACGGGTCCCCCTACCTGTGCGTGTACGGCACGAGTCGCTTCACCGCGTACACGCTGTAGGGGCGCCTTGTCCGCCTCGCACCCATTGAGTCAATGGGAGCCCGCGTACGCGTTGTACGACAGGCTCCCATTGACTTCAATGGAGTCCGACCGAATCGAGTCCGATGGCATACGTGCGCATCGTACTCGTTCGGTCGGGCTGCACGGGTCCGATTCGGTCGGAAATCTCTCCGGGTCCAGCTCGGTCGGAGAGATTTCCGGCCCGACTCGGAATCGGCCCCAGAATGTTAAAACCAACTTCACTAAAAGATGTATTTTATCATTCTGAGTTCAGGCATACTAAATTCGTTTTTCTACCATGTTCCCTGGGTCAGTTAGGATTATAAGGTGTAATAAACAAACTGCCCATTATGGCCTATGGGGAACAGGTAGCCTTGCAATAGTGAAAAACGAAAATGGCTGTAATTCACTATTAGGACATGCCTCACACACCAGGGCATGTCCTACCTTATACTTACAATGCACCCTGCCCTTGGGCCTACCTTAGGGGTGTCTGATATGAAGATAAGGGAAGATTTAGGGACTGGTAATTGGGTGCACTTGCCAAGTCGACATGGCAGTCACAGACTGCACACAGGCTCTGCAATGGCAGGCCTGAGACACACTTTACAAGCTGCTTCTGTGGGTGGCACAACCAGTGCTGCAAGCCCACCAGCAGCATTTGATTTACAAGCCCTGGGCACCCATGGTGCACTGTACTAGGGTCTGACAAGTAAATCAAATAACCCAATCATGGAGTCACTATTCAACACATCAATTTACAGTAGGGAGCACTTGCACTGTGGCACTGAACAGCAGTGGCACAGTGCCCAAAAGCATCTAAAACCAGCAAAAACATAAGAGGCATCAGCAAAAAATGGAAGGGAGACCCACGCCAATGGTGCCAAGTCTAACAATGTACTATTCATCATGTCTGATAAATCCTGTACATCTTGTCAGATTTTATCGGGTGCAAGAAATAGCACCTATTCATTCCTCCGACATTCTCAGTTTTTGTATTTTATTATTCCTAGCATGTCTGTTTTTTTGTTTTTTAATACCTCTGTAATTTTTAAGTCTTTGTCGCCCCGTTGCTATATTTTGTAAAGGGGCTACATATGGTAGCCTCCACGTGAGTGGAACCCGCCCGGGCTCCATCTGAGGCGATAAGGAATTGTTGGGGACTCTTCTTAAGACAGTTGTGGTCTGGCTTGGCTGCCTCGGGGGTCACCGCCTATAGCCTGTACCGACTCATGCAGCCCCTGCATTTTGAGGAATTGTCTGAGTCTGACACTTCCTAGCCCCCGCTTTGCTTTTAGAACCTGCGTCCCGTGCTCCTTTCCGTGAACGCACAAGGAAGAGCTGGAGTGAAAACATGAAGCGCAGCCGGAACAGGATCCAAGTAACACAAAGAGAGGGTGTTCCCGCTCCACAAAAACACAAGCAGACTTCTGTGCGGCTGTGTGGCCCTGCCCCTTTCCTCTCCCCTCACCCGCTACCACTTCTTTTAGTGTTATTGCCAACAGTTGAGAGTGCGGCGAGTACAAACACTGTCCACAGCAGTTTATTGCTTTTCCCAATAACAACTATACTTTCCCGCACAATTTCCTAACCACTGCAAGCGTATTGGGATACGGGTGACTGCACGGAGAGCGGCCTACTAGGGGACTGGAGTCGTGTAAAATGGCAATGGCCCCATGAAACGAGGGCATCGACCAAATGCGTTGTAGCACCCTCTACCACTGCTAAAACATTAAGAGGGGGGAACTTCCAAAGGCTGGTGGAGAAGGTCAGTGTGTGAGGCGCAGCGCGAAACACACTCACACCTTGACACCCCTCCATCACGTTAGAGAAACAAAGCATTCTGGGCGCTAGAAGCAGAATATGGAATTGGTACACAAGCAAGATTCTGTCTGGCAGCTTGAAGGTCCTGAAATAATTATTTAGTTCCCTCCTCGATGACTTCCAAAGAGCCACAAATAGGCTTTACTTGCAGTGGCTTAGCAAAGATTCAATGGCCCTAATGCAAGAAAGGAGACTGCCCTCATTCCCTGCTTTTGTAGTAAAAACAACCACTATTTGAGTAAAGCAGGCGGTGCCGGTTCTAGTAGGGGAGTGTGTGAGGCCCCTTTAATTTGCATAGGACATGACATCGCCAGGGCCGGATTGGGATCACAGTTATTCTCGGGTACTTCCAAAAAAGTGGCCCATATTCCCCTGTCACGACCTTTCATTAAACACCACATTTGGTTTGTCTCATTTGACTAATTTTCAGAGAAATGTTAGGTAAATTCAGCATTTTACAGCTTTATAGCCGGTAACATTGGAGAAAAGTAGAAACTGCATTTTGGCTGAGCGGGAAAGGGGAAACAAAATGGCCTAAGGGCCACAACATCGGATCTGGCTAAGGGTGACACCTGTCCGGTTATTTTACGAGCATAAGTGGAATTTTAATATCTTGGCTGGCATGAAAATGAAGAAAATCTCAGAAATAGTATGTTTTTGTCTGATCAGTGTGCACTTTAAACAGTAAACGGCAAAAGCGCTTTAAAATATGTTCTACACCTGCCTTGTCAGTCACTGATAGGTAAACTAAACAAAAGCAGAAAAGCCATAGGAAAAAGGAATATGAACGTTTTTATATAAAGAGGCTTCCGCAATTATCATGCTCAGGTCTTTCCAGAATCTTTTTTTACTTTAAATAGAATCAAACGGTTTAAGGGCATTGGAGAGATTTATATGAGCATCAAAACAAAATCCATTTTTATTTTAAGCACTAGAGATTAATTGTTTTGCACAGAATCACAGAACGTTGAGACAACACTGGGATTCAAACCTACTTCCTCAGTTTCAGAGTCGAGAGCTCTGAGCATGTCGCCACATCCACTCTAAGAAATCTCATGCAATGACGATCGGTTCGCGAAAGGCAGCCAAGGTTAAATTTTACTGTAAAGGGGATGAATTAACCAAAGTATCTACTTTTCCATACTTAGGGGTACTCTTTGATGACCAAGGTACATGGGGAGCACAACAAACACTTAAAAAGAATATCTTGGCAAGAGCAACGGGGGCCACTATGGATTTTGCAAAAAGATTAGGGTCAAAACCCCTGCCCGCACTCTTGAAAGTTTATACTGCAAAATGTATTCCTATGGCCATGTATGGATGCGATATCTGGGGCTATAAAGATGTAAAGGAAATACAAGTGGCAGAGAATAATTTTATGCGCAAACTCCTTGGTGTCCCTGTAGCCACTCCTGTTTATTGCCTGCATGAAGAACTGGGGATGGGATATATTGCAGACCAGATCGCAGTTTCCCCCCTTCTACAATGGTTTAGAATCTGGACTCAACCCCCTCCGAATTTAAATCAACTTATAATCTCGGATTGTATGGCACTAGAGAGAGCCCAGCATATCCCTTGGCTTAAATATATAAAGGAAGAAACAAAATGTCTAGGGTGCCCAGATTTGTTTCTGACCCCAAAGCCTTTGGGCAAGACTGCGATCATAAATTTTAAACGGCAGTTTGTGGACAGGCGGAAATGCCTTAGGGAGGAGGCTGAGCTAGGCAAGCCCTCGGTGAGAAGGTATGTCATACTGAGCTTAGGCCCCTGGCTGCTGGCATTCCCGAGAGGATATTCAAAATCTGAATTGTTAAAACCCTGTCCCTGTGATAATTTCTCGGAACAGGATACCTTGCACCTAATGTTTTTTTGCACCTACTATGAGTCTCTGCGTAGGCAGCATATCCTCCCTTTACTTAGAGAATGCCAGTTTGTCCAAGTGAGGCCAGCTCTGCTCTATTTACAAATGCTGGCATCACCCATGGTTTGCCACGGGTCGCAAGTTTTTTAATTGGGGCCATTAGACATAGGAACAGATTACTCCCGTAATAGAAATTTTGTGCTGTCTGTTGGCTCAATTGTGTTTTCCCTTCCTGATTATTATTCTTAAACGTGATATTAATTAAGGATCTGGTCTATTGCTTAAGCACAGTGCACTTTATATGATATTGGCTCCTTTTTATAAATGTTTTTAGATGTGAATATTGTGATTGATATGTGGGACTATTTTATTGCTATGTATTTGGCTGGAATGTGTATTTTCTTTCAATAATATTGTATGCTTTTATGAGTCTTGGCTGTCGAATAAAGTATTTCTGACTGACTGACTGACTGGCCTGTCGCCACATCCTCTCTAATTTTTCTTTGTAAAGGATGGCCTCAGAGTGAGACCAGTGGTAACACACACCCCCTCCGCCAAGACACTGGGGCCGAGGTGGCAACACCTGTCCTACAGGGAGGCCTTTTCTCTTATTCACCCACTCCCCAGCCCATCATAGCCTCAGTACAATGTCCAGGTAGGGGAGGGGTCAAAAAAGGCACGCCGCTTCTGCTGCTCTAGCAAGGTGGGGATGTAGGGCTGAGGTAGGCACAACAGTCATAAAATCACCTGGGCCCCATGCGAGGCCTTTCCCAGTCCGCCATGACCTGAATGTGAGGCCAGGAGGGTGGGGGGTCAAGCTAAAGGCACTGCTTCTGGGCCGGACCAACATATTGCACATTAGTGGCCTGGCGGGGGCCGTGGCACATAGTAAGACTGTAGGTCGGTTGACCGAGGTCCCAAAAACAACGGCCCACAGGTGATCCTTCCGCACTGGCCCATCACCCAATGCTGACTGCCTACCTTCCCAATCCAACACTGGACATTACAAACAAGCATTGGCATAGCCAATAGGTCTCGCTTTTGTGACCTTATAAGTATTTAGTTATGCAGCACAATATCCTTGGTGCAATAACATCAACTGTTGCATGGCTAAAAACTTATAAGGCCCCAAAGGCGAGACCTATTGGCTATGCCAATGCTTGTTTTTAGAAGCCTGGCATGCAGTTTTAAATGTAGGCTGGTAAGAAAGGTGCCAACCCGAGGGGCAAGGTCTAGAGAGAAATAAGATAGGAAGAGAGGCGAGTTATAATGAGATAGCACGAATAGAAAGGTGAAGCACAGAATGACAGGTCAGGTAAACAAAGTAGCGAGGCAGAGAGGCAGGTAGAGCCGGTGGGATGAAAAATAGAAAGATATGCGAAGTAGAGAGAAACGAGGTGCAGATGAGGTAGAGAGATGAGGCTAATACAGAGGAACGGCGAGGGAGAAGTAGAGAATGGTGAAATAGGGAGAGAGAGACAGAGGTAAGACAGATGTATTAAACGAGCGAGACATTGGAAGCAGAGAGAGTGAACGGAAACAGTGATGGAGATAGAAAGAGAGATGAAAGCAAAGGGAGTGATAGATGGAGAGGAAGAGGTAGAGAGAGCATTGTAGATGAAAAGAAATAAAATAATGGGAAAGGTGAGGGAAAGAGGATATCAATAAAAAGAGAGACATAGAAGGCCAATAGGTGAGGTAAATTGAGAGGCTAGATAGTGTATGAGAAGTGGGGAAGAGAGAGATGAGGCAGTGAGTTGTGAGGCAGAGAGAGAAATGAAAGAGAGAATGGTGAGGTAGAAAGAGGCATGCGAGAGGTAGAGAAAGGTAAGGTAAAGATAGCAAAAATGATAGAAAGGGTAAGATAAAGAGAGATGAAATTAAGAGGGAGATGAAGTAAATGGAAGAGAAATGAAGGGGGATGAGATGCAAACAGAGCAGCAAGATGCAGAAAGAAGAGAAAGTGTAGAGAGAGAGAGAGAGAGAGAGAGAGAGGCACTTGAGGAGAGGAGAGGGGCAGAGAGCTAGAGATCTAGAGGTAGGATCGGAGAGAGGTGGCAAGTTGAGGTCATGAGAGGTAAGTGCTGTGGGGCACTGAGGTTTATTGAAAGAGAGGTGTGACGTACAGAGCGAGTTTAAAGGTAGAGCAATAGTGTGGTAGGTACGTAGCCATGTATAAATAGCCAGGTAAAAAGGGAGTGTTTAGGTAAAGGAATGAGACATGGGACAGAAAGGTGCGACAGAGAAAGAAATGTATTGGGTGGTATAGAGAAGTGACAGCTAGTCACAGAGTGTGGTATGTAGAGAAGTAAGTTAGAGAGAAGGGCAGGGATTTAGTCTCTGGTCAGGTAAAGAGAGTTAACTTACAACAAGAGAGGAAGAGGGAGAGATGAAGGAGGGAAATGTGAGTAGAGGTGGGCGGTAGAGAGGCAAAACAAACAGGAGCTAAGAGTAAGTTAATGGGAGGCAGACAGAAAGTAGAGAGGTAAAGAAGGGTTAGCAAGACAGGTAAATAGATGATAGAGCAAGATGTAGGTGAGGTAGAGAAAGAGGTGGATAGAGAGGTTGAGAAATGTGGGATGACAAGGGACCCGTAAGCCAGGAACACACCAGGTCTTTGTCCTTAAGCTCGCTACCAGTGCAGTAAACATGGATCAGCCATCTGTAGATAAAGAGTGTGTCTTTATTTCAGGTAGAATAGTATATTTCGTCAGCCATCAACTGCCCGCTTCCTCACTCCAGCCTTCCTTCAGCAACTGTCCACACAACTCATCACATATAATGACGTCTCTGTTACATCAGATGAATCTAACAGAAGACTGTACCATATGAGCAGCTACCACAGAGAGCGACTTTTGTTTAAATTGCTCTTTATTGAGATTTTTATAATAACACAATACTAAAATGACACTCGTATCATATTCCTGTCCTGTGCACAGAGGGGACACCACACAATATACAAGTTGCAGCACAGCTCCAGGAGACAAACTGTCATTAAAAAACATTCCAGACAGTGTTCTGAGTGTGCTGTGGTGCACAGATGGGGCTTACTTGTTGAACTGAGAATTAGCACACCCTGGTCTCAATTGGAGGGAGGGTACTATAGGACGGTCTGGATCCTGTGAGCGAGGAAAGAAGGCCGGGGTCATCTGCTTCATCGCTGATGTATTTGGCAATGTGTAGCACACTAGAATATTCCTCGGCCTGCGCAGTGGTCTACAAGGGTCTTAAAACGCATACGAGATCCACTAAGAGCTACATCTAACCAATGAAATCCATCCAGAGCTACAGCCTAATAGTAACTTAAATGCTCTTAAAGAAAGGAAGAAGAGAAAGAAGAAAGGAGATGAGAAAAGGAAAAAGAAACAGAGAAAAGTGAGACAGAAAGGAGGGGAGGGACAGAAATTAGTGATGAGAGGGAGAGGATTGGAGAACCAAAGGCAATAAGGGTGAGCGAGTGAGGGAAAAACAGAAAGGCAGAGAAAGGGAGGAAGCTCACCAAAAGGGTGAGAGAGTCGGTTAGAGGAAGGTAGAGAGGGAAGACAGGCAGGAGGGCGAGAGGGAAACAGAATGGGGGGGCAAGCACAGGAGAGGCAGAAAGATAGAGTAGAGTGAAGGAGTGTGGGAGACAGGGGCACAAGGTTGGAGGAATGAGAACAGAAAGACAGGAGAGATAAAGATGGGAGGAGGGGGGCGGAGGCTGACCGGGAGGAAGAAAGGGGTGGGGGCGCTGGAGGGGCAGAGAGACGGAAGAAACACAGGCGGAGAGAGAGACACTGTGAGAGAAAGAGACAATATGAGAGGAAGGAGGATAAAGGAGAGGCAGGGAAAAGAGGCGGTAGGAAGACACACAACCTCTCCAAAGTATGATCAAACATTTCCCTTAACAAAACGAGAAACCTAATGGCTTTGCTGAACTTGTTGAAGCAGATGACACGATAACCCCCACAACTTCACATACAATATGGCGTGTTCTATAATGACTAAATCTGGAATGTAAACATGAAAATACAAGCATTGGTAAAGCCAATAGGTCTCACCTTTGTCATATTGACTTTGCCAATGGTTTTTATGCACGCTGAGCAGCATCCCTGATGCTTTGCATTGTGGCAAAATGGGGGGGGGCCTTTGATGTGAACAGGGTGCGATTTTGTAGATGCTCACACTACGCATGCACGTGTCTACAAAATTACGTGGGTGTTCGTTTTCCTATTCAGTTACCGATCTGAGTTGGATTTGTAATTAAGTAGAAAATAAATAATGCAAAAGCCTTTTATTTAACGGTTGGGTAGGCGGAAAGTGGCAGTAACACGAGAGAGGGTGGTGGTGGATAACAGCAATACGGGGAGGTAACAGCAACATGGGAGGGGGTGGCGCACAACCCAGCAGGGTGTGGAGGGGTGCACATTTGGGGAAGGCAATGGAGAGAAACACACCAGCGAGTGAAAGAGGGAGAAGTACTCGAGAAACAGCAACACAGAGTGCATGGAGTGCTTAACACAAAAGAAACGAATGAATAAATGACATGGGCTACAACAAGGTTATTAAACTGCATTGGGCTCTCCAGCTATCGGTGGCATTACCATTTATGGCAGTTAAGGTCCGCTGTATTCATATGCACAGATTTTGCCACAAACTCTGGGTGTGCTGCTGCAGCACGTGTTCATACTTAAAGGAAGAATATCCCACAAATAAGCCCTAAATAATGATATCTGACAAAGGTAGTTAACCTTTGATTGGGGCGGGTTACCCTTCAACACATTCCTGAGCTCTGGCGTGACTGCAATTCTGCGGCGACGCTCAGAGCTCCTTTCTAGTGAGAGCCATGACGTCACCTTCAAGTATCCAAACAGGGTCTCGTGACACAGTGTCGACCTCCCCTTAACCCCTACAGTATGGAGTATAGCACCAACCCACAAAGATCATTAGAGCAGCTTCGCTCCTTAACGGCCACATTTGTTCGGTTGGTTTTACTGAAAGAAATCCAGCTGCTAAACCCCTGCAAAGAACAAGCTGCACCAACTGGTGGGAAAACCCCAAGCTGCAAGTTCCATGGAGAGAGAAAAGATGAAAAACGGGCAGTACAAGTACACCTCAAGTGTTATTTTATATGGAAGGTCCAAGATGAAACTGCGTGGGCCTGAGGCATGAAACAGTGAAACTGCGCCAAAAAAGGGGGTGTTTTATGGACAGAAATTCACCAGAAAACTGCAGTTAGGGCAGTGTTTGACAACACATCTAGGGCTTAGGATGATCAGACGTCACAGATTTGTCGGGACACTTACAAATTTAGAACGCCTTCCAGGCACCTGTCTGTAAATATATCACGCTGTTTTCTTCAAAGAGGAACAACTGGTACGGAGGGAGAGAAGTCTTGCTGTGTGCCCGTGGAGGATCAGTTTGTAGCACCTACCAAGCTGCAATTAAGTGCCACAGATCCTGCGAGTCCAAGCTGGATTTCATTTTCCCTGTATCATTGTCAACCAGGAGTTGTATGCGTGCGAAAGTGAAAGTGCATCGCGATCGCGATCCACTTAATGACCCGTGACAGGAGGAAAGACAGATGGCGGATGCGCGCATGCACGCTTGCGTGCACGCAAGCTTGAGGCCACCAAAATGCCTGTGGTAGCACTTTGAAAACCCGCTTTCTAAATGTCTCGCAGAGCAGCGCATGCGCTGGCTCAGGCGAGACCTAAAAATGACAACACAGGAAGCGTCATCAATTGACTTTTAATCCCTTGGCATTGTTCACGTGACTTTGTAAGAAGCAGTTGTCCAGATGCGGGTATCATTACTTGTAAAACTTTAATACTGAGCGCGGCGCACTCTTCAGGGACACCACACTCGGTTGTCGCCTTAAACAAGCATGTGCCATGTAATAAGTCTCGCATTTACGCGAGTTTAAGCTATTGGCATTGTAAATCACAATGCCTTTTATTTATGTTTTAAAAACAAAACATAAATAAAAGGCTTTGTCATTTACAATGCCAATAGCTCTAACTCGCGTAAATGCGAGACCTATTGCATTGCAAATTCATGTATTCTAATACTCGTGATCGCTCTCATACTACTAGTACTGATAACGATCTTTTATTATGAGTGCTGCGCATGAGCTCTTCCCCCGCTGGGCCGCCCCCCTTCAGGGTGGCTCCTGCTGCCCTCAGCCCCCTCCATACTGGTGTCTGTGGCCTGCGCTTTTATTAGCCCCCCTGCACTAAGTTTACATCCCGGGCCTTTAAAGGGGTGTAGCTAGGAAGGAAGCACCCCACTGAAGGTGGATGGGAGGTTTACACGTGGGGGAAGGGTCGAGGGGGGACTTTTGGTGCTCACCGGGCTCCAGAGTGAGGAAGTCTGCCAAGAGCCTAGCTATCAAGGGTGCATCAGGTGCAGTGGCACCGGAGCTCACGAACCCCTCTATACTGCTGCATTTTAGTACCCAGACAGCAGTCAGGAGTTCATTCCTTGCTTGCACCGGGATATTGCCACTTTTGCCCCTTCGCTGCATGTTTCCAGAGCAGGATGTGGTACCCCCCCCCCCTCCGCCCCTCCTCTGGGCAGTAAAAGTAGACAGAACTAATATAATCACCTGAGAGTCAGACGCTGGTGAGAGGCTGTACTGCCTCCTGTGAGCATCACACTGGGTGTCAGGAAGTAGCTAGGACTCCAGGCAACTCCTGTCCCACGTGAAGGTCGAGATTTGAGCATTAATGTCACGATTCTGGTGGAAGTGGATGGCAAAAGGCTCGAGTGCCTCCTATGGAAAATGTGCTCAGGATCACACCATGTGTCTATGATGAGCCCGGGATCAGACTGGGGTCAGAGGTCGCCTCTCCCAGGCAGTTTAAATACAAAGAAGAATAAAAGCACTTTATTGTGAGCAGAGGTAGAAGGTTCTAGGCCTCCTTGTGGGTCACTCGATCAATCCCAGACTCTGTCCGTAGTGGGTTGGAGCCCAGTGTGAGCCTTTCCTCCTCTCTGAGCCACCGCGCTCACTTTACATTAAAAAAAAAAACTTTGACCGTGTCGCCCGCTTCAGGGCCACCGCGCTCTGTTTATTTTTTTATTTTGTAAGACTTTAATATGGAGCGCGGCGCCCGCTTCAGGGACACCGCGCTCAGTTTCTCTTTTTATTGCCTCCTTAAAACAAGCATTTGCAATGCAATAGGTATCGATTTACGCGAGTTTAAGCTATTGGCATTGTAAATGACGAAAGATTTGACTTATGTTTAAAAACAAAACATAAATAAAAGGCATTGTCATTTACAATGCCAATAGCTCAAACTCGCGTAAATCGATACCTATTGCATTGCAAATGCTTGTTTTTGTTTTACCAGGGCATTTCTATTTATGGCAATACATTATTTTGCTAGGAGGGAGAAAATTCAGTTTTGTTAGCCATGTTGAAGCTAAATGCTCTAACATGTATTTACCAAAGATACTGCTTGATAGTTATACTTTCAATTGTAAATTGATACCGTGGTCAAAGAAATCTGCGCTCACACCAAATTAAAAGTCTGAAAATATTTATTAGCAACAACAAAATCTGTGAATCACAGAGCTGGGCAACAAGGAGATCCCCTAGCACCCCATGAGAGTAAGAGCTAAAACACAGAAGTACAGAACGTACACTTATATGCTTTCATATACAGGGCTCCAATAGAAATCATGTGACAAACTGAAAGGAAAACAGTTATACAGATGGAGAAAGTGAAATAGTAGAATAGGCCACATTCAACCTCTAAACCGATACAAAAGTGTAAACTTTCAGAGCTGAGCGAGTTGTTCTAGAATTCTCATCTATGATGGCAGGCATGAGAGTGAGGCTTTACACGTCAGCGATGGACACAACTTGGCAGCATCTCTTAAACACAGAGCAAGACAATGTCTGCAGCTGTCACAGTTGCCCAGAGGCACTATTTCTACATTCCGCAATCCCTCCCTTTCACACTATTTCTTAAATATGTTGTTTACTTTGTGAGACACATCGCCATAAAATAACTTTAAGCGAGGCTTGATCAGACTTTTTACCTACATTATTGTCAATTTCTGGTAAGGTGAGGGGGGAAGAGGGAGAAAATGCTTTATTTCCAGTATAGCATTTTATGGAACATATGCAAATCATGAGGAATATGGAAAATAGGATAAGTACAATGAACACTGCCAAGGTATATTCATTCCTAGTCCCCTAGATATGCCCTTTAACAATGATCATATACTCCATCCACAAAGGTCTAAGCCATTATTAATTATGTGGAACTCCTTAACACTGTTACGGATGTAATCAACCTAGTCATGTATACTCAATGAAATATGTGGCATGAATGGCCAGCGTTCTGATCCCACAATGACATAAACTCCACCCTTTGTAGCAAGGACAGAGTGACGTTTTGCAGCGAGACAGTCCTTGGTATTGCTAGTCCCATACATAGGCAATTGGATATCAGAGACATTGGCAGTTTGGGATATTTTTCCTGGCAGTCCTTTCTGGTGCGAGGATGCTGCAGGAGCAGGCTACATGGTGGGCATGGCGTAAGAAGGATGACAGGATCCACACAGGTACTTAGGTAGCCAGGTGTAGGCTTGGTTTCAACAAACAAAGAAAGAACTAGGTTTCTCATAACAGCAGCTTCAGGAATAAAGGACCTCTGAGGAAAGTTCAAAATGATGTGGCTCAAGCTCAGAATCAGATCAGGCTGCAAAACACACATCACAATCACTGTGACCCACACAGCTGCTTCCATTTCAAGTTTCCTAGGCCACTCCATGGGAAGAATCCGCAGGGTGAATAGCAGGGGGCATGATGTCTTGCTTAGGAAAAAAGAAGTCATCAACATTTAAGGGGAGAGGAATAGAAGCGTTTTAACATTCCACAGGGAGATACCCCCGCAGACATACGTCAAGACTTTGTTCTTCTGTATTAAAAGGAGCCAGCATACTTGATGTACCCCCTCGAGTGTCAGGGGGCAAGTGGACACAAATCGAGCAAGAGGAAAGATTAAGGCAATGTCGGTTCAGTTCTAAGAAGTGCAAAAAGGTGTTCTCACTGTACAAAGATCACTGATCCTAATGATAGGTAGCAAGCAGGGTGCAGTGGGTCTCCGCCACTTGGTCCCTTTAAACAGAGCATCCGAGTGGACCAGACAACAAGGCTCATAGGAAAGAAGGCCCCCTAGATCCATCGAGGGATGGGAGGCTTCTAACTTCCCAGGCTGGAGGTGTTATCGGTGAGCAGGAAGAAAGACTGCATCCTGTTGAGAGCAAGGCTGAGGAAAGTTGGCTGCAGATGCTCCGGCCTGAGTTGATGAATACAGTTGTAAAGCATAGGAGAGACTTGGCTCACAGTTGCAGAAGCAACAGCAAGGAAGAACTTTTGGGCTCAGTTGTTCTCTTGCAGTGGCTGGCTTGCACACAGACTGGCATTCCACAGCCCTTTAAAGCAGGGTTGATGTTGTGTAGGTCTCGGAAAGGACTATGCCAGCTACGCTGGAGGGTGAATTTCTGCTGTTGGTGGACCTAATCCCTTTGTTGCAGGTTGTAACAGGCTTCGGTTAGACAGGCTGATAATGCAGCACAGATCTTTTGTGATGCTGGAGGGTAATAGCGTCATATGGGTGTAAATCAATGTATGCTGGTTACAGACGGGGGCTTTATGGAAGCAGCATGGGTTGTCCCATTATTATTTCGAAATTAGGTTGGTCCTTTACCTATGGATGGTTCTGAATGACCAGAGGCCGATGGAAGGGCATTGGGCCACTTGAGAATATTTTCAGCACAAATCTTAGCTATTTTTATGACTTGGGTGGGAAGCACAGTTGAAGTGTTGTTTGATCCCAAAAGCCTTGGCCAGCTAGCCTAGCCATTCCTAATCAAAGGGTGCCCCAACTTAGGAATGAAATTCCTAATCAGTCTATTCACAACTGTAAGTGTATCATCGTGGGTGTGAGGGTAGGCTTCAATCCAGCTAGAAAACATACAAACTAAAACCAGGAAAAACATTTAGGCATTTAGAAAATGCCCATTTAGATTTGAAAAATGTGGAAAAAGGTAGCCCATGGAGGTGGGTTAGCAGCAGGAGTGGTCCCAATAGTATGGCAGGTGACAGACAGGTGACAATATTGTTGGGTAAAGGAAGGGAAGAATGCAGCAAGTCAGTGAGTATTTGCGGCACGAATCATGCTATGTTTCCTGACGTGAAAGATATTGTGGTATAGCTGAGAGGAATTTTGGGCACTACCATAAACCATATGACAATGGCAACAATACAAGACAGTATAGCAATAACAGGAAAACTGGACAACTCCATTATTAGCACGCAGGTCTTGCAGAAATCTGTACGTGTCTTTGCAAGGCTTTTGATCAGTAAAATAGGAGTGTTGCTCACCCTTACAGTAGACACTAGGACTCCTTGTTTAAGGTATCAATTAATATTTCCACTTCTGCTTTGGGGAATAGTAGATATTGGGGTATATGGGGTAGTTTCTTATTTGGATTTACCATAATCTTTACAGGCTCCTCGAACAGTACACATCCAACATCATTTGTAGGTTCAGACCATAAAGTAGAAGGCTAGAGATAGATTTTGGTACATTATTTTAACATTTAATATCATAATTACAGTCACTGGTCACACGTAAGATAACTTCATTTTAATTTTTTGACACACCCAAACACCATCTCTAGTACAATAGACCATATAGTTCAGTTTGCATAAAAGGTCTCTCCTCAATAGATTTGCAGGAGAGCTGGGACTCAACAGAAAGACATGTTGATCTGTGATAGGACCCAGGGTTATAGAAACAGGATATGGTGGGGGACCCAGGCATTTGAAATGCTAACTTCATCAATGGACTAACGTGAGAGTGGTAATGAGGGGAATTCGGAGGTTTTAAGGCAGCTAGGCGACCCCTACTATAGATAAGGTATGAGATGGTTTCCCCATTAATGACCCATTTCACATATGGACCATTTTGGTCTACCAGGATCAAGGAGTTTACGATGCAATCAGCACATCTCTTGCTCTCCTAAAAGGTAGTGCAACAAGGGTCTTGGGCAAATTCAAGTTGTTTGAGTTGGAGGCATGAATTAGATATTGATTTGGAACAATTCTGTTTTCAATAAACCAGTTGTCCACAACCGAAACACCTGGTGGGGCAGAATCTCCCTGCCTCGTTCCTGACTCCATCCCACTCTTCCTCCACCTTGCCTAACCCTCTCATTCAGTCTGCTCATTTTGCTCTAATATGACTCTGTTATCTTTTTTTACTTCTAGGCAATGGTTAGCAACAGATAACAGCTCAGATAAACCTTCGGTCTGTCTCTTTCAGCAAATAGTGCAGAGTTGTTTCTGTATCAGACCTTGAAGCAGCATCAACAGTTTACTGAGGACTGTTTACAGAATAATATTCAAATACATCTTTCAAACCCTCAGGATACTCAGCAGGAGATGCACCATTATTCTGTTTGTAAATAGAAATCTTAATCCAATTGGTTTTGACCAGACACACCTCCATTACTGTATTTACAAACACCGCCATTACAGCTACAAGAGCAACAGTGTTACCAGGTGCCTCCTGAGGCCAGCTGCACATTTCCATCAAACAATCCCTAGCTTCACTTGGCATTACAAGATGCAACAGTTGATTCATATCTGCCCAATTAGGTTTGTTGCATTCAAAAACAGTTTGTGTCTCTTGTCAGAATCTCATGATATTTTCACATATTTTACTAAATTGTTTCTTATTGTTAATTAGGTCTGCAGGAGACCATGAGGCATGAATGGTAACAACCCCCTACTCCTAGCAACAGGTACTCACACAGAAGAAGGAGGACATTGGATGGGTTGAATGGTGCATTATGTGCTTTCTCATTATCTTTATCACTGGATGAATATGTTAATGATTTCAATGGTTTCTCTTAATTTCTCTTGCTCTGTGGCCAAGGATAGGCCTCACACTATTCCAGGTTATAATCGGACTTCATTCCTTACTGGGTCAATACATAGTGTCATCCGGTAGTGGGACGAGTGAGAGCAAGCTCTGGAAGAGGTATGTGTGTTGTGGAGTCAGCCTCCCGTTTCGTGTGCGCTGCACCATTCTCAAGGGCTCCATCATCTGTCCCTCTGCCAAATGCTTTACATACTATGCTCGCCATTCTCACTGCTCTCTTCTGCACATTATTTTTTGGCACCCCTTTTGTTGACTGTACCACCAGCACTGCTTTACTTCAAGGTGATACCACAGGTGTTTCTTTGGCCTGGGGAAACTCAAGCCAACTAACACATCATCCTCCTCCTCTTCTACTGGCTGTGACATTTCAGATGTGATTTGGGAAGCACACAAGGAGGAAGTGAAGCACTAGTAATAATAGAAGCCCTAATCTCATCATTCAAAAAGCATTTGGCATTTGAGTCTCAGATGTGAGTTTTTTTCATACCCTACAACTGAGACTCCTATTTTCATCTGTTGGCTTCATACCAATTTAGGAAGACATTGGTCGGTGCCTACTTTTCTGTTGGATTCTTTCAATCTTTCTTCTGAGGTTATTCAAGTCCTTAGATCAAAAGTAACTTCCTCTGGAAAGCCCCTCTGCTCGTCCTCATTACTGTACATGTTTTTGTCATTTCTGGTGTCTGGTGGTATATCTCATGGGTTGGAGTCCCTGTAGACGAGCCTTGATCTTGTTTAAATTTCTTTGCCCCATTTCCATGACTACACCTTCATTTACCACTAAGAAGACATTAAGGTATTTGTTGGACTTTTGCCACATGTCATTCCATGGAGGGGGTGGGGTAGAAGGGTAAAAGAGTGAGGGTGGGACTGACAGCACTTTCCCTTCTGTTCTCCTAAAGGGAGGTCGGAAAGTATCTTCTGTGCCTAGCCGTTGACCCCCTTGCTTTCATAATTTTCAGGCCTCAGCCTGTCGAGGCTCACAGATGTGCTGGTGTGGATGGTACAGCGTCATATCTTTCACTTGCATATTCATTTGCCCACATCTGTGCAGGGGTTCTAGGCACTGCTTTGTCTCTTTTCCCCCTTCTGCTCTATATAATGGGTATCATTCACACAAGGTCTTTTCCTGTGGTACTAGCACCAAAGCAAGGGTATTGTCGGGATTGTCAGTAGCACAAGACAGACAAAAAGCCACTAACCTCCTTTTAGCAGCCAGCAGGGACGATGATCTGTAGAGAAGCCTCCCTATTCCCCTGAGCGCAACTCCCCACAGTGTAATGGACACAACTATGAAAAACAGCACCCTGGGGAAAAGGGAAGGGGATAAAATAACAAACTGTGCTGCCGGGAATATTTGATTCCTAGGTCTGGTCTAAGGGCTCTGTATTTTCTCCTTGATTGCACCTCACTGCAACGGGGGGAATAAAGAAAGAAATCAAGCATGAAAAGATTCCGCACAATCACACAATTTCAATCAGCAGATATAAGACATACGAGTCACTTACAAGGAGCCCTGCCGCAGCGGTGAAATAAATAGGTCAATTTTCCTTCAGAGAAAGTAAACGATTTTTTCAATAATGTTAAGACTGTAGAAAACAATTTGGACCGCAGCATCACCACGGAGCGATATCTTCCAGCAGTTAATCCTCACAGCTAGAATATACCATAGTACCGCAAACAAACAGAAAGCTGCTTTAAAAATACTCAAAATATGATTAGGGTGATAACAGCACTCTCAACCACTGCGTCACGCCTCAAACAAGGACGCGTGTGTAAATTACCAGCAGGAGTCCGTAATCCACAGGAAAATACTTCAAGACTAGTCTGCCCTCTCACACGATACCTGTGACTGTTCTCGCTCCCAAGGAAGGGCAATCCGGAGTGAAACACACAAGAGTCTCTTGTGCAGAATCCCCGAACCGCGCTACGATATTCACGAACAAAGAAAAACCAACGAAGATTGCAGCGTTTCCCAAATCTCCTCCGGCGGGAAGGAAAGCGTCCGCACACGTGGGAAACTTGATTCACAATGTCAAGCACCTTCCCATCACGGAGGAGGTGCTTATATGGAGGCGTTTCTCGACCTGGTTGTCCTGTTTGTTCCGGCGAGTTCCCGCTGCCTTCTGGGAGTTGTAGTGCAGCGGGCTCCTCTTCCATTTATACCCATTCCCATTCACACAGGTGGGCCTACTGTGGTGCAGCTGTGCCGGATTGGACCCTATACTGCTCAGAATCGTGACAGAACCCCCTCTCAAGGATCGCCGACTCGGCGGTCGACCAGGCTTTCCTGGATTGTCTGTATGGAATTGCTCTAACAGTTCAGGGCAGTGGAGATTCTGAACTGGTTCCCAAGTCCTATCCTCAATTCCAAACCCTTTCCACTCCACCAAATACTGTATTCGCCCTTTAACCACTCTGGAATCTAAGAGTTTCTGGACTTCATATTCTTCCTGTCCATCTATTTCCAAGGGGGAGGCCGAACAGGTAGTCTCATGCTAGTAGGACATGGTTGGAGTAGAGATACGTGAAACACTGGGTGAATGTGCCACGACAGGGGCAGGGTTAATCTCATGGCTACAGGATTGATGACTTCTTCTATACTGTACGGCCCGATGTATTTGGGTTTTAATTTGTCTATTCCCTTCAGATGTATATTCTTTGTAGCGAGCCAAACCTTATCCCCCACCTGATACTCAGGTGCTGTAGTGCGTTTTCTGTCAGCAAAGTGTTTTTGTGCTGTTTGCGCTCTGGTGAGGTGTCTTTTTGCATCGAGTAACACCGCTCTTAAATGAGCATGATGCTCGTGTACGCTTGGGAGTTTGGACTCAACGGGCCATTCAAACGGGAGCATGTTGGGATGATATCCGTAAAGACAATAGAACGGGGAACACCCCAGTGTGGAATGCTCAGCGTTATTATAAGCAAATTCCGCCATCCATAGTAATGTAACCCAGTCTGTGGTGTTTTGTAGCGTAAAACAGCGGAGATATTGTTCCAGTGTCTGGTTAAGACGTTCTGTCTTCCCATCTGTCTGAGGGTGGTAGCTGGAGGAAAGACGCGCATCAATGTTCATCGTTGCACATAAGGCCTTCCAAAACGAGAGGTGAACTGCGTTCCCCTATCGGTAATCAGAACACTAGGTATTCCATGTACTCTGACCATGTTTTGAAGAATAACAATGGCCAGTTTGGCGGCTGTTGGTAATCCTTGCAATGGTATAAAATGTCCCATCTTCGTTAAGTGGTCTACTATTACCAAAATAACCGTGTTACCCTCGCAGGGGGCATCTCCACGATAAAATCCATTGATACAGTATGCCAGGGTCGAGGAGGTACAGGTATTGGTTGGAGTAGACCTGTGGGTTTGGAGTGACTGGCTTTTCCTTGTGCACACACAGAACAGTTTTTTATGTATTCTTTGGTATCCGTCCTCAGAGACGGCCACCAAAAGGAACGCTCAATACAGGCAACTGTCTTGTATATTCCCATGTGCCCTCCCAACAATGAATCATGAGCCCATGTCAGCACTCGTATCTGTAGGTCAGTGTTGGGTATATATAAGGCATGGTGATGATACAACAGACCATTTCTCTCCACCCGATGTTCGGGGTCCTCCCTGAGCCATGCCTGTGCGTCGAAATCAGCCAAAATTACTTGGACGTCCTCTAGAAAATCCTTCGAGGTGAATAATGCAAGGGTTTGAGTTCGGAAAGCCCCCTCCGCAAGTATCAAAGGGGGTTCGGGGTTCTCGGATAACATGTCTTCCTCGGTGTCAGTGATGCGAGAGAGGGCATCTGCTTTACCATGTTGTGGTCCTGGACGGTATTTAATAACAAAATCATAATCAGAAAAGAAAAGGGTCCAGCGCAACTGCCGAGGTGTGAGGGCTTTGGCGGTCTTCAAAAATAACAGGTTTCGATGGTCTGTGTATATCTCAATAGTGTGATGAGCCCCCAAAAGATAATGTCTCCATTCCTCGCAGGCCCTTTTTATCGCCAATAGTTCCTTGTCGGAAATAGCATAATTCACTTCGCTGGGGGTGAGTTTTTTGAATAATATGCAACAGGGTGTAGTTGCCCTGTTGTAGGATGTCGCTGAGACAACACACCACCTATAGCATACTGTGAGGCATCTGTTTCGACGATGAAGGGTAGATGCGGATCAGGATGGCGCAAGATTGGAGCTTGTGTAAACATGTCTTTTAAACTCTTAAACGAGTGTTCGGCTTCATCCCCCAGACAAAGGGAGTGTTCTTCCTTAACAAGCAGGAGATGGGATGGATGATCTTGGAGAAATCTTTTATAAAACGCCTATAATAATTGGCGAAACCCAAGAAACTTTGTACGGATTTTACGTGAGTGGGGTTGTCCACTGAGTGATTGCTTTGACCTTGCCGTTGTCCATCTGACAACCATGTGCGTTGATGATGTATCCTAGGAAGGCTACCTCTTGGACGTGGAATAAGCATTTCTCCAGCTTAGCATACAGTGAGTGTTGACGGAGCCGGTCTAATACTTCCTTTACATGAATTACGTGTTCTTGGAGACTAGGAGAATAGATGAGGATATCGTCTATGTAAACCACACAGTACATGTCCAACAACCCCCTTAAGACCTCATCCATGAAATATTGGAACGCTGCCGGGCGTTACAGAGCCCAAAAGGCATCACCCTGTACTCAAAAGTCCAAACTTCGTCCGGAATGCAGTCTTCCATTCATCCCCGCTTTTACCCTGACCAGATGATAGGCCCCCTAAGATCCAGCTTTGTGAAATAACGAGCCCCCTTGAGCTGGTCCAGGAGCACAGGAATCAACGGTAAAGGATACCGGTTCTTGATGGTCACGCGGTTTAGAGCTCGATAATCGATACATGTTCGGAGCTCTTCACAATCCTTCTTAGGAATAAAAAAGAGGGGAAGAAGCAGGTGAAGAGGAATGTTTTATGAAACCTGATGCGAGGTTCTCTTCAAGGTAGTTTTTCAAGTACAGGGTTTCGGGTTCTGTTAGCGCATACACTCGACTACACGGAATCTCTGCCCCTGGTATCAATTCTATGCGGCAGTCATAGACTCTATGGGGTGGAAGTTGCGTAGCCTTTTGTTTATCAAAGAGAGACTGATATTCCTTGTATTCATCAGGCAAGACCAATGTACAACAATACCGGTCTGGTGTACATGCCGTGGCTAAAAGACACGCTTGTGTGTCTACCTTTTCTCTAGACAGGACTACCTCCTTCTTGCAATGTTCTATGCAGTATTCAGAACTCAGGACAACAGTGCGGGCTGCCCAGCGCACTACAGGGTCATGTAGAGTCAACCATGGCATGCCTAGTATGAGGCGAAACTGTGGCGCATCTATGAGATCGAACTGGATAAACTCATAATGTTCCGTACCAACCCGCATTAAGAGGGGAAGGGTATGAGAAGTGACTGGTCCTGACGTCAGCGTGGACCCATCCACAGCCTTCACGTATTCGGGGTACTTCTTCTTTTCCCAAGGAATACCGATGGTTCGAGCATACTTTTGGTCCATATAGTTTCCCGTCGCACCGGAATCCACTAAGGCATCCACTTCTTGCGGGATGTCTGTAGTATCCCAAAGTAGAACACTGATATTCAGATGGGCGACCGCTGGTTGTAAGGTATTGGCGATTACTGAAGAGATCGATGTCCGTCGTTCGCCCGACCCAGAGATCTCCTTCTGACTCGGGCTCTTCAGTTTTCCGACGTCTCTCTTGTTCCCATAACTGCTTGTCTTCGCGGAAATGGGTTCCGTTCTGGGAGTTGGGCCCGAGCTCGACACTCTCTTATGAAATGTCCTCCTTTTCCGCAATATAAACACAGCTTCAGTTTACGTCTCTTCTCTCTTTCTTCTGTGGTGAGGGGACCACGAATACCTCCTATCTGCATTGGTTCGGAGAATTCCGTAGGCTTAGAGGTTTCTTCGGTAGGAGGTTTTGGTTTAGTATACCAAGCTCGCGGTTCTCCTCTGTTTTTGTCTCCTCTTCGTTCTTGTAATCGGTGGTCTAGTTGGACAGTGAGATTAATCATTTCCTCACAGGTCTGGGGCAACTGTACTACTTGTGAGAGGACATCCTTTAGTTCTCCCCGCAGTCCCTGGTAAAATAAAGTAGTTCTTTTTTCCTGGGGCCAGTCGGTTTCCACCACTAGACGATTGAATGATGTTATGTAGGTCAATAAATCTTGAGACCCCTGTGTTAGGGTAAGTAGTTCTCGATCCAAGGTCATCATGTGAGACTTCCGGTCAAACAATTTTCTCATTTCTATACAAAAGTCTGTGAACCTATGCAAGACGGGATCATTTCTCTCCATTAAGGGTATAGTCCAACTCGCAGCATTTCCTCCCATGTAGGACATCATGAATGCCGTTTTAGCCGTGTCATCCTGAAACACAGCGGGTTTGCACAGGAAATGTAATCTGCATTGATTAAGAAACGTTTCGAACTTTTTGGGATCCCCATAGAAACGTTCTGGAGGCGCCAACGGTATCCCAGTGTTTTGTATTACATGCACCGTGGGTGTGGTATCAGTGGCAGGTGGAGGAACAGGAGAGGCTGTAAAGAACCCACCCCCTTGTGAGGGGCCTAACGAGGGAGGTTGCACCACATGCCCAGGAGCAGGAAGTGTGGCTTCCCTGATATATGTAGCTACCCCTGGGCCCCTCCGTGATAGACCTGCTACCTCTCTTCGTAATGTGCCCATCTCTTTTCTGAGGTCCTGATTCTCTAATCGCGAGGTTTGCACCTCTTGCTGCAGAGCTGTTAGGCTCTCCAACAACGAGGTCAACACCACGTTAGTATCCATCGTCCAGGCTGGGCGTCTAACGTGGGCTTGACATTCTGTCGGGATTGTCAGTAGCACAAGACAGACAAAAAGCCACTAACCTCCTTTTAGCAGCCAGCAGGGACGATGATCTGTAGAGAAGCCTCCCTATTCCCCTGAGCGCAACTCCCCACAGTGTAATGGACACAACTATGAAAAACAGCACCCTGGGGAAAAGGGAAGGGGATAAAATAACAAACTGTGCTGCCGGGAATATTTGATTCCTAGGTCTGGTCTAAGGGCTCTGTATTTTCTCCTTGATTGCACCTCACTGCAACGGGGGGAATAAAGAAAGAAATCAAGCATGAAAAGATTCCGCACAATCACACAATTTCAATCAGCAGATATAAGACATACGAGTCACTTACAAGGAGCCCTGCCGCAGCGGTGAAATAAATAGGTCAATTTTCCTTCAGAGAAAGTAAACGATTTTTTCAATAATGTTAAGACTGTAGAAAACAATTTGGACCGCAGCATCACCACGGAGCGATATCTTCCAGCAGTTAATCCTCACAGCTAGAATATACCATAGTACCGCAAACAAACAGAAAGCTGCTTTAAAAATACTCAAAATATGATTAGGGTGATAACAGCACTCTCAACCACTGCGTCACGCCTCAAACAAGGACGCGTGTGTAAATTACCAGCAGGAGTCCGTAATCCACAGGAAAATACTTCAAGACTAGTCTGCCCTCTCACACGATACCTGTGACTGTTCTCGCTCCCAAGGAAGGGCAATCCGGAGTGAAACACACAAGAGTCTCTTGTGCAGAATCCCCGAACCGCGCTACGATATTCACGAACAAAGAAAAACCAACGAAGATTGCAGCGTTTCCCAAATCTCCTCCGGCGGGAAGGAAAGCGTCCGCACACGTGGGAAACTTGATTCACAATGTCAAGCACCTTCCCATCACGGAGGAGGTGCTTATATGGAGGCGTTTCTCGACCTGGTTGTCCTGTTTGTTCCGGCGAGTTCCCGCTGCCTTCTGGGAGTTGTAGTGCAGCGGGCTCCTCTTCCATTTATACCCATTCCCATTCACACAGGTGGGCCTACTGTGGTGCAGCTGTGCCGGATTGGACCCTATACTGCTCAGAATCGTGACAGGTATACAGACAGTGCGTACTGGCAGATTGCCTTAGCGCCAAGTAGAAGACTGCATTTTCTATGAGGGGCTATATCAATTTAGGGTAATGGTCTTCAGGTTGAAGATGCTCCTGCCACTTTTCAACCGCTCATGAACCATGTTCTCACAGGGCTGGAAGAGTTCTGTGTGGCTTCCTGGTTTATAGTTAACAATTCATAGCAGGACCACCTGAGACACCTAGAAAGGTGTTAGCTAGGATACATAATGCAAAACTGACCATCAAGGTTACCAAGTGTCAGGTAGGGAAGTCTTCTGTAGTCTACCTGGGGCATGAGGTGGGGACTGGGCAAGAGACAATATTGTGATGGAGTAGCAGGTGCCTACTACCCAGCTGAGGTTAGGGCCTTTTTAGGACTCATGGGGCATTACACGAACTTTGTAGCTAAACTAGAGAGTATACTTGCCACATTAACTGTTCTCACCTCCAAGAAGCAGTCCAGGAAAGTTATTTGGATGGAATTGTGTCGAAAGGCATTTGAGGAGCTGAAAAAGGCACTATCTAATGTACCTGAACTAAGAGTGCCTCATTACAGTCTTTTATTATACAGACGGATGCCTCTGACAAGATAGTTGGAGCTATGTTAGCTCAACTGGATGACAAAGGTAGAGATCATCCGGTGTCCTTTATTAGTAGAAGGTTACTATCCAGGGAATGGGACTGGGCAGATATAGAGAAAAAGGGCTTTGCAATAGTGTGGGCCATATGTAAGTTCCACCCTTACTTGTTTGACACTAGGTTTGTAGCACAAAGAGATCACAAGCCACTGAAGTGGTTGATGGCTATGAAGGGAGAGAATCCCAAGCTGTTGGGGTGGCCTATTTCAGTGCAAGTGTTAGATTTGGTAATGGAGCACAGAGCTGACTTGAGCCATGGGAGTGCAGATGGACTTTCCAGACAGTTTTGCAGATCTGACTTTCCAACCTCTCCAGGTTTTGAGCTGGTTTGGATAGCCTGATAAGGGAGGAGCATCTGTGTATAATGAAAAAGTTCCCTGCATGATGACTGTTAGACCTTGCATCATTGGCATGGTTTTCCCCATTTCCCAATTGGCATATTTAATTTACCTGTTAGTCCCTAGTAAAGTCCCTAGTAAAGTGGTACTACCTATACCCAGGGCCTATAAATTAAATGCTACTAGTGGGCCTGTAGCACTGATTGTGCCACACACTTCAGTAGTCCTTTTGAACATGTCTCATGTCTGCCATTGCAGCATGTGTGTGCAGTTTTAAACTGCTATTTCAATCTGCCAAAATAAACCTTTTGCCCGGACCAAACCTTACTTTTTATTACAGATAAGTAACGCTTTTGACACCTTGAAGAAGGCCATGTGCACTCACCCGTACTCAAACTTCTCTAGAGAGTTGATTGTGCATAAAGACGCCTCGGAGAATGACACAGGGGCCGTGCTCTCACAGCTAAATGAAGAGGGTCTGGATTAACCTGGAGCCATCATTAGCAGAAGGTTACTTCCCAGGGAGCAGCGGCGGAGTGCAATAGAAAGGGAAGCCTTTGCAGTGGTCTGGGCTCTAAAGAAGTTGACACCATACCTGTTTGGTGCTCACTTCTGGGTTCAGACAGACCACAAACACCTCAGGGGGCTAATACAGTTGAGGGGTGAGAATCCCAAAATGTTAAGATGGTCCATCTCCCAACAGGGAATGGGCTTTATGGTGGACCATCGCCATGGAACAGACCACACCAATGCTGATGGTCTCTCCAGGTCTTCCTGCTTTAGTGATGAGAACTCCCAGTCGGTTGGGTAGATCTCACCACTTTCAGCAGTGGAGGACATGTGTTACAGCTGGCACCTTGGAGTGTTTTTCCTCATAACTTTTTGCCTTCAATCCTCCTGTTTTGCTGACTTCGTTTTTGCTGGCTTTGGGACTTGGCACACTTTACCACTGCTAACCAGTGCGAAAGTGCTTGTGCTCTCTCCTTAAAACATGGTAGAATAAGCTTATAACCAATTGGTATATTTAATTTATTTGTAAGTCCCTAGTAAAGAGCAACTACCTGTGCCCAGTAAATTCAATGCTACTAGTGGGTCTGCAGCACTGATTGTACCATCCACAGAAGTTGCCCTATTAAAATTGTCTCAGGTCTGCCATTGCAGCCTGCCTGTCTGTGGAGTTTTAAACTGCCATTTCGACCTGGCAAAATAAACCTTTTGCCAGGCCCAATCCTTCCTTTTTAATACATGTAAGTCACCCATAAGGTAGGCCTGGACACCCCAGAGGGCAGGGAGCAGTGTATTTAAAGAGTTTGACATATACTTTTACGTTTTACATGTCCTGGTAGTGAAAAACTCTTACATTTGTTTTTCACTACTGCAAGGTCTACCTCTCCCATAGGATAACTTTGGAGTTATGTTATTACATTTAATAAGCTCTAAACTTCAAATGTGGAAGGTAATCAGTTAATGTTTAGTGTCTTTGGAATAGTCATGAAAAATCCTCTCTCATCGGATTTTAAATTACAATTTTGAAAATGTCTCTTTTAGAAAGTTGGCATTTTCCTGCCTAGCTCATTTAGTGCCTGCAGCCTGTCTCTGGGTCACATGTCCAGGTGTAGCTGATGGTAGGGATTTGTGTATTACACTTACTGATTGCCGAAGGAGCCACTGAGAGAACATCCAGCACTGATGCTGTGTTAGACTTGACATCCTTGGCATGGTTTTTCTCCATACATTTTGCCTCTACACGCCCATTTTTGTGAACTTGATTTTGTTGGCATTAGGACTCACTCTATGCACTTTACCTCTGCTAACCAGTGGCAAGGTGCTTATGCTCTCTCTTAAACATGCAAAATTGGCCTATACCTGTTTGATGTAGGCCGAATTCTCTAGTAAATGGTATTACATGTACCCAGAGGCTGTAAATTAATTGCTACTAGGGGACAACAGCACTCATTGTGCCACCCACTAAAGTCGCCCCATAAAACATGTCTCAGGTTGCCACTGAATCCTGTAGTGCAGTTTAAAAATGCCATTCCGAGCTGCCAAAATAAACCTTTTGCCAGGCCCAAACATTCCTTTATAAAACTTGTAAGTCATCCCTAAGGAAGGCCCTAAAGGGTCATAGAGCATGGTGCATGGTATTTGAAAAGTAGGTCATGTGTACTTAGGTTTTACATGTCTTTGCAGTGAACACCTCCTAAAGTCCTTCTGGAAGGCTATCTCCCACATAGGCTAACCCTTGGTACCTCATTACACCTGTTAAGTGATAACTTCAGTTTGGGATCAGATAGAGAAATATTTCTTCCACTCATTTGAATTGTTGTTTAAAATCCTCTTTAATGGTAAAGTCGGATTATAAGTCCAGGATCAAATGACTGTGATTGGCTCTCCTGAGGTGTGTTGTGTATTCCTTCTAGACATGCCCTGCCCTGATTACACTTCAAAGGACCCTGCCTGCAGCAACACAAAGGAACCCAACACCAGGATTGCACCAGCCTTTGTCACCTTAGGCAGTTTTGAGCCAAACTCAGGGAAAAGAGAAAGGGGAAGAAATGACCAGAACCAGTTTTGGGAGTTGGTTATGGAATCCTCCCTCACACAAAGACTGGCACTAGGTATAATGTGGCACCTTCAGACCCTCTCATCAGAGCACTCCTGGACCTGTGAAAGATTCAAAGGAAGGACTGCCTTGCTGTCTGAAGAAGGATAACTGGGCCTATTGCCTTGAACCCAGGATCCCCAAAAGTGACTTCACGGGTCAGTTGGTGGACCTCCAGTTTGGGTTTCAGTGAGACAGCAAGCTTCCAGTGGCTTCTCTGCAACTACCCAGCTGACCAGAACCACCTGGAATTGCTGAAGCCTTGCTGCTGGCCTCTGCTAGAGTGAGCCCTGTTCCCTAAGAGGTGGCCCTCAGGTCCTTGACCTTTGGCTGGCATCAGACTGTATTCCTCCTGCCTCAAGACAGAACTCCAGGTGAAAATCCAAAAGTCTTGGGCTCCTCGCGATCAGACTCTTCACGCCAAGAAATGACCATCCACGATGTCGGCCAATGTGAAGCTCCAGTGGCGACGTGCTCTTCTTGTCATCTACAACTGTCTGTGTCTGCAGCGACTGCCGTGTCTCCCACCAACACGAAGCTCCAGCGACAACCACCTCTTCCCACCAAACAGAAACCACACATGTCAACCGCCAACATGAAGCTCTAGTGGCGACCTGCTCCTTGCGCCGACATCAACCTCCTCATGGCCTCTGCCAACATGAAACTCCAGACTCCACTCTGAGAAGGTAAAATCTCCACTGGGGCAAACCTAATCCCTGTAACTGACCCGCGCTCCATCGCAGTTGCCTGAACTTGTGACTTTGACCTGATACCTGTGAGTGGCTCTTTTTGGCAATATTGGTTTCATTTTATTTATTAAATAGTACTCTGTTTTTCTAAATTGGTTTTGGATTTTGATTGTGTTGTGCATTCACTTCTATTACTGTAAATACTTTACATATTGCCTCAAAATTAAGCCTGACCACTTTTGTGCCAAGCTACCAGAGGATTAAGCTCAGGTTTATTTAGTGACTTTTGTGGTTCACCCTGGCAAGTATTGTGTTTATTATTTGAGTGCGACTTTCACCCCTCTCAAATAATAACCCAACTTCTTACCAGCTGGTCGCCCAAAGACTGAGGTGGATAATGCGCTATCAGTTAACGACCTCAAGAAGTCAGCCCTCAGCATCAAGAGTCCGGAGCCTGCAAAGATGTGCCCCGGTCCCCCAGTACTTGCCAGCTGCCATTGGGTCAGGTAAGATTGTTCTAGGCCATCAGGATTGTCAGAGACTTGCATGAACCTAGTGAAGAATGGTGCTGAAGTTGATTTTTAAGGCCAAACTTAGGGCCTGATTTAGATTTTAGCGGAAGGGTTACTCTGTCACAATGCTGACGGATATCCAATCTGCCGAAATATACATCCCATAATATCCTATGGGATTTATTTTCAGCAGATGGGATATCCCCCCGCCCCTTTGTGACGGAGTAACCCATCCACCGAAATCTAAATCAGGCCCTTAAACTTTGTTGTGAAGGGACTAGCATGGGTCACATCTGAAAGTTGCCTCTATTATCAAATGGAGAATAGCCTACCCCATAAGAAGGGAAAAAGGAACTCAGGGATACCACCCAGGACAATGCTAACACTGACACTTGGCGCAAATAGACTTGTGCACAGTTGTGCATGCCTGCGTTTGTATGCGTTACCAGATTATAGTCAGACCTTTTTGGCTTGCCAATGCTTGTACAGGTATAAAAATGCCTGGACTCCAGTGAAGCCGACAATGCTGGACCATGCTGGACAAAACATGCATATTTCCTCAATGTTTGAGACACTAAAATCTGTGATCTATATGACATATCACAAGTAATTTGAGTAAGTTACCTGTTAATACATTCATCACATAATTGTAATCCTAGCACTAGAGGCGACCCTGTCTACAGGTAATTCAATAGGTTAAAAACAGTGTAGAATTTACAAATAGTAACTAAACTATAAGTGCAGCAGTGAAAGCCATTTTCCTGCTCAGTGCAAAAGCAATGCTATCAAGTTATGCTCATCTCCGGCACATAGAGCATCACTCTAGACCTGTTCGAAATTTAAATTACACAGGTGTAATACGAGCAATTTCATGAATTTCATGTTATGCTTGTTACACAAATTCTCTGAATTACCACATGACACCACTTCACGTAATTACGTGCCATTCATAGTAAAAACTTACAGTGAAAAAACATTATCTCTAAATATTTACCTGTGAACACACAGGAACAACAGAACATGAGTGACTGTTCTTTATGGTTCTTTTGTTTAAATGCCGTCTTGCACTAAACATTGATACGAGGACGCATTTCATGATAAAATATAGTGCAAAAGATGGATTTGCATTTGGTGCAGTTTCTCGTAATTTTGCCATGAATTTTCATAAGTATGCAGAAGCCAGTTACTCACATTTTGCACACCCCTACAACATTTTCATGCCTGTCATCATAGACGAGATTTCTTAAATAGCTCGCCCTGCTCCGGCAGTGTTCATTTTTTTTATATCAGTTTGAAGGTTGAATGTATACTTGCAAACTATTTCAGTTTCTGCACCTGCATATCTCTTTTGTTACCAGCCCTACGTATGAAAACATATTTGCATGTGTGTATGTGCGTATTTTAGCTTTTTTTGCTTAAAAGGTGCAAGGGAATGCCTCATCACCAGGATCTATAATTTACAGGTTATTTTCCTTTTGTTAGAAAATAATAGACTTCTGATTTCATTGTCAAGCTGGGGCGTTATTGCCACAAAGCATCTGAGGCCGTATTATCGAATGCAGCATATCCTCCGTCTTAGCGCCGGGCGCACCTTTCAAAAGGCGCACCCTGCACCATATTACATTGAATGCACTGTCCCCAGGGCGGTCGCGCACTCGTGCTGCCCTAGGGGCAGCGCATTCAAATGAAATAAGGAGCAATTTTGGATCAGTCGGTCAGTGTTTCACTGTTCAGGTGGCAACCCGCCTGCACTTTTAAGCGGGATTAGAGATCCCCTTGCAGGCGGGTGCAGTGAGTGACTGCACCCTCCTGCAAGGGGATGTATGGAGAGTCCATAGGATCCCCATTCCTCCTTCTAGAGGGCTGCTATCAGGAGGCGCACTGTCAGTGCACTTCCTCACAGCTTCTTTGCCTCTGCGCCTGCGTCTGTAATACGGCAAGGGTGCAGAGGCAAACTGATTCCCTCATTTGCATGGGGCCACGCCCCATGCAAATGAGGAAACACCCTCTAGTGATAGCGCTGGCGCTATATGTGTGCCAGAGCTATCTGTATTACAAAAAGAGTTGCACAAGCATCTGTGGCCCCTTCTGTAATACCAAAGTGCCCCGGGGCACACATAGCGGACGCACATGCCCGTTGGGCCTCCGTGGCACTTTCTATAATACGGCCCCTGTACTTGATAAAGATTGGAGATGAGTGCTTGGATTTGGTTCCATATGGGAACACCACTTGCCAATGTAAGCCTAAGAATTCTCTGAAAATAGGAGTGTGGGTGGGGAGCAGACCAGCATTCTACACATGGATCAGGTCAGACAAGCTGACATGCTTTAAAATTTGTGATATGCGAAGCTTGATTGTATTTATTGATTGGTAGGTTTTAAAGAGAACCTGGAAGGTATTGTCTGAGCATATGATGACAGGACAAACTGTTTTTTGGTAGGTACAGTGGTAGTCCTACAAGATTTCTCAATGGCCCCCAGGTTCAAAACCTTGGACACTACTGTCTTGATACATTATGGAATGCGATCAGACATTCTGTACATTCTGCCCATTACTCGGCAGACTGTCACCTGTGTCTATTTTTTGGACCTAGACAAATGTCAGGCCTAGAGTCAGTGAGAAGAGACTTGAAACCATCCCGAAACTTCTCTACACTCTCTCTGGTGCTTCGGCATCAACTCAAGGGCTAACTGAACCTCTTCCACAGTGCCATCCTTCATGTCACCCTGTGGCAAGCCAGGAAGAGGGTCACTGTCTTCCTCAACCTTCTCCTCCATAACCATGACATTTATTGTGCAGCACCTCAATCAATCAATCAATCAATCAAGTCGGATTTGTAGAGCACAGTTAATCACCTGTGGGGGGTATCCAGGTGCTAGGTCTTTGCTGGGATCAGTCGAAGAGCCAGGTCTTGAGTCCCTTTCGGAATTCTGGGGGGAAGGATGATGTTCAGAGGTAAGGCGTTAGAAGGTTCTCATGGAACACTCTCCTTGGTTCACTCGTGGCACCTATGTACACCAAGTAGTGAACCTAAGAAATCTTCTGAACCTCTTTGAATGGCCCCCACACTTGTCCTTCCCTGCCATGGTACAAATAGGCTTAAGCACCAACACCTCCAGACCTTCCTGATACTCAGTCAGCATTGCTTTCTGGTCATGCCAGCCCTTCATAAGTGCTTGGCTTGCCTGAAGGATTTCCTTTGCCTGACTTGCATTGTGCCATTAGCTTTCTCGGGCCAATCACGTAGTCCACCACATCCTTCTATAGAGACTCCGAGGTTCTTTCCCACCATTCTCTGACTAAAGTGAGTGGACCCTGCACCAGGTGTCCATATAGAGGTTCAAAGGGACTGAACCCTACTTCCTTTAGTGGAATTTCTCACTCAGTAGGCAAACAAGAGACATGGCAGACAAAGATCCTGCTTCCTCCTTAGGTACTCTGACAGAGTTCCCATTAGATTCTTGAGTATTTTATTAAACTGCTCCACCAAACCATTCATTTTGGGTAGTACGCCGTGGAGCAGTGGTAAGTCACACCAGCTTGCTCCCACATCTCTCTCATGTATGAGGACATAAAGTTTTTCCCCCATCAGAGATCACCATTCTTGGCAATCCGACCCTGAAAAAGATTCCCAGGAGTGATCTTGCAACCACCTTTGCAGTTGTGATCCTCAGAGCCTTGGGATAACTTGTAGTATGATCCATCACAACCAAGATATACTGTGAGGGGGGGTCGAATAGGCCAGCACTAGCTATTCCCAACTGCTCAAACAGAACACCCACAACTATTAGAGACACTAACGGTACCTTAGTTCTTCCTCCTGACTTACTACTCACTTGGCAAGCATGACAGGTTCTACAGATCCTCTCTATGTCTCTGTGCATCCCTGACTAGTAGAACAGAGAGTGTAAGCTATCCTTGGTATTTCTAATGCCTAAGTGTCATGCCAAGAGAACTTCATGGGCCAGCGGCAACAAGAAATTTCTATCTATCAATGGCACCACTAGCCTCTTGCTAGCCCTTTGCTTAGTAATCACAGGCTTTCTATAAGGTAGGCCATTCTCCCAGACAACATAATGTATCCTGACTACTCTTTTGCTGACCTGTTCCTGAGATTCCTTGTGAAGTCCCACAAGCATAGGACTCTCTTCCTGTGCCTTGCAGAAATCATCCATGGTAGCCCCCCCCAGCAGCTAGCAAACCCTGCAGCACTGGAAGCGAATGAATGAATGAATGATCGACTTGTAGAGCGTGAACAAATGCCCAAGGGTGTCAAGGTGCTGATAGCGGGAAACCGGTCAGGGGGAGGGAAGTATCAATCCTCTGACAAATTAGAGGGCAAAGTGACAGGTCTTTAATGATTTACGAAAAAGAGAATGTGACTCTAGACAAGAAATTGATGTGGGTAGGGTGTTCCAGAGTTTGGATGCAGCCACAGCAAAGGCTCTTCCTCCCCACTTTGCCCTCCTAAACCTAGGCACTACCATCCAATTTTTGTTGGCAGATCGCAGCTGTCTGGCAGGGACATAGCGTTGGAACAGGTATTTAATTCCTTTGGGCCTGAGTTAAAAAGTGCCTTGTGAACAATACATAGGGCCTTAAACAGAATTCGCTTTTTGGCAGAAAGCCAATGCAGTGTTTGAATGGCAGCGGAGATTGAATGAGATTTCGGAAGGTCGAAAATCAATCTTGCTGCAGCATTCTGGACAAGTTGCAACTTATGAGTGGATCCCCTGTTAATGTCCAGATAGAGGGCATTACAATGATCCAATCTGGACAGAATCAGGGCAACCGCTGCGTGTTTTCGCAATGAAAGAGATAGAAATGGAAAGATCTTCCTCAGGGTCCAAATAACCCAGAAGCAGGTTAGAAGCCAATTGTCAGAACCCTTTTCAGAGGGCCTTGGGCCAAGCAGGGGTTATTAGGCACAAGTTCAACCACAGGGCCCGACATACTATGGGTCCTAAATAATTGAGCAAAGAACTACCCCTATCAGTGCTTGACTCTCAGTGATCGCGCAAGTTGAGCAGTCGAAGGCTCTTTGAGGGGTAGTTAAGTATTGGACATAGACAGACGCAAGACTCAAAATACAAACAGCCATACAGTCTGAGTTTGGGCATAAGAGACAACTTCAGCAGCACTTTATGCTAAGTTTGTGCATGTCTCGACAGGCCTGAGCCTAGAACAGTCTTATCTGACCTGATGGCAGCTGGCAGTACAGGAGTACCGAGGTGTGTCTTTGCAGGTTCCGGTCTCCCAACGGTGAGGGCCCGTGACCTCTCACATTATTTTCCTGATGATGCGTCGGCCTCCTCACTCTTTGGACAGCTCGCATTGGTGTCGAACGTCCTCTCTGTGGCTCTTTCACAATCAGTAAGTGTTCTTCATAACAGTCTTTCCCCAATCATCCAGCATAACAGCCCAGGCTCCACGGTGGACCCATCCTGGCACAAGGGGGTTGGCGACTTCAATGAACACTAGGTCAAAGGCCCTGGTTTCACTTTGTCCCCCTCCTAGCAGGAGGAGGCTATCGACTTCGCTTTTCACAAGGGTGACAGCCCTAGTTTCACGATCGCCCCTCCTATGCACCATGGGTTTGCAGACTTCTTCAAGAACGAACAGGACAACTAGACTCTCACAATGGTCCTGACCGGACCAGGCATTTCACACTTTGCACACTAGAATCCAGTCAACAAGATCTCACTAGGCCTTGCATCACCAGGCGCTCTGCTACTCCACACAGGGTCCAATGCTCTTGGCAGGCATATAAAAAGCAGCAAAGTGCAACCAAGTAATATTAACAGCCAGAGGTAAGAAACATTTGAGATAGTAGTAACTCCTATCTAGTGCAAAGAATTTTCATACTGTACACATCATTTAAAGAAGTCCATAAGTGCACTGAAATTACTTTATAGACATATATTCAAAGAGACAATAAATATAACTAAAAAGTATATATGAGAGGTCTACGGAAAGGATCGTGCTCTCTGGAGTGGTTTGTGCCATGATGCAAGTGAAGCAAACAAGAATCTAAAGGGCCCGAAAAATGTGATCAGTTAGAAATGGTTATAAGAACAATAGGCAAAGAAGTCTCTTCATAGGGTTATTACAGTAGAGCATTTATGAGTCGAGAGAAATTAAAAAAGTTTAATGTTCTTTGGTAGCCATTATAATTCCCGAAAGCCTTTTCACCACGAAATGTTGACATGAAGAAATTTCTGAGCACAATGTCGATCCTACGGCTTCAAAAAATATATACAAAAATTACATTTACGGGTAGAATCCATAATATACAAGTTCAAATCAAAATGATGTGTCCTACTTAGTGAGTATTTTATTACCCGATATCAAGCGGCAAGGTTACCTGTAAAGTACACAGCAGCAGAACTTTACATGAGTGGCCGTTAGGCACCACTCTAATGACACAGGTCAAAAGGCCCACTGATTACTACTAATCACAAAACGGACATGCTGCCACCACCACTCTTGTTTCACTTGACTCCTGGCAAGGGTAGCAGCCCTCTACCACTATAAGGGTAGCGGTTGGTGCACCCCCTCCTGATCTAACAAGACTGTATTGCCATGAGACAGGCCTAGGTCATGGCATACTTACATGACCGGTGCTCACCTATGATCGAGTATCAGTATCAGGGGTCCAGATATCCTGGGGCACTCAGGGAAGGGGTGCAACACCGTCATCACGCAGGGTACATTTCCATCCCAACAGCTGTGGTGCCAGCTAAATCAGCATTGCTTATATATGTTAGAGCATGGGTCTCCAGTGAGTAGCTCGGGAGCTACTGCAGCCCAGCACAATAAATAATCCACAGTGTCTCGCAATTTTAAAGATGGCAGAGTTACACGTGTCTCGATCTTCAAACATTGTGGGCCCTATTTATGAGAAACTAACGCAGTGCAGTGCCGCAAGTCATTTTGCTGCGCCATGCTGCGTTATTTTTGAAGCACAGGGATGCGACATATTTACAACAATATGTTGCATCTCTGTGCCATGCGCCAGCCCAGGCACCCTTGCACCATGGTGCAAGAATGCCTGTGTCGTGGGGAGATTGTTTTTGTGCAGGACGGGGTACCTTCCTGCACAAAAATAATCAATTGAGGTGATTTCATCTTCCAATGCGTGCTGTAGAATGTAGCATGCATTGAAAGAGGAAAAAAGAGGAGAAATGATAACATTTCTCCTCGTTGTGCCTCGCTACACCACCCCTGGGGTGGCGTAGCATTCTGACGTATTTCCAAGTTTACGATTCCTCGTAAATCTGGAAATGCATCAGTGGACATGGGTGTTGCGTGGGAACACCCACAGCAACACCCATGTCACGCCACTAACACGCAAGGTGTTGCGTGAAAAGGGGCAATCTTTACAAGCACACGTAAAGCCACACAGGGTGTATAAGGGTGCAGGGTAAATAAGCCCCTACGTTTATTTCCAGAAAAAGGCAAGATTTTGTAAAGTATTAACCCAATATTGAAAGTAAATTTTTGAAAGAAAAACATTTTGAGAAACTGATATGCTGATGTTTTAAAACAAAATGAATAAAAGAAAGTTAAGGAGTTTTAAAGCTATTAGTGTTTCCATTGTATCAATGGGTATTTTTTGCAGTGGCTTTTTTTTCATTCGTAATTGTATGTCGGTAAACCCAGATCTTTGTGACTGGGGGTGAATGTTTGCATTGTTCAGCATTCCGTCCATCACATTTGTCACCCTAAGTGGCAAGGGTATGCCCAGACGTGGGTCCCTTGTTCCCTGAGCCACTGGATTTAAGCTAGCCTGGCTAATGAGGGGTGATTTTAAAATGTATATAGCGCTTGAATGCCCAGAGGGTTCTAGGCGCTGTGCGGAAACAGGTTTGCCGGAGAGTTACGAAATGAGCGAGCTTTATTTGGAAAACAGCCAGGTTTTTAGAGATTTTCTAAAGGAGAGTAGCGTTGGGCAGTTCTTGATATCTATCGGGAGTGAGTTCCATAGTTTCACTGTGCCCAAGACAAAGCTTCTCCCTCCACAGCGTGCTTTTTTGAATTTGGGCATTTGGAGGAATTTGCTTTGTGATGATCTTAAGTTTCTTACAGGATGGTACCAGATGAATTGTTGTCTCAGAAACAAGGGACCAGTTCCATGCAGGGCTTTATAGGCTAAGCATATAGCTTTAAAGTCTATCCGCTTTTTTACCGGGAGCCAGTGAAGTTTTTTTAAGCCTTGGGAAATAGAGTGAAATTTGGGAACATCAAGCAGCAATCTAGCGGCTGCATTCTGTGCCCTCTGAAGTTTAAGCAGATGCTGTTTTTGGAGGCCCACATATAATGCATTTCCATAATCAAGTCTAGCCAAGGCTAGAACGGTCACTAGTGTTTTTACAGCTTTTGGAGGGATAAAAGTGCGGACTTTCCTAATTGTTTTTAATGTCAGGAAGACCGAGGATGAGACCTTGTTAATCTGATGCTGAAAAGATAATTTATCATCAAGGGTAATACCTAAATTCCTCACTTTACTGACTGGGACTGGGAATTCTCCGATGCCGGCAGGCCACCACCTCTGAGACCAGAAGGATGTATCAGAGCCCAACAGCACAACCTCTGTTTTACCTCCGTTGAGCTTTAAACAGTTTGCACTCATCCATTGGTCTATACGAGACATACATTGGTTAAAGCGATCTGCAGTTTCCTCCATGTTGCTTGAGATGGACACCACTATCTGCGTGTCGTCTGCGTAGGAGACCAATGAAAAACCAAACTGCCTAATGATATCAGCCAGGGGGGTCACATACAAGTTAAATAATGTGGGGCTCAACGAGGAGCCCTGTGGCCCCCCACATGGCAGCCTCAACTGCTCGGAGCAAGATTCGCCAATCTGAACATCCTGGAACCTATGGTTCAGATATGATTTAATAAGATTGAGGGCAGAGTCCTTGACTCCTGCCTCTGAGAGTCTACCAATTAGAATATCATGATTCACAGTGTCAAAAGCCGCTGATAAATCTAAAAGTATCAGAGCGGCTTTGGCACCTGAGTCCAATATTGCTCTAATATTCTCTACTGCTTTAACCAGGGCAGTTTCCGTGCTGTGCCCCTGTCTGAAACCATGTTGTGAGGGATCTAACAGGTCGACCGAGGAGCTGAAGGTAGTTAATTGGGTGTTTAGAATTTTTTCCAGGACCTTAGCAGGAAATGGGATCCTGGCAATGGGTCTGTAACTACTGGTGTCGCTGGGATCCAGATTGTTTTTTTTTATGAGGGACAGAATTGATACAGTTTTCCAAGAATCGGGGGAAATGCCAGAGCTGATTATTTCATTGAAGAGTATACTGAGTTGTTCACTGATGATGTCAGGTGCCATCTGGATTATTTTTGGGGGGCATGGGTCAGCGGGTGTTCCGGATTTTAGTGATCTGACTACCTGGGATATTTGTTCTGTATTAGGAGGGTTAAAAGATGCCAGAACCTGGGGGTCGTGGCTTGGCACCAGCCGTGATGGCGGCTTAACTCTCGAGCTCCGCCGGGGCCTGCGACGAAGCCCATGATATCCGTTCCCTATCCTGCAGCCAGAGGGGAGAAAGTAGCGGCGCTGTGTCCCTGGTGGTGCTTTGTGGCGAGGGAGGCGCTGTTTGCCACCGGTGGTGCGAGGCCGACGGAACAATGAGGCAGGGCCGTGCCCGACAACGGCGCGAGGGGGGCGGATGTGCGTGCTGCGCCAGCCCGCATCGTGGTCACACGGCCTGGGATCTGCGCTACACGAGATCCGCTGAGTACGGCCTGTGGCTGACGCGAGCCCAACGATACCATGCAGCATCGGGAGAGTGCGGCTCGAGCACTCCCGACGAAGGGACCAGTGCAGTGGAATCCGGCCGGGGCCCCTTCCTCCCCCGAGGTACGAGGACGAGTGATCCGGCTCGGCTCCTGCTCCTGAGGCTCGGAGTGAGGTAGCCGAAGAGTGCAGTATTGCGGGGGACCGAGGTCCCGAAGAGCGCTGCGGGCCCCCTCTTGGACACATTGTGGAGGCGGGACGTGCGCCCCAGTGGACATTTGATGGCAGACACGCCCGCTCTGTGGCGACCTGGGCCTACGATCGGCGGCCCCCGGAGACAGGTCAGAGCGCATGGCATGTGACAAGGCGAGATTGCCTGCAGCAGCGCGGCCAGACATAGTGTGGCGGTTGGAGAGGCCTTGCGGACCCGGACCGGAGAGGGGCGCAGATACATCCCCGCGCCCCCTCCTTGCTCATTCACACGCCTTGGTGGGGTCAATACGTCCCACGGGGGTGATACTAGCCCTACTGGAGATTGATCGTGCCACAGTGGACTGCCAGCGCGATATCCTGTGGCGTTTGGAACATGGGGCCTTCCCTGGGACTGTGAGCACCACAAAGTGCTTATCGAGGGACGCGGAAGGGGAGAGTGCCATCATCCCTGTGCTGGGTGCTGCATACGTCCGGAGGCCAGCAGCGGGATGGGGGGTGCCCCGGACAGACCTGGTGAGGCAGTGAACTGTCCTTCGGTCCCCCCAGGGGGCACACTTCGCCATGACGAAACCGAAGGGGGCCCCAGCCGCCGTACAGGCTAATAAAATGGATAAGTACGCGGTTCCGCAACAGGTACACTCTGAAGAGGGGGCGCAGGACGATGATTCGACCGGAGAAGAACCGTCCCTTAGCTCTATCATGGCGGCGATACAAACGGTGGGGACGAACTTGGAGACGAAAATTGATAAGGACACAATCGAGATGAATCTCATGAGGGCGGACATGCGGAAAACGTCCGAAAGGGTCACGCCGACAGAAGAACACATAGGAGAGCTCCAGCTGAGGACGCGCAAACTAGAAGAACGTGTTCAAAAGCTGGCGCACCAGCACAATGCAATTGGATGATCAGGAAGGGTGGGCCCGTCGAAACAATATTTGGGTGGTAGGTGTGCCTGAGGGGGCGGAGGGTCCCAGTGTGGACCTCTTTATCGAAGATCCCGTCTTAAACCACCTCAAGCCCAAGAGACTGTCCCCACTGTTCTCTGTGGAGAGGGCACACAGATCCCCGATCCCTAAGCCGAAGCCTGGGGCCCCTCCATGAACCATCATCGCGCGTATCCTGAATTTCCGGGACCGCGACGCAATTTTACAGACGGCCAGAGTCAAAGGCGACCTCCCCTACGAGAACGCAACAGTCCGGTTCTTCCCGGACTTCACCTTGAAAGTACAGCGAGAGAGACGCTCATTCGAAGGGGTGAAACGTGCCCTCAGAGACAAGGAACTTAAATATATGATGTTCTTTCCTGCTAAACTTAAGGTTGTAGAGGGCGACAAATCCTGGTCCTTCACGACACCTGAGGAGTTTCAACAATGGCTGGACGGGGGCCCTCCCCAGATACATCGTCAGCGAGAAGAGGCGGACTGGCGGGGAAACAAATACCGTTCCCTTGAGTCCTCGATCCGTCGCGGAGAGAGGGTAAGGTCCGTGTCCAGGTCCAGAAGTTCCCAATCTGCAAGCCCTACGAGTGATGCAACAAGCACTGGAAAGTGAAAGACTTGACTCACTTTGCTGATTTGTTATTTGTCTGCTGCCGAATATATAAGATATAGCCTTTCCCTTTGTTGTTGGGGATTAGTACCCTTATATTATCGCTGCAGAGGACCGGGACATGGCCGGGTGAACTAAGTCCTTATTCGCTACAAGAGCCCCTACATGTGGTTTGGCAGAGTTGTGGGCCCGGGGGGGGAATGCTGTTCGGTGGTGGTGCCGGGCAGCCCTACATTAGATATTTGATTATTAGGGTGACAGGCGCTCTGCTATTGGGGATGTGGGTAGTTTTAGACCTGCAGGCAGGGTTGCAGGGTAGGGGGTAATGTTGTGGGGTTTTTTTGTGGTTTTTTTTTGGTTTTGTTTTTTGGTTTGTTGAGTTGCGCATGCTTCAGAACAATGGTTCCGCTTCAAATGGGATGAGACCCGTGATCTTGTGCTTTCCATGGCTATCTGAATGGGCGGGGGGCAGGGACGAGGGTGGGGGTGGAGGGGAGGGAGGGACCGCATAGGGCGCCCTACATGACGGCACTACAAATGAGAACACTGACAATTCTCTCTTGGAATGTAAATGGCCTGGGAGATAAGATAAAACGCACCATGGTACTCCAATATCTACGTCGACATTCCCCAGACATAGTACTCCTCCAGGAGACCCATCTCAAAGGCACTAACTACTTGGCATTGAATCGCTATGGCTACACACTTAGGGCACACGCCAGCTTTACAACTGGCTCCAGGGGCACCGCCATACTCATTAAAAACTCTGTCTCACTCGTTAAAAAGCGGACTTGGTGTGACCATATGGGTCGCTATGTAGCCCTCTCCGTGACGTGGGAGGGACAGGTAATAAACGCTTGTTCGGTCTATATTCCACCACGATTACATGGAACTGCACTTCCCGATCTCAGTAAGTTACTACTTGACCTACCACAGGGGACCCTGATCCTTGGGGGGGGGATATGAATGATACTATGTCTCCGGACATGGATAGGGAGACACACCCGCCCAGGGCTAGGGAATCACGGTCTCTGCATACATTCACACAAGCACTGGGACTGACAGACCTTTGGAGGAGTCATAATCCTGACCTGAGACAATACACACACATATCTGCAGCCCACGGGAGTTGCTCACGAATAGACTACATCTTTACACACTCAGTGAAGGTACAGATGTGCGGGCCGTGGTGGGAATGGTCTCTCCCGCCGAGACTAGACCCCATCTTGTTTAGAGACCACGAATTTAGGGACCAGTTTGGGGAACGCACGGAACAATATTTTGCCGAAAACGTTGGTTTGGTACGGTCAGACTGTATACTCTGGGAAGCATAGAAAGTGGTGGCCAGAGACTTTGTACAGGCGACCAGTGGCGTTAGGCGCAAAGAAAAATGCGCACAATGTGATGCCCTCGAGCGAGAGATCCTGACTCTTGAACTGACGCTGGATCCCGACCCCGCGAACACCACCGAATGCACACATAAACTCAAACTCAAACAGAAAGAGCTTAGGGACCTGGAGGAAACTTCTGCTCGCGCGCCCGCACTGGCAACGCAGAGGAAGGTCTATGATCTGGGGGACAAGGCCAATAAGCTAATCGCGTGGCTTGAACGACGGGACAGGAGCCGCAACTGGGTCTCAGAATTTAGAACTGATGACTGTGTGCGAGGAGGCACCGGTGCCGAATTAGCGGAGGTTTTTGCAGATTATTACGAAAATATTTATCAATCGCAGACTACGCGGGAGGAAGGAGAGTTCTCCGATCTCTTAAAGGATATGAACATGCGGACACTTGGGGAAGACGATAGAGTAGTGCTAGATTCAGACATGAGGGTAGAGGAAGTCGAAAACGCCATACGAGATCTGCAATCTGGAAAAGCACCAGGCCCCAATGGGCTTCCAACCGAAATGTTTAAATGTGTGGCAAGTAAGCTCGCCCCGCACATGCTCAACATGTTTCTAGGAGCAAGAGACAAAGGTACACTCCCAGAGGACTTACGGATGGCAACAATAGTGGTCATTCTTAAAAAAGGAAAACCCCACGATCTCTGCAGTTCATACCGACCTATCTCCCTTTTGAATTTCGAGGCCAAAGTATTAGCCAAAGTCATAGCCAACCGTTTGAGTTCGGTCATTCAGTCCTTAATACATCCAGACCAATCAGGCTTCATGCCACACAGGAGATAGGGAATGGGAGAAAGAAAGAAGAAGATGAGAAAGACTGGAAAGTGTTGTGTTGTCTGTCTTGTGTGCAACAGGCCCTCAGTGCTTCGGCAGTAAAGGAACCACACCTACATGTCGCGCACCAGTGTGGGCCGGAAGTCCCGAGCGACCTCCGCCCGTTTATTTATATCCTCTGGCCACGCCTGGCCAGAGGTTGATACAAAGTGTGCAGGCCCTTCCGGGCTAGGGGTCTCGGGACGGTACTGGAGCGGCAACTAGACCGCTACAGAAAGCAATGCCACCAGGAGAAAGAATGGATGAAAAAGAACCTATAATAGCGAGATAAAATGACATGAAGTATAGCGGCGAGGGTAGAAGGGTGAGGCAGGCGGTGGAATCAACCCTAGACAGTTTTCGTATTTGGCAACCCTGGTATTTGGCAGCTTTTATGCAGCGCCGTCCTAGTGGTTTTGAAGTGTTGGTCTAAATATTTTGTGTTTTCCACATCTGAACATTTGTATTCTAATGACATAGAGATATGATTAGTAATTCAGTGGATTGTGTTCAGGACACCAGGCAGCAGGCACAGGGTCAGATATGTAAAGAATTCAAAAGACATTAAAGCAGATACCATAAAGTGTTATGTTGGAATCACGAGTAACAACTGACACAGCTACAGCAGCACAAATGCATTTGGTCATTAGGAGATGAACAAACACACGCAAAAATGCTCAACTCGGTTAGTAGTTGACTACGTCACAACCAGTGTTGCCAGATTGGGCTATTTCCCGCACAATTGGGCGACATTTTTCCCAATTGTGCGGGAAAAACCCATACCTGGCGGGTGGCTACTTTTTGGGCTGTATTTAGGCCCGTGTGCGCAATTTACTGGCTGTGGGCGGCGCCGACCACGAGGAGTCCGTGGCGTGATGGTCCAGTAGCAAATGAGCTACTTATTGGAGGACCGATCCAGGGCCTGCCTGCGTCTGCGAACATGATGACCCCGCCCACCACCGTAAGAGCAGGCAGCACTGTGGAGCTGAGCAAGTTGAGCAACACGTGACGGCGCACGTGAAATTGTGTGTTGACTTGTTACATTGTAATTGTTGTTGTTGGTGCAAGCGCACCTGTCCACCACCACCTACCCTGCTAGTAGTGTGTTCCGGCGATGTTGTGGGGTCCCCAGGGCCGTCAATCTTGTAGCGGGCGAAAGTGCTACCAATGACGGCCCTGGGGGATCATTGTGGCCAGCCCCGCGCAGTTCTTTAAATGCCCCCTGTGACACCGACACGCGCTCTCCCTCTTCGGCGCGTGTCACTCACTGTCTTCTTGGTGATTGTGTGCTGCTGCCTGCCTCGCCCTCGGCCCGACCGGTCTCCAGTGATCTTTCTCTCTCTCCCGGCCGGGCCCGGGCCGTCTACGTGGGTCACAACATCGCAGCTGCAGTCAGACTCGGAGTGCACATCAGAGGCAGTTGATGGAGCAGGATAAATGAAACATTTTTAACCTCCTAATAATTTACATAAATTAATTAATAAACATGTTCGTTTAAGTAAATAACCAACAATGTATGTTACATGTGAAGGGTTAAAGGTAACACGCTATTTATGTGCAAATAAATCTACTTATAATTGTTGACGTGACTAACATAATCTAATATTTGCATACTAATAAAATAATAAACGCATGATTTGTGCTTTGAAAATAAAATGTGTGGTGGCAAAATAAAGCGATGGTAAGTAAGGGACGGCTTTATATGTTGCTTTTTGCTAGGTAATACCTAATTGGGGTACGTAGAAAGACGGGAGGGAAACGAAAGGGTTTATATTCTTTATTTTAACAATATTTTATTTATCTTTGAAAATAGTGCGCTTAGGCCTGTTGAGCAGCGATATAAAATGGCCGCCATGAGCTAGAGTACGCATGTGCAAGAAGCCGTGTGGAAAGAGGAGAAAGGCTGTGAAAAAGAATGACCACGTGTTCGTGCTGAGAGCCTAGGATGGAAGTATGGTCAAGGCTATTGTGACCTTACTGAGCAGATGTGTGCCAAGATAATCAGCAAAAAGCGTGAGAAGTCAAAATGAATAAATGGACAAACTGAACTATTGAACCTAAAAAGTATCATAAAATGATACAAATTGGACTGATCGAAACTGATGAGTAATGTCATGAACTGTGGGAAACGATGCAAGCATGGACATTCCACAAAGAACTGGTTAAGACAAGGAAGTTTGATAAAAATGTATAGGGACTTGAATGAACCAATGAGAGAGAATCACGCCATAAAGAGGCAACATTTTATTTAGTAAGCGAGAATTAGGGTATAAGAAGACCTACTCCGGGAGGGGTTGGTTGGTATTAGTAGTATTATTTTCTTGATGATGATGAGCGAGCGTACTGTTAGGAGAAGAGAGAGCTGAGATTGCTGATAGATGAGTTGCGGGTGCTGAGCTGCTGCTACGGATGATCGAAGCTGCTGCTGCTATTTTCCTTAGTTATAGATGCTGCTTTTTAAGAACCTTTTTATTCATGATAGATTTTTCATTTAGAGCTATTAGATTTTACCAAGACAGATAGATAGATCTTTTTGAAGTTCTTGCTGTGACAAACTTTATCTTCCATCCAATAGGTATGCATTGTAATTTCAATTTATTCTTATAATAATGATAAATGTAATAATCTGAGTGATAAACTTAAACTTATGCATTGTTTCTAAAAACTTTATATAAACTTTATTATCTTTAAACAAATGACTCAGTGATTCTTTAGCTCAATAATTAAGGTAAAATGTTAAAGAGTTTATTGTGATTGAGCTGGTCTTAATCACCATCAACTGATTCCTACTAGTTGGTCCATCGACCAATGAGCGGAATACCTTAAAAGCAATGAGAAACATTATGTCGTGTTAAAAGAGGTATCCCGTCTCCTTCCAGCGAATCGTTTTACTGTTTTTTCTCCTAGGTTAAGGACGGAGGTAATCCAGGGAATAAATGAGTAAGTGAATGTATATGCGGTGTCAATGGGCCCCACCGTCATATGGATATAGTCTGTGTATTGGAGAGATAGTTGTACCTGGATGACCGAGTTATATAGGAGGAGTATTTTTATTGTTAGCGCTGGATCAGATTTCTTGGTAGCAGAGTTATGGTTACTATAGATTAGTTTGGTGATTATTGATTTTCATGTCTAACACTTTGGGGTCGATTCCGATTCGGGCCAGAAAAAGCACCGACCGACTCGGAGCCGGAAATTATACCGACCGACACGTACCTGTGGCGCCCGACACGCCAAGTACGATGCAAAGCGCGCAAAGTCCGACCGACACGTACAGAACCCAAGCCGAACGACCGAGCCGCACGGAAAACAGCAATACGGCCGGAAAAACATGCGAATCGAACCGACCGACACGCACCCGGAACAAATCCGACCGAAACGTACACGCGAACTCCAAACCGCAAAGTACGATGCAAGGCGCGAAAACCACAACCGAGTCGGACGGAGGACAAGCCGCACGACCGACACGCATACAAAACCGAGCCGAAGCAACACAAAACACCGCGACCGACGCGTACGCAGCATAGAAAACAGCACAAACACAGCGTGAACGAAACGGAGAACACCGTACGAGACAAATGCAGGGTCCGACTCGGTCACAACAACGTTTCCAACATGCACAGACAGTACAAAGGAAAGATCACACAAAAAAGGCCAAACAAGCAATTACAAAGCCAATAAATACTGGGGGGGGGTGGGGACAGAGAACAAAGACACACCCACAACTCCACCCATATAAAGGACACAAATCCCAACCATGATCCTTTGCAACTGCCATTCCACTGCCAGCACCCTAGAGACAGCAACCACACACCCACAGCTCATCCCCCACACAAGCCACACACCATCAGCACACCAACAAATACCTACCTCACATACACCCAGCAAAACACACACTCACACACCCTCACCTGCACACCAACACACACATCACTCACCATCACCACCCATCACCATGCCCCCCAAGAAGAATCACAAGTTCCTAGATTGTGAATTGGAAGTCCTGGTAGACGAGATCCTCAGGGTAGAGCCACAGCTGTTTGGTGCACTGGTCCAACAGACCCCCATCTCCCAGAAAACCAAGATGTGGGAGAGGATCATCAACAGGGTGAACGCACAATCACCATGTCTGCGCACAAAGACCGACATCCAGAACAGGTGGTATGACGTGCGCAGGAGGGTCCGGGAGCTGCTCAAGAAAGACTACCTCCTGAGCCAATACACCGGCAGTGGCCCTCCTGCCAAGCCAGTATACCTCAGGCCCTGGGAGGAGAAGGTGCGGGCCATCCTTCCGCCAGTGAGCGTATATGGACTAGAGAACATCCCAGAGCCTGGTGAGTACACAACAAATGTACACAATATTCTGCCACAAAACACACACACATCACTGTCAAGGGGAGAGTCAAACCATGCACTCATAGCAATTACACAGCAACCAGAACAGAATCATCCCAAAATGTGTATGTCAGTCAGATAAACACAACACATGCCATCAAAAAAGTTACATCCAACCGTGCCATCACATGTACAAACACAACTACAACTACAGCTAGGCAGTGGCACAAATAGAACTAACAAACACATCCAGACATGTAGCCACCACAACAACACCAACACACAGTGAAGACCACTCAAAGGAAGGAATACTGTGTATGCTGGCCAAGTCAGTGTAGCCAATAGCATCATGGGAGTCGCAGTCACACATATTGCCCCCCACAACTGTCCCATCAACACCACCATGAACCATGCGCACATCACAGGGAGTGGAGAAGGACTCACAAGATGGCTGACACTGGCAACTGCTGTGGGGAGCACAAGGCCCTGCTGGGAACTGTGCACCAACAAACAGCAGGACACCACTGACTGACATCCTGAGAGACAACTTCCACTCCCTGCAATGCAAGCACGTTCCATGGTGGGATATCTGGCTGGCTGGGTGGGAAGGAGGACTTGCAGCACTGACCATAGTCACAAGCACCTCCCCTCACACACCCCCTCAACACAAACTCCACAGAACCCACCTGGTAGAATGCAATGCCTCCCATCCTAACTCAAGATCCCACAAAGAACCACCACCCTGGGTTATGTTGTGTGAAGCACAGGGACACTCTTGGGACTTTTAGCCAAACAACTGCCAGGACAACACTCCCAGCCATCCTGTCAGCACAGCCAGCCCACCCCACAGGGAAGCAGAGTCAAAAGGAAGGAAGCATGGGCATGCTGGGAAGGGGGTGGAGGCAATAGCATGATGGGAGTCGTAGTCACAGCTCTACATCCCCCACCACATGGCCCAGCAAGCTCACACTCACGCATGCACATCCCACAGAGAGTGGAAAGGCCCATCAAAGATGTCTGACACTGTTGCTGTGTCGTGGGGAGCACAAGGGCATGCTGGGAACTGCACACCAACCAACAGCAGGACACCACTGTCAGCCATCTTGCCATTGCCCTCACACCCACACACACTGAACTCCCCACAAAAGCAAGTAAGTATGGGAATGCTGGCAAGTGGGGTGGAGGCAATAGCATGATGGGAGTGGCAGTCACAGATATTGGTCACCCCCACAACTGTCCCATCAACACCACCCTGAACCATGCTCACATCACAGGGAGTGGAGAAGGACTCACAAGATGGCTGACACTGGCTACTGCTGCGGGGAGCACAAGGCCCTGCTGGGAACTGTGCACCAACAAACAGCAGGACACCACTGACTGACATCCTGAGAGACAACTTCCACTCCCTGCAATGCAAGCACAGTCCATGGTGGGATAACTGACTGGCTGGGTGGGTGGGAAGGAGGGCCGGCTGTCAACCAAATACAACCAATGCAGACCATGTGCACACCCCAACAAATACATAGAAATGCCCAAATAATGCAGGACAATGTGCCACACCAAAATCAACCCCTGACTGTGACGACTTAGGACAATGCAATGTACAGGCCCGCACCCAGAGGCACAGTCACAACTGTCAGGTGTGTCAACCATTGATGCCTGCAGAAAGATAACATACATTGTGTGTGTCTCCCAAAAACAGGTGATGATGGTGACACAGCAGCAGACGCTGAGGAGTCCCAGTCCCAGGCTCAAGAGGATGCGGAGCTCACTGGTGTCGTACAGCCTCTGCCCTCCTCGGACGAAGAAGACCAACCTGGCACATCCGGTGCAAGTCTACATGCAGCACCAGCAGGACCACCAGCTGCAGCACCAGCAGGACCACCAGCTGCACCCCTGCACCCACCCCTCCAACGACTGTCACCACAAATACCATCCCTGCCGACATGGACAGAACAAGGAGCAACACCAGCACAGGGACCCTGGACCAACCTGGGGCCATGGACACCACCACCACCACCAACTCCCAAGGTGGACCAGGGTCATCTGTGCGTGCCAATGCAAGCACTGCACATGTCAGCAGGGGTGGTGGGAGGGGTGGGAGACAGAGGTCGCTGCTTGCAGAGGTTGCTGGTGTGCATGATGACCCACAACTGGTACGCATAGCTGATGCATACCAGTCCAGCACCGGAGACCTCAGCCAGGTAGTGGGGCTTCTCAGAGACATGAAACAGCAGCAGGCTGCCCATCATGCCCGCTTGGACTCTCACATGTCCCACGTGGAGTCACACATGTCCCGCGTGGACTCACACATGTCCCGCGTGGAGTCCAAGTGGGATGCACTGCATGAGATGACGGCGGTGCACAGGGACATTTTACAATGCCTCCGCCAGATGAACAGCAACCAGTCCACACCTCCCTGTGTGCCAACAACATCTGGTGCTGCCCAAACTGCAACTGCCACAGGGAGGGAGGATGACTCTGGCGGAGAGTCCCCTGCACCGCAGCAGCCTGTACTTGAGGGCCCCCCCAAGAAGAGGGGTCGTCCGAAGAGGGGCAAGTGAGAGGCCGATGGCCAAGCGCAACTCCCAGGAAGCCTGAACCTGTTCTGGATGTTCACCTTTGTGCACAGACTGTTCACCCTGTTGACGGCAACACTACTCCCACACATTGCATGGGGAGTACAAGTTGGACCAATGTCTCAGACAACTGTGGCCCCGATACTGGGGATTTTGTCTACCAGGACTTTCAATTCACCTAGGAACTTCTGATTGCAAGATTTATGTACAGCACTACCCATCCTATGCACTATTCACACAAATGTATCACAATAAACACACTAATACACCATACTTGCCTCTGTTGTGATTCCAACGTGGGTGCTGTTATGGGGATGATGAACTGCAAAATTACACTGTGTATGCGAACTGCAACAGCAAGTACAACACAGGCATGTGAGTAAAGGCAACGTGACACATATGAGTGAGACACACCACCAGGGCTACACAACACATACACACCTAGGCCATCTGACTCATTGCCTACACTGATGTTGCCAGGGAAGACGGTGCAATGCACAGACACCACACCCATTCCCAGTTGTAGTCAAGTAGCCCACAGGTGCAGTAAGCAAATGGCAGTCAAATGTGTGACCACAGACAACGCACATCACAAAGTGAAGCACAGGTTTATTACACAGTTGCAACATGTCGTAACCACTACAGATGCAAGGTAATCCCACCTGGCAGCGGGCACACAGTCAACAACTGTAGACAGAAGGAAGTCCATGGGTGTGGCGCACATCACCTGTAGGGACACAACAGCTACCACCCTGGAAGTGCAATCACGTCGTCGGTGGACACAGTTGACCAAACGAATCTGAAAGTACCCTGTGAAGGACAGAAATGACACACAGTCAAAAGCAATGGAGAACAGGACAGAACAGCAAAACTCATGCACAATACATGTTACAAGATACCCACCCAGAACCAAGTTAGCATGTCAACACTGTTGGGGAGTACAGCCCACCTGTAAGCACACATCGCAACACACATCCAGTCAAGTAGCCCATGGACACACTCCAACAGCACCAGAGCACCACCTACACATATCATGCCAACTCACATCATTGACATGACACCTCAGGATACTCACATTCAGCTAAAGAAGTTGGTGATGAGCTGTGTGCGGACATCACCCTCATCATCATCATCATCATCGTCACTGGCATCGTGGTCCAGGCCAGGATCCTCCACAGGTGGCGGATGTTGGTCATTGTCATCCTGGATGAGAGGCAACTCCTTCCGCACTGCCAGGTTGTGGAGCATGCAGCAGACGATGATAATCTTGCACACTTTCGCAGGGGCATATGGGAGGGACCCGCCGGTCTTGTCCAGGCAGCGGAAGCGGCTCTTCAGGAGACCAAATGTCCGCTCAATCACTCTCCTGGTCCGACCATGTGCCTCATTGTAGCGCATCTGGGCTGGTGTCACAGGGTTCCTGAGGGGTGTCAGCAACCACGGCATGTTGGGGTATCCCGAGTCACCTACGGACAGACAAGTGCACATTAGCTGACTTGGAAAAGTGGGCGGAATACTACAGATCAGATCACACACAATGGCACAAAGTCAGTACACACCGACAAGCCAGGCACGCTGGTTCTGCATCTGTGCCATCATCCTGGGGATGCGACTACTCCTCATCACAAAGGCATCGTGTGCTGAACCAGGGAAACGGGCACACACGTGTGTGATGGTCATATCTGCAAGACACACCACCAGTGCATTGACCGAGTGGTAGTGCTTGCGGTTCCTGTAGGCCTGCTCCTGGGCCTGTGGTGGTACCAAAGCCACATGTGTCCCATCAATGGAGCCAATGACATGCGGCATCCTCCCCAGGGCATAAAAGTCACTCTTCACGTCAGTGAGTCGTCGCAGTCTAGGGAAATAGATGTACCGGTTCAGGAATAGCAACATTGCCGCCAAAACATCGCGGAGCACACGGCTCAACATGGTCTGTGACATCCCACCAGCAGTCGCCACAGTATGTTGGAAGGTACCGGTGGCAAAGAAGTGTAGGGCTGCCATCACCTTCACCTTGGGGGTCAGCGCTGTAGGATACGGCCGGCCAGGCTGCAAATGTGGGGCCAACTGCACTGCCAAATCCTCAATCAGCTGCCTGGTGAAGCGGTACCGTCGGATGCTGTCCCGTTCCACCATCGTTGCCAGGTCTGGGAATGGTCGATGGACAGCAGGAGCCCTGCAGTGCAGAGGAGAAGTAAGCAAGATTGTCAGTCAGCCCACATATGCGGCATTGAACACACTCAATATCCCAACATACATCATTATGAGGCACAACTACATGAAGTGTGCAGTTCCGTAAGGACATGTATGGTACATACATGGCCAACATCTGTCATCACGGTCCAACAAGTGGCATCAATTAGTCCCAGGTTGGCCCATTGGATATCATGAGGCCGTGTCACAGTTCCCATCTCCTGCTGCCGTGTCACAATCACCCCCCACAGTGACATGTGAGGACAGATGTGCCCCAGGCATCACAGCTCAACGACAGGTACATTCCCAGGGACCCTGTATTGCCACATGGACACTGGCATTACATGGAGTATCATGTATACACCACAGCAAAACAACCATGACCCCCACAGGTAGTGGTCCCACTTGCCACTGCAGGACAGACATGGACGTCTGTGACACACACACGCACAACATCAAAGTCCATGCACACACAACGTGGATGTGGAGACTGTCTCCCATTGTGCACATGAAATCAGAGACATTGTAAACACTACATGCACACAGACTGTGGAGGACCATCACTATTGTGCCACTGGGACACCCTGGCTCAAACATACCGTCCCACATGGGACTCACGGGGTATGTGACATGACATACACATACACCACCGTGAAATGTGACCATGGCACATGCACAGATATGAACAGTTGCACATCACAGTGGTCATGTACACGTAACACCCAGGATCCTGTCCCCATGAACACGTGCACAGCCTGGGGGTGGCTGCCCCCAGGTGACACCCACAGGACAACATGTACACCAACATACACACAATAGGAAATGCAGCCTTACATGCCTTATGATACAGTTTGGACAGGCTGTCGTGTTGTAGGTGTGCCCCTCACTCCCTGGGAGCTATCTGTGGCTGGCATATGTCCATCTGAGACAGGCATGGTGACATATGCCAGTCACTTGTACAGGGATGCGTTGAACAGCAATGGACCGATCGGTGCCCCCGGCCGGCCCATTGCATTCAATGTAGGTACGCAGTGCCCTGTACGCGTTGTACGCTGTACCCTGTACGCTGCTGAACTGCAATGGACCGACCGGTGCCCCCGGCCGGCCCATTGCATTCAATGTGTGCAGGTACGCGTTGTGCCCCTGTACGCTGGCGTGTTGTACTCGCAATGGACCGATCGGTGCCCCCGGCCGGCCCATTGCATTCAATGTGTGCGGGTACGCGTTGTACCCCTGTACGCGTTGAACTGCAATGGACCGATCGGTGCCCCCGGCCGGCCCATTGCATTCAATGTGTGCGGGTACGCGTTGTACCCCTGTACGCGTAGCGTGTACTGCAGCAATGGACCGACCGGTGCCCCCGGCCGGCCCATTGCATTCAATGTGTGCGGGTACGCGTTGTACCCCTGTACGCTGTTGAACATGCAATGGACCGACCGGTGCCCCGGCCGGCCCATTGCATTCAATGTGCGGGTACGCGTTGTACCCCTGTACGCGTTGAACTGCAATGGACCGATCGGTGCCCCGGCCGGCCCATTGCATTCAATGTGTGCGGGTACGCGTTGTACCCCTGTACGCGTTGTACTGCAATGGACCGATCGGTGCCCCCGGCCGGCCCATTGCATTCAATGTGTGCGGGTACGCGTTGTACCCCTGTACGCGTTGAACAGCAATGGACCGATCGGTGCCCCGGCCGGCCCATTGCATTCAATGTGTGCGGGTACGCGTTGTACCCCTGTACGCGTTGAACAGCAATGGACCGATCGGTGCCCCGGCCGGCCCATTGCATTCAATGTGTGCGGGTACGCGTTGTACCCCTGTACGCGTTGTACCGCAATGGACCGATCGGTGCCCCCGGCCGGCCCATTGCATTCAATGTGTGCGGGTACGCGTTGTACCCCTGTACGCGTTGTACTGCAATGGACCGATCGGTGCCCCCGGCCGGCCCATTGCATTCAATGTGTGCGGGTACGCGTTGTACCCCTGTACGCGTTGTACAGCAATGGACCGATCGGTGCGCACCCATTGACAATGGCCTTGCCTGGCAACGGACGCGTTTTCGAATTTCGAACGAGTCGGTTGCTGGAAATTCAGTTGGTCACCCACAACAATGTTGCAAAATCATGTATGTCATGAAGTTGAAGATTTGAAGGATGCTGTGGGCGTGTATTGGTGCTGCTATTCCATGGATTGGCCAGATTCAGAAGATGCAAACGACTTGGACCTATCACTTTGGACACAAGGGACAGTATCTGCCTCTCCAGCACATATATATTGCTGGCTGTTCCCCTGAGAGCTCACTTGCCTGCACTACATGCTCCAGGACGACATCTGCCACTGCACTGCTGCTGTCTCTGCCCCTCTGGACCCTGCAATGGCACGTACTGTGGAGAGAGCCCCAGCCTTCAGCCTTGAGGAGAACCAGGCCCTGCTGGACAGCCTACTTCCACAGTACAGCAAGCTGTATGGGACACCAGGGGAGCAGGTGAGTGTTCTGTGCACTGCCTTTCTGAATGTGCATTTTGTCTGACTAGCAAGGCTGGAAGTCTGCACGCCACTGGCTAGCAGGCTCACTGAGTAGTTGTCACCCCCCATAGTGTGTAGTGACATGCACTGGACAGGTATGGTGCAGTGACAGTGCATTTGAACAAGGTTTTACTTCCCATGCAATGATACCATGTAGTGACGTCTGGCAAACTGTCCATGGGCAGCTTTGCACTGCCTGTGTACATCATGTGCCCCTGTGATTGAGACATGTATATACAACTGTGTCATGCACGGATATGTTGCATGTGTAGTAATGGCCTTTTCACTTTGTCATCCTGACAGGTTAATGCCCATCGGAAGCAGGAGATCTGGAAGGACATCGTCCGGGCTGTCCGGTCCGTGGGGGTCTACAAGCGCCGGATCCGCAACTGCCAGAAGAGGTGGCAGGACCTTCGGGGCTGGACCCGGAGGATTGCACGGGTCCAGCTGAAGCTGTCGCCTCCTCGCAGGAGGGGCGGAACACGGACCCTGACCCCCCACATGCTCCAGATCCTGGCGGTGGTGTTTCCAGACCTGGATGGGCAGCTGAAGGCCAGACAGCAGCAAGGAGGGGGTGAGTCAAAGACTGCACTGTGAACTCTGTATTACATGCTTTGTGCCCTCCTCTGGCCTGGTTCAACTGCCACAGTGCAGCAGTCATGTTGTCCAGGAGCCATGTCCCTCTATTGTGCACTGCCCACTCCTCATCTGATACCCAGGTGTGGCCCTTACATTCAGGGAATTGTGTCACTTGGGACTGTGTCCTTGCAGTTTGCTTCACTAAAGGTGGGGGACAGCATCTGTTTCCCTAACTCTGTTGTGGGCATCATGGGTGGGTCCATTGTTCACACAACGCCTGTGTTCGGACATGTAATCTGCGTGTTGCTTTGATATGCGGTCCACTTGCTGAGCTGAGCCACCACATGTGCCTGGGGTATGTGGCACACGCCCATGCAGCGGGTGGGAACAATGTTTGGGCCCCAGGAGTGTGCAGATTACGTGTGTCACACATACATAGCCAGCTATCCACTGTCCAGGGCTCATCCCTCATTCATGTGGGGCAGGACAGTCATGCCTACTCCAGGCCATGCAATGCACTCTGTACTCCCACTCCCGTGTATCAGCTGACACATTGTGCGCAGTGATTTGACCCCTCAGGTGTCTGCCTCTGTGTCAGTGTGCTGTGGATTAGTTGCCAGGACTGCTGGGGTGTTTCTTGGTAGGGGCTCAGCATGCCACTGGAGATGTGACCATAGGAGACGATACTTGTGTGTCACATAGGTGTTTGATCAGCTGCCCGTGCAGACTGGGGTATGCGAATGTGAAGTTCAGGCAGCTGTTCCCCATTCACAGCAGATTGTGAGGGGCTCAGGTTCAGAGGGTGGTGTCACAGGTCTCCCATATGTCCAATCGGTATGACTTGGACAGATGAGGGTTAAGATGATGTGTTGTGTGGGGGATGTACATGTGCACTTGTGCAGCTCCAGGACTTGCATTCCCCATGACCTACTATTGTGACACAGTGCAGAGTGTTGTTGTCTGGCTGCCAAGTCATACATCACTGAGACAGTGATGTATGACTTAGCAGTCATGCCTCCGCCATGGCATGTGTCTACTTATTGGTGATCCTGCAGGGGAGTGACATGTGCTACATGCACACCATTGTGGCGATGGCTATCAGGACATGGGTGCATCATGGTGTCTGTCGCTGGTATGCATCACATGCATTTCCTATTTGACTCTGGGCATCCCTTTCATCCGGAAACCTGTACTGACTCAGTGGCAAGAGTTGTGATGTGTGCATGTCCACATGCTACACCGTGTCCTCTGCACTGTCCAACTACTGTGTAGTTGGTGCATGTGTCCACACTGGGGTGTTGCAATCCAACAGACACCAGACAGATGGGTGCAAGGCCATGTGGGATGTGAGTGCCATGGTTGGCATCAGACTGACAATTGGCTTCTCCTGTTCAGTTAGGGCACTTTTAGCAATGTACAACTAATGATGCCAGGGCTTGCTCTGTAATGTGCTGTGCTCACAGTGGTGTGTGCGTTTGGTGCAGGTGACTGATGTCTGTCTGTTTCCCCATTGTTTGCAGATACATCCACGGCCACGGAAGGGGACAGCTCCACGGACCAGGAGGAGCCGGAGAGCCAGACTGGGTCAGCAGCCGAGGAGTGGTCGGAGGGACCCAGTGGCACGGAGGGCGAGGGGAGCCACACTGAGGAGTCCTCAGCACCATCCACCTCAGCTGAGGACCAGAGCAACTCGGAGGATGACTCCCTTATGGAGGCGGGTGTCAGCAGCCACCACACCCCAGCTAGTGTTGCTGTCCCCGCCACCACCAGCACCACCACCGCCCTCCCATCGGCTCCCATTCCCCAGGTCCGTGGAGGCTCCCATGTTCGGGAGCGTGTCTCCTTTGGGCCAGGCACCGCACCCCTGCCCCTGTGTCCCCTGCTGCCCTGAGTGAGGAGTCTGTGTACCTCCTTCGCCAGCTCCATGTAGGGCAGACAGCCATGCTGAGTGTCCTCCATGCGCACACCGCTCTGTTGACTCAGCTGGTGTCGTTCATGGAGGGCATCTCATCGGGCATGTCTGACCTACAGAGGGGCAATAGGTCCATGGACTCCTCCCTGACGGCAGCAGTGTCCCTCCTCAGACAGTCCCTCACCCCTCCTGCCTCTGCTCCATCCACACTCCCCAGCACCTTACCCGTCCCAAGCACACACACACCGGCACAGGCACACACCAGCACACACACATCCAGCACACAGACACACACGCCACAAACAAAACGCACACGCACGCACAGTCAGGGGACTGAAACCAGACTCACAGGGGATGGGGCCCTGGAACACACACACGCATCCACGAGCACTGCGCAGTCCTCAGTTGCCTCTCCCTCCAAAACACCCTCCCTTGCCTCACCTGCAACCCCAAAGACCCAGCGCCTCTTCCTCAGTGACCTCGGCCTCTTCCCTCCGATCCAGCTGCTCCAGCATCCAGGGGGAAGAGGAAGCCCACCCACACGGAGCAGAGTGCCCCTCGCCCCCGGACACCCTCCCCCAGGCGCAGACAGACTGAGGCCCCCACCCGCAAGTCCCCCCGGAGTCGTAAGAGCAAGACCCCGCCGCCGCCCTGCAGCTCAGGCACCAGGTCTCCTTCCTCCATCCCTCAGGCCCCCACTCCACAGGTGCCCCCACCACACCCTGCCCCAGGTTCCCCACCCACAGATATACCATCCCCAAGAGGATCCGGCCTTCTCCCCTGCCACTTGCTCTCCCGGCACCACACCCCCGCTGCGCTTGTCTGTGCCACTGATGTGGTGAGGGTGTCCTCCCCTCTGTCCAGCCCACCTTGCCTGTTCCCCATTCTCCTCCCCTGGTGGTAGGCACTGCAGTGGAGTCCACTACCACCCTGTCTGACTTGGGCACTGCAGTGGCGGACCTGTCCACTCCATCTGCAGGGTCCACTGCAGTCGTGCCGGCACCCACAACATCTGAGTCATGCCCCCAGTTGTGCCGGCACACACCATGTCAGACACCTCCACTGCAGTTGTCAGTGGCTCTCCAGCACCCACCACCCCTTCCCTGCTTCCTCCTGGTGAGCCCTGATCCTGTCCCTGCGTGTGCCTGGCCTGCCCCCCGGTTGCCCCTCCTAGTGTATTGTCCCTGGTTTTGTGCAGGCATGCGTAGGGTGACATCTGCCACTGTCACCAAGTTTGGACTTTGACAATGGACTGGCCATTGGCCTTTGTGTTTTTCCTGGACTTTGTTTTCATTCCACACATATGCTGAATAAAGCAACTTTCTGTTCTCTAGTGCTTATGCTTCTGATGTACATGTTGTTGATGATGCTAACCATGCCCTTGCTGCAGTGATGGTGATATTTGGTCTCATGATAATGAAGTGTTACTGTGCAGGAACCCATGTGGTCCAGGGGGAATGTGTCCTATCCTGTGGTGTATCCATGTCATCCATAGCAGCATCTGAGGGTGTCATGTGTTCAGTATTTGGCAATGGGATTTCCTACTTAGATTAGCTATTTCACATCTGTGGCTTCCACCCCTGCACATCTGTTGTGCCTGCCATTGTTCAATTCGTCTACTTCCCTGACCGTGTGGCCATCTCCACTGGACATGCAGGTTTGGGCATCAATGGGGAAGGACTCATCCGTGTAGTCAGTGCAACATTGCTATACAAGTGTGTTGGATCTGTGCTGATGATTCCGTTGGCACTTCCATGACCAGGCTGATGTGACGGGAGCCCTCATTTGGTGCTAATTGTTGATTGTGTGACCAAGTGCTCAGCTGACATGATGGGGCCCTACTGAGGCAACATATGGCACAGCTTTCCTCACACAGGAGTGGAGTCCCCTCATGGCAGTGTGTACTCCTGTGACATTGCCTGCGCCCAAGGTGTGTGTTGTATGTGCATGTCTGTGTGTTCACTTCCGTTTAGCTGTGCATGCTGTGTTCCCTAGTGTTGTACCTGTTTGTGATGCTTGCTGAGTTGAGCTATGTTCCCCCAAAGTCTTCTCCCTGGGTTCTCTGTGATGTGGGTGCATGGCACATTACTGGTCATCAGGGTGTCACCCATAGGTGTGTTTGCTGTCAGGGCTGAGTTTGTGTGCAGACGCAGATGGGTCACAGTCAGGTTTCCCTTGGCACTTGTTGTTTGCCCCTGTCATGTGATTTCCAGTTTGTGTTATCTTTCAGTGATTGTGACACGTTGTGTGTGTGACTGCTGGCACTCCTCAGGGTCCGGGCTGCAATGTTGGTTGTTGTCTATGTGTGTTCTTTGTGGGTGACCTTGGCTTCTTCATTGGTGTGTGACTGTGGCTGGGATCCCATTGGTTGGTGTGGTATTGCCGTCATGTCCATGTACAGCGTAGTGTGCAGTGTGTCAGACATTCAGGAGTCTTGTTGAGTGGCCATGTGTGATGTGTTTCTGCACCTTGGTTCCCACCCACCACCCTGGAATAGTCATGGGTGCATGTGCAATGTCACCAGTGCATGTGTGCTTCACTGCTGCACATTGTTGGAGGTCGAGGGGTGTGGTGTTGAGTGTGTGCAGATGAGAGTTGTTGCCCGGCTAGGCCCCTGCCTCCATGTTGGCCTTGGCTTACTGGCCATGCTGATTGATTTGTGCTTGTGTAGGTGTGATGGTAGTTTGTTGCTCAGGACACATGACTGTGGTTCACAGTGTGAACCACATTTAGCTTTGTCATCACAGTGGGATTGTAATGCAGCCCAGGGTCACCACATTGTGGGGGCCCTGGGGGTGGTGCTGTGGTGTGTCTGTGTCTTGCTGTGTCAGTTGCTGTTCCTACGTGCCTGTGTGACATGTGTGATTTGTGCTCCCTCTCATCTGACAATGCCTGCTTGCCCACATAGGGGATTTGGATCCATGAGTTACCTTTGTGTGGCACTGTATGCACAGCTGTATGATTGGTATTCAGGTCTCCTCATGTGTTGTGTGGTTGCCTGGGGACACTGGCACCCCCCTCACCTGTTGTGTATGATGTGCAGTGTGGGTCTGCCTGTTTGTGTTTGTGCATCTGCACCACTGCATTGGCATATCTTCGGTGTGCCATTGGCTGTATGTAGTTTGGTGGGTTTCCCCTGCTGTCCCTAGGACTCCTAGGTCATCGGTCAGCACAATGATCATGGTTTGTGTGTCCCATTGCTGCCATGGTATGGTATCTGTTCACCTCACATCTGCAGTCTCCACAGGGTATCTGCATTTGTGTGCCCATTGGTGCGAATATGTGGGTCTGCATTCTGATGGTCACTTCTGTCATTGTGTCATTGATGAATGTTGACAGTGTCAGCCCCCATGGGTGTTGTTTGTCTGCACATGGCCAAAGGTATGTCTTATTTGCACTGCAGTATTTTTCTCCCCCAATCTATGTTGCAATGGGACACATACACTACTTTGCCACTGATGTGTTTTTTGTTCTGTGACCAGGAATCATCCATGCAGTTTGGCAGTTGCAGCTCTTTCTTTGTCAACACTTACCTTTTGGTCACTGTGATGATGGGGGTTTAGACCCCATTGCCACAATGTTCAAAATGTGCTTCAGCTATGGACCCCAACCTTGCCTTTTGGTCACAGTGATGATGGGGGTTTAGACTCCATTGACACAATGTTCAAAAGGTGCTTCAACTATGCACCCCACACTTACATTTTGGTCACTGTGATGATGGGGGTTTAGACCCCATTGCCACACTGTTCAAAATGTGCTTCAGCTATGGACCCCACACTTACATTTTGGTCACTGTGATGATGGGGGTTTAGACCCCATTGCCACAATGTTCAAAAGGTGCTTCAGCTATGGACCCCAACCTTGCCTTTTGGTCACTGTGATGATGGGGGTTTGGACCCCATTGCCACACTGTTCAAAATGTGCTACAGCTATGGACCCCAACCTTGCCTTTTGGTCACAGTGATGATGGGGGTTTAGACTCCATTGCCACAATGTTCAAAAGGTGCTTCAGCTATGGACCCCACACTTACCTTTTGGTCACTGTGATGATGGGGGTTTAGACCCCATTGCCACAATGTTCAAAATGTGCTTCAGCTATGGACCCCACACTTACCTTTTGGTCACTGTGATGATGGGGGTTTGGACCCCATTGCCACAATGGTCATGGCCTGCTTGCATTGTGGGGGCCACACACATATATGTGTGGCACATGTGCTAGGGGGTCACATTGTATGTTCAAAGTCATGTTCGGTGTTGTAGGCATTTGACACAGTCTACACACGCTTGTCATGGTGTTGGGGGGATGTCTTTTTCTTGCATTCCCTAGGTTGTGGTGTGCTGGTTGTGTCATGCATTGTCCATCCTATGAGTGGGGGTGGTAGTGGTAGTGGTGGTAGGCATCCAGCCCCCCCTGGCTAAGGGTGGTAGTAGTGGTAGGCATCCAGCCCCCCCTGGGTGAGGGTGGTAGTAGTGGTAGGCATCCAGCCCCCCCTGGGTAAGGGTGGTGGTAGGCATCCAGCCCCCTGGCTAAGGGTGGTAGTAGTGGTAGGCATCCAGCCCCCCTGGGTGAGGGTGGTAGTAGTGGTAGGCATCCAGCCCCCCTGGCTAAGGGTGGTAGTAGTGGTAGGCATCCAGCCCCCTGGGTGAGGGTGGTAGTAGTGGTAGGCATCCAGCCTCCCTGGGTGAGGGTGGTAGTAGTGGTAGGCATCCAGCCCCCTGGGTGAGGGTGGTAGTAGTGGTAGGCATCCAGCCCCCCTGGGTAAGGGTGGTGGTAGTGGTAGGCATCCAGCCCCCTGGCTAAGGGTGGTAGTAGTGGTAGGCATCCAGCCCCCCTGGGTGAGGGTGATAGTAGTGGTAGGCATCCAGCCCCCCTGGCTAAGGGTGGTAGTAGTGGTAGGCATCCAGCCCCCCTGGGTGAGGGTGGTAGTAGTGGTAGGCATCCAGCCCCCTGGGTGAGGGTGGTAGTAGTGGTAGGCATCCAGCCCCCCTGGGTGAGGGTGGTAGTAGTGGTAGGCATCCAGCCCCCCTGGGTAAGGGTGGTGGTAGTGGTAGGCATCCAGCCCCCTGGCTAAGGGTGGTAGTAGTGGTAGGCATCCAGCCCCCCTGGGTGAGGGTGGTAGTAGTTGTAGGCATCCAGCCCTCCTGGCTAAGGGTGGTAGTAGTGGTAGGCATCCAGCCCCCCTGGGTGAGGGTGGTAGTAGTGGTAGGCATCCAGCCCCCCTGGGTAAGGGTGGTGGTAGGCATCCAGCCCCCTGGGCAAGGGTGGTGGTAGGCATCCAGCCCCCCTGGCTAAGGGTGGTAGTAGTGGTAGGCATCCAGCTCCCCTGGGTGAGGGTGGTAGTAGTGGTAGGCATCCAGCCCCCCTGGCTAAGGGTGGTAGTAGTGGTAGGCATCCAGCCCCCCTGGGTGAGGGTGGTAGTAGTGGTAGGCATCCAGCCCCCCTCGGTGAGGGTGGTAGTAGTGGTAGGCATCCAGCCCCCTGGGTAAGGGTGGTGGTAGTGGTAGGCATCCAGCCCCCCTGGGCAAGGGTGGTGGTAGGCATCCAGCCCCCTGGGTGAGGGTGGTAGTAGTGGTAGGCATCCAGCCCTCCTGGCTAAGGGTGGTAGTAGTGGTAGGCATCCAGCCCCCTGGGTGAGGGTGGTAGTAGTGGTAGGCATCCAGCCCCCTGGGTGAGGGTGGTAGTAGTGGTAGGCATCCAGCCCCCCTGGGTGAGGGTGGTAGTAGTGGTAGGCATCCAGCCCCCCTGGCTAAGGGTGGTAGTAGTGGTAGGCATCCAGCCCCCCTGGGTGAGGGTGGTAGTAGTGGTAGGCATCCAGCCCCCTGGGTAAGGGTGGTGGTAGGCATCCAGCCCCCTGGCTAAGGGTGGTAGTAGTGGTAGGCATCCAGCCCCCCTGGGTGAGGGTGGTAGTAGTGGTAGGCATCCAGCCCCCTGGCTAAGGGTGGTAGTAGTGGTAGGCATCCAGCCCCCCTGGGTGAGGGTGGTAGTAGTGGTAGGCATCCAGCCCCCCGGGTGAGGATGGTAGTAGTGGTAGGCATCCAGCCCCCCTGGGCAAGGGTGGTGGTAGTGGGAGGCATCCAGCCCCCTGGGTAAGGGGTGGTGGTAGGCATCCAGCCCCCTGGGTGAGGGTGGTAGTAGTGGTAGGCATCCAGCCCCCTGGCTAAGGGTGGTAGTAGTGGTAGGCATCCAGCCCCCCTGGGTGAGGGTGGTAGTAGTGGTAGGCATCCAGCCCCCCTGGGTGAGGGTGGTAGTAGTGGTAGGCATCCAGCCCCCTGGGTGAGGGTGGTAGTAGTGGTAGGCATCCGGCCCCCTGGGTAGGGGTGGTGGTGCGCATTCAGGCCCCTGTGTGCATATGTGGCATTGGTGATGGGCATCCCGCCCCTATGGTGCTGCTGTTGCTGGTGTAAGTATATTCTGCATCCCTCTGTGTGTGTGTGATGTGTCGTGTACGTGTTGTATGTGTTTTGTGGTTGGTGTCTGACTTACCTTCTGCGCCGTACGCGTCCGTGCCTGTTCCGGTAGTAAATGTAGAATATTGGTATGATCGGGACGAAGGGATTGATGGTTGGTTCGTGTCGCTCGTCCTTCTCGTTGCTTCGCGTCGTCCTCGCCGCTTCGCGTCGCCCTCGTCGCTGGCGTGTTCGCCTCGTAGCCGTGGATTGTGTTGTGGCACGAATCGGAGCTTATGTGCGCCTCTCCCGGATGCTTTGACGTGCCGTGCGTAGCGACGTGGTCCGGCGCGTACGGGAAGCGCATCGCACTTGTTCGGCCGGACAAAGCTGCATTTTCCCTTCCGTGCGACTCCGATTCTGCGTTTCCGGATTCGCCGGTCGGAGTACAGGACCTGGATTGGGTGAGTACGGCTCGGCCGGATTCTTTGCTGTTGTGCGATCGTACTTACTCGTTCGGTGTGCTGTACGGATCGGTCGGGAAACAGGCATTCGCATGGCTTTTTTCCCGACCGAATGGTATTGGGTGCGCCTCCGACCGAGATCGGAATCGGCCCCCTAATGTTGAGTCGTGTTATGTTATATGTAAGTTTTCACGCTTCCGGGAAGTAGGAAGTGGAACACGTGTGGCAAGAGCAGTCACATGGAATAGTGCATTGTCTGAGTTCATATTGGTAATAACACAGGTTGTGTTATGATAGGGACATTTTCCGCATAAAAGGTGTGTAAGTGAAATAGTGATCGGTTTTCTTGTGAAACTCTGGCCTTAATTCTCAGGAGCAGTATAGTCTCCACAGGTGTTTTATCCCCAGAGAAACGGGTTTACCGCTTGCTTGAAAGAAGGGTAAGGTAGAGGGAAGTGCTACTTTATCGGCGTAAACGGGAAAATTCTGTGGTAGGATAGAGGTAAGCGCTGCCTACTGGAAAATACAGAATTCTTGTGTAAATGGACAAAACTATCTCTTTTGTTTAGTGAATCAGACAATGGAAATGTGTTTTAAATGTTGTAACTAACGAAGAATTGTTGAAAAAGAAATTGCCGATAAATTTTGTAAAGGAGGGGTCAAGAGCAGAACTGACGTAGACAAAAGCCGCGCTGGGATTGGACAGTGCGCTGTAGACAGAAACTGCTGTGATTGGAGTGTTGGTGTGAGTCGCGCTAGTATTGGTCGAATAGACTAGTGACGTGGAAGTTTATGATTGGAGTGTTGGTGTGAGTCGCGCTAGTATTGGTTGGAATAACGCATAGAGAACAGTGTTGAATTGTGGATTGTTTGAGGAGAGAAAGCAATTGTGAATCATGTCGTATTATGAATATGGTAGAGAGAAAACGTCGTGGATGTCGAAAGTTAAGAACTTCTTTAAGAAAGACAAAAAGGTAGTGACTAGAGAGGGACAAGTAATTCCTCCGCCGAAATCACCAGCTTCGCACATGATGCTGAAATATGGATATCATACATGCATATGGTTCGAAAATTGGACAAAATATACCAAGAATGATGGAGCATTGGCTTTCCCTGAGAATGGTTCATTTAATGTAGCTGTACTACGGAATTTGAGAGAGAAGATGGCAATGTTAGAACCTAGACCTAGACCGACACAGTTTGAAGCTTTAACTGAATGGGAAGATGAGATGTATGAACGAGAGAGATTCAGAGGATTAAAGAATCATGAGTTTGTGCCTGGAAGGTTATGGGGAGTAAATCATGAGGACAGAATAAAGCGTTGGAGATGTGCTAATATGACAGGAGGTTTGTTTCCAGCTTTTACAGTAGAGGAAGAAGCAAAGAGAAAGTGTACAGAGAAAAAGAAACATGTAGTTATAGAAAAGTATGGGTATGGTGGTAGTGAAACAGACGATGAATTGCTGGAAGATATTTTAAACAGAAACCCGCCTCCATACCAACAGACTTCTGCGGTGGTGACACCTAATGCACCACTAATGGAAACTGGGAGGAATAAAATTCCTGAACGAAGAGATGAGATAAATAGGTCACAAGATCAATTAAAAACTTCACAGAATGAAGAGATAGAAAGTGACAATGCAACTGAATTAGCAAAAACCACAAGAGAATTAACTGAGAAAATAAGAGAATTGACAAAGAATATGGAAGCTGTAACTGTACCAGTAACAATAGGTCCAGTAATGCCAATTTTTGAGAATCAGAAAATTGATGAACGTTCTTTAGTGATTCCCATGAATTCACATTTGCAAAGAAAAAGAGAAGGGATGGAACTGAACAATGAAGGTGCACACCATTTGTTAGTACCTATATACCAAGCCCACCTACTAATTTGACGATAAATGAGAATGAGTTCAGGAGAATACCTATGGTAACGGAGTCTGCATCAGGGACACCAGAAAGAAGTAACAATTGGATAGAATTAAATAGTACGCCTGTAGGTCCAAATCAAGATGAGTTAAATGAATGGATGAAAACGCTAAAAACGAAAGAAACAGAAGTAAAACCATTAGATGTAATTAGGTTAAAAATAGACATGGAAGAATTGATTTTAGGAACAATTGGTACAGAAAAATAAAAAATTATCAGGATGATGAGATTATGTTTTTGTGCAAAAGTCTTACATGGAGAGCTAGAAATTTACATGACAAATTAGAAGAGACAGCAAGTGAACTGGGAGTAGAATTAGCAAAAGTGAGAACGTTGCAGAAACCATATAGAGTAGATTTTTGTGAGAAAGATATAGAGAATCTGAACACATCAGGAATATTGACCCAAATAAAATAATTAATTGTTTTACTGAGAAAATGGGGTGATGTGGATAGATGGAGAACTAGATGGATAAAAAGAATGAGAAAGTAACAGATAAAGCATCTTTGGCTTTTGCAGTAACAGATAAGGAACCAGTTGTAAGGAGTACCCGATGAGAGAAACTCCAGGAGGTAGTTATGTGCATGTTCCATGGACTAGACAGGATATACTGTCATTTACAAATGATTTCCTAAGTTGAGAGAGAAGCCAGTAGAATGGTACAGACAAGTGGAGAGATTTGTTAAAGTTTCAAAGGTGTTGTGGATAGACTTGGATGGATTGTTTGATATAGTAGTGCCAGCTGATTTGTGGACAGAATGTAAGATTACTATTGATTGGCCAACTGTAGAATATCCAAGAGATGTTAAAACAGGAGCGCCAGGACCAGAAGTGATGAGAAAGTACGATCAAGTAATTACCTTTTTGAAGAATAAGATTCCACCTAAAGAAACAGATTGGGTAAAAATAGACAGAACCACGCAGGAAAGTAAAGAATCAGTGCATGCTTACTATGAAAGACTGTTGTTAGTTTTCAAACAGTATAGTGGTTATGAGACACTAAATGAAAAGGATATGAGTCATTTTGTATATAGATTTGTTTATGGGTTGAAACCAGAGATAAGTGAGATGATTAAACAGCATATGATTTGTTGGCAAAATAGCACAGTCAATGAGGTTTTGAGATATGCTAAGTATTGCAGTGATGATATTGAGAGTAGACAGCGTAAATTGAAAGAAAAAGCCATGTGGGCACAGGTGAAAGTTGCAGAGAAACAAGAAGCTCAATTGAGTAATACAGGTAATGAAGCAGGACAGGCTAGATTTCGACCAAATATAGGTAAAGGAAAAGGACAAATGAGCATAGAGGAGGCAAAGAAAAAGTGGCCATGCCACAACTGCAGGAAAGCTATGGCATTGGAGAAACGAGTGTAAATTTCCTCCAAAATTTAATGTGGAAAATCAATCATTAAATCCACAGGTGCAGAGTGAGGTAGTTACTCAACAGAGTCAGGTGCCACAACCACCACTTCCCAAGAGTGTTAACCAACAGAAATTCAGTGCAGAAACAGGATTCTACGGAGGAGAGCAGGTAACACAGTTGCCGCGTGCAGCTGCCATTTCTCAATATTGGTTACGACAGGATGAGGATGAAACGGATGAAAGCTTCTGACGGTGCCTAGGAGAGGGGGAAGAGTGCGTGCTTGGCGCAACTCTAGAGGTAGATCAGTCTGGTCCATTTGTGGATGGAGAAGTGAATGGTGCAAATGTAACATTCCTTGTGGACACTGGAGCTACCCGTTCTACTGTTAGGTCAGTGGAAATTCCAAACCTTCCTCTCTCAGGTGAACATATCCAAGTAGTTGGAGTATCAAATCAGCAAATTAAGACGCCTCTTACTAAATTAGTGGAGGTAAAGATTGGTCCATTTAGTGAAATGCACCGATTTGTGGTATGCGATTGTAGTCCCGTGAACCTATTAGGACGCGATCTATTGTGCAAAATGAATTGCACTATCTATTGTACTCCAGATGGAATTGCATTTCAGACCCCAGATGAAGATGTATTGTATAAAATGACACTGGTGAATTTAGAACCAGAAGTAAATGATTTGTTTCCTGTATTTGATGCAGAGAAAATCCCAATTGAACTGAAAAAGACAGTGAAGGAAGAAGTGTGGGACTTTACAGGAGAAGATATAGGATTAATGAAAGAAGTAGATCCCGTTAAAATCTCCGTAAAAGAGGGAACGAGTTACCCAAATACGCCCCAGTATAAATTGACATCAGAAATAATTGAAGGAATAACGCCAGTAATAAATAAAATGGTTGAACAAGGGATTCTAAAAGAAATCATGAGCAGTCCATGTAATTCGCTAATAATGGGACTGAAAAAGCCAAACGGAACATATAGAATTGTACAGGATTTGAGGAAGGTAAACAAAATTGTAGTGCCTTGTTGCCCAATAGTACCGAACCCTGCTGTGATTCTATACCAGATTCCACGTGAAGCAGAATGGTACACAGTAATTGATTTATGTCATGCATTTTTCTCTATTCCATTGCATCCAGATAGCCAGCCATTATTTGCGTTTAGGTTTGGAGAGCGGATTTTGGCATGGTGCCGAATTCCTCAAGGGTACACAGAAAGCCCTTCAATCTTTAATCAGATTCTAAAGAAATCCTTGGAAGATTTAAAAATGCCAGAAAAGTCAGTGATGGTTCAGTATATTGATGACCTACTGGTGGCATCAAAAACGAAGGAAGCATGTGTCAATGATGCAATTGCTTTGCTGAATCATTAGCCAAAAGAGGACATAAGGTGTCCCCATCAAAATTGCAGTTTTGTCAACAAGAAGTCCAATATTTAGGGCATAAAATTGAGAAAGGAGTGCGAAAGGTAACGACTGAAAGAATAAAGATGATTCAAGGAATGAGAGCTCCAATGACGCAAAGAGAGTTAAGAATGTTTCTGGGAATGGTTGGATATTGTCGACAATGGATAAGCGGTTTTTCATTGATCGCCAAACCGTTGCAAAAACTGACAAAGAAGGATGTTAAAGATCCTTTTGAAATGAATGATGAGGAAATGAAAGCATTCAGAGAGCTGAAAAAGAAATTGTGTGAAGCTCCAGCATTGGGAATGCCTGACTATGAGAAGGACTTTGAGTTGTTTCGCAGTGAAAGAGATGGATGTGCATTTTCAGTCTTGGTACAGAGACATGGAACCATGAAAAGACCCATTGCATATTTTTCAGCTGTTTTAGACCCTGTAGCAAAAGCGTTGCCTGGATGTTTGAAAGCAGTTGCTGCTACTTGTGTGAGTCTGGAACAGAGTGAAGGCATAGTGATGGGATATCCACTGAGAGTATATGTTCCCCATTCTGTGGAAATTCTTTTGACAAGAACGAAAACACAATACATGACACATAGTCGGCTGACTAGGTATGAAAAAGTAATGTTGAGTGCAGATAATGTGACCATTGACAGATGTATGAATGTGAATCCTTCGACATCATTGCCAGATGAAGAGAGTGTCATTGAAATGGATGAAGTAGATCACGATTGTCTGAATGTGCTTGAATATTGTACAAAACCGAGATCAGACATACGAGATGAGCCCTTAAAGGAATCAGATTATATTCTGTTCGTGGATGGCTCATGCTTGAGAACGAATGATGGAGTTTTAAGTGCAGGATATGCAGTTTGCACAGTAGCAACTGTAATGGAAGCATCTTGTTTGAAAGGGATACGGTCTGCCCAAGTCGCAGAACTGATAGCTCTGATTCAAGCCTGCAAGTTGGGAAGAAATGTACGGGTTACGATTGTGACAGATAGCCAATACGGTTTTGGAGTGGTGCATGATTTTGGTCAGATTTGGTCACAAAGAGGTTTCTTGACGTCTGCAGGAACGCCAATTAGAAATGGAGATTTTGTGAAAAAGTTGCTTGAGGCGATACAGCTGCCTCAAACAGATTGCTGTTGTAAAGTGTAATGCACATAAAAATGGGGAAGACTACATAACTGTCGGCAATAAGTATGCTGACGAGATTGCACAGTACTGTGCAAAGAATGTGGTTTCTTTGAACAGGAACCGAGAAAGAGAGCATATTTCTTGTCCTTTGCTTTTTACTAACCCTGTTGAGACATGGGATGAGGTGAGACAGTTACAGGAAGCAGCAGATGATGAGGAAAAAGATACATGGATAAAAGCAGATGTAGAAAACATGAGGAAAATGATGTTTGGGTTTACAGAGATGAAAGACCAGTTATGCCTGATAGCATGATTTCTGACACGGCACGGATGTACCACGGACAAGCCCATATTGGGAGAGATTCAATGATCAGACTTTTTAGACAAACATGGTATAATCCAAAATTTAGAGCCATAGCTGAGAGTCTTTGTCAAAGATGTCTTATTTGTCAACAGTTAAATCCAGGAAGGAAGACAGTAGTGAGTCTAGGAACAATAGGACGAGAAGGAGGTCCGTTCACTAGAATGCAAATGGATTTTATAGAAATGCCCCCGAGCAACAGACTAAGGTATGTCCTCGTAGTCGTCTGTTTGTTTTCCGTTGGGTGGAAGCATACCCGACCAGAAGGAATGATGGAATCACGGTAGCAAAACTTATGCTGCGAGAATTCATTCCGAGGTATGGTTTTCCAGTCACGAATGAAATAGATAGAGGAACACATTTCCAAAACGAATTAATTAAACTGATTTGTGAAGCACTTAGTATTAAACCGAAACTGCATTGTGCATACAGACCAGAGGCTTCTGGAATAGTAGAGCAAGTGAATGGAACAATTAAGAACAGGTTAGGAAAAATGTGTCAAGCCACAGGACTCAAATGGCCAGATGCCTTGCCAATAGTTTTAATGACAATCAGAAGTATTCCGGAAAGGAAAACTGGACTCAGTCCCCATGAGATAATTATGGGACAAGCAATGAGACAAGCACATGTACCTGTCAACAAACTACTGACTATAACTGATGATCTGGTGCTGGATTATTGCAAAGGATTGGCTGATGTGGTGCGTTCTGTGTTTCATCAGGTTGGACCGGATGCTACTACTCTTGAAAGAAAACCAGCTCACGACTTGAATCCAGGAGATTGGGTCCGCATAAAATTCCACAGGAGAAGAAACTGTTTGGTTCCTCGTTGGGACGAACCACGACAGGTGATCCTGGTGACAACCACTGCAGTCAAATGTGCAGGAGTGAAACACTGGGTGCATGCCAGTCACACCATCAGAGTTCCAGAACCTGAAGATCGACATGTGAGTCGACATCTGGAAGTGTTGGATAACAGTTCAGCATCAGAAACGGAAGAAGAACCGAATAGGGTGCCAGAATCTGAAGATCGACCTGTAAGTCGACATCTGGAAGACCCAACTACAAGTGCAACGACAGAAGAAGTGGAGGAAATAGTGGAAGTTCCAGAACCTGAAGATCGACATGTGAGTCGACATCTGGAAATATCAGATACCAGTTCAGAATCTGATACAGATCATTCGGATTGTGAGGAAATTCTGAAAAGAAATTGGAAATTTGAAAGCATAAGAGAAGAAACTGAGCACGAAGATAGTAACAGTGAGCAACCAAGTACAAGTTGTGGTAAAATCCTTCGGAGATAATATTAATAGATGAAGAAGGGAGAGTTTCAAACAGAAAGTTAGAAAATTGGAAGATCCCCAAGGAGCAATAGGGACAGATAGCCAAACAAAAGAACAGGGAAATTTAAAAGCAGATAGAGAGATTGACACAAATTCGGAAGAACCTCGAGGAGGGACAGAAGTAGGTGAACGAAGGAAGATAAGAAAAGAACCACAAGTAGAGGAAGAAAATGAAATTATAAGATTCAAAATAAGAGACAATAAAGAGAAAAATGAAACAGAGTCTGAAGAAAGTGGAGAAGAAAGAAACCAAAAACTAGAGTCAAGAAAAAGAACTTGGAAAACAGAAAGAGAGGAAAAAGGAAGTGAGGCAAAAAGGTCAAGAAAAGGAGACAATTGGCCCAACGAAGTAAGAAAATTAAGATACAGGATCATAAGGTTAGATGGAAAAAGTGCTGAACAAGTGAATGAAATAACAAGTCAGAAAGAGCAAGAAAAACAAGGTGGAAAACATTTGCAGAAAACGAAAAGAGTAAAAAAGGTAAATCCAAAGTATAGATCACCTGAATGGTTGTATCTTGCTTTAACTGATATCAAAGAAGAAAAGAACACTCACGAGAACCCAGAACAAAGAAACCTAATGGGTGAAGGTGAAGTGCAACAAACTTGAAGAAATTTAAACAAATTTCTACCGGACTTGACAAAATACTGGATTTGACAAAGAAAGAATTCTGAAAAGAATTAAAAGAAAGTACCAAGCAAAAACCAAAACATTGGAGTGCAGAGTGGCTAATAAGTCATTTCTGAGGTGTAGTGACACAATTTTCTTGAAAATAAATAAATAAGGTTATAAAACAAAATGGAGGATACTAGAGATAGAAAATGTAGATGTGAGTTTTTAAGTAGATGGTGTAAGATGTGCTTCTTTTGTACAGGATTAATAATGACAGTATGGGTGATTTTAGCAATCACTATTCCGATTGGTTTAGCTGTAGTAGAAACGTCTAATAACACAGAGAAAGAAAAAGGACCTAACACTCAAGAACCAGTTATATTAAAAAGTAGTGCAGAGTTACATAAAGATAAATCAATAACAGATTTTTCTAAGAATGTTTTTACTAAATTATTATATGAGTATGTAGAAACAATGGATGTAAGAGATTGCTATGTTTGTATGCAATTGCTCATGCGTCTGTAGCAGAGGGTGTGACTTATCATCACCTTCCTTTGACGTATGGAATAACATGTAGTGTTTTAGCAAGTTTATTTTATAAAACAGGTAGATTAGAATATTATTACACTGACATAGATAAGATTTTTACGAAAGTTTCTGTAGTTCCCGAACTAAACAAAATAAAAGAGGGAAAAACGTTTGGTGAATATTTTATGGAAGATAAGATTTTAACATTAGATAATATAGTTAAAAACAACCTTACCTGTGAGTTAAAGAAGGAAGAAAAAGTATTTTTAGAGATGGTTGAAGAAAGAAGAGTGAAATTTCAAAGAAAAGTGATAGAAGAGACAAAAACACCTCTTTGGGCGTTTGAGGAAGACAATCATGACAAGAAAAAGACAAATGCAGCTATGACTCTGGATTGGCCCCAACAGGGAAGGTTGTGCATTAGAAGAAATAAAACAAGATATGACAATTATTTTGTGGGTTCCAGTATTTGCTATGACAATTATCAAATTTTAGGCGGATGGGGATTCAAAGGGGGAAAAGATCAAATATTTCCAGGGATCTATTATGTTTGCGGTAATAGGGCTTATTACAGGTTGCCGGACCATTGGTATGGGTCATGTTATTTAGGCCTGGTCTTTCCAAAGATTTTTCATATGGATAGAAAAGAGAAAGGAACACACAAAATGATAAATACCTTTACACGTAGAAAAAGGGAAAGTTTTTCAGAAATAGTAGGTGATATTTTTGGTGCATTGATACCAGCAGTGGGAATATCTTTGAATGCATTTAAAATTCGGAAATTATCCACAGTGGTAGATCGTTTATCTACAGATACTGCTGGAGGGTTCTTGATGGTAAATACCGAGATGGTTGCCATGAGAGCTATGGTGATGCAAAATCGACTTGCTCCTTGACATTCTTTTGGCAAAAGAGGGTGGAGTCTGTGGAATGCTGAAAGTCCAACATTGTTGCACTTACATTCCAGATAAAAGTGAAAATATACAAAAGTATATAATCTAATATTACAAGTTTGCACAAAGAACTTGTTCCACTGGAGGTTGAAAGTGCATTTGGAAAACTTGGTAAAGGGTTTTCTTCAGTAATAAATTGGTTAACAAGAATGAGTGGATTAATAATAGGGAAAGTTATAATAATAGCAACCATGATAATCATAATAATTTTAGTGCTGAAGCTTGTAATTACATGTATAAAGAAAAGAAGAAGACAGAATAAAATAGAAAAAGAAAACATGATAAACAAAGAGAGAGAGAGAGAAATGGGTGAAATAGAGCTAGAAGAGATAAAAGAGAACATGTACAAGAAGACCAAGAGACAAGTTGAAAGGGATACAGTTGTGTAAACTAACAAAAGCAAACGGATAAAAGAAATATGCTGTCTGAGAGAATTGTATAACTTGGGTTTTGTGGTGATATTAAAAATCACCAAAGGGGGGAGTTGATGGAGCAGGATAAATGAACATTTTTTAACCTCCTAATAATTTACGTAAATTAATTAATAAACATGTTTGTTTAAGTAAATAACCAACAATGTATGTTACATGTGAAGGGTTAAAGGTAACACGCTATTTATGTGCAAATAAATCTACTTATAATTGTTGACGTGACTAACATAATCTAATATTTGCGTACTAATAAAATAATAAACGCATGATTTGTGCTTTGAAAATAAATGTGTGGTGGCAAAATAAAGCGATGGTAAGTAAGGGACGGCTTTATATGTTGCTTTTGCTAGGTAATACCTAATTGGGGTACGTAGAAAGACGGGAGGGAAACGAAAGGGTTTATATTCTTTATTTTAACAATATTTTATTTATCTTTGAAAATAGTGCGCTTAGGCCTGTTGAGCAGCGATATAAAATGGCCGCCATGAGCTAGAGTACGCATGTGCAAGAAGCCGTGTGGAAAAAGGAGAAAGGCTGTGAAAAAGAATGACCACATGTTCGTGCTGAGAGCCTAGGATGGAAGTATGGTCAAGGCTATTGTGACCTTACTGAGCAGATGTGTGCCAAGATGATCAGCAAAAAGCGTGAGAAGTCAAAATTAATAAATGGACAAACGGAACTATTGAACCTAAAAAGTATCATAAAATGATACAAATTGGACTGATCGAAACTGATGAGTAATGTCATGAACTGTGGGAAACGATGCAAGCATGGACATTCCACAAAGAACTGGTTAAGACAAGGAAGTTTGATAAAAATGTATAGGGACTTGAATGAACCAATGAGAGAGAATCACGCCATAAAAGAGGCAACATTTTATTTAGTAAGCGTAGAATTAGGGTATAAGAAGACCTACTCCGGGAGGGGTTGGTTGGTATTAGTAGTATTATTTTCTTGATGATGATGAGCGAGCGTACTGTTAGGAGAAGAGAGAGCTGAGATTGCTGATAGATGAGTTGCGGGTGCTGAGCTGCTGCTACGGATGATCGAAGCTGCTGCTGCTATTTTCCTTAGGGTATAGATGCTGCTTTTTAAGAACCTTTTTATTCATGATAGATTTTTCATTTAGAGCTATTAGATTTTTCCAAGACAGATAGATAGATCTTTTTGAAGTTCTTGCTGTGACAAACTTTATCTTCCATCCAATAGGTATGCATTGTAATTTCAATTTATTCTTATAATAATGATAAATGTAATAATCTGAGTGATAAACTTAAACTTATGCATTGTTTCTAACAAACTTTATATAAACTTTATTATCTTTAAACAAATGACTCAGTGATTCTTTAGCTCAATAATTAAGGTAAAATGTTAAAGAGTTTATTGTGATTGAGCTGGTCTTAATCACCATCAACTGATTCCTACTAGTTGGTCCATCGACCAATGAGCGGAATACCTTAAAAGCAATGAGAAATATTATGTCGTGTTAAAAAGAGGTATCCCGTCTCCTTCCAGCGAATCGTTTTACTGTTTTTTCTCCTAGGTTAAGGACAGAGGTAATTCAGGGAATAAATGAGTAAGTGAATGTACATGCGGTGTCAATGGGCCCCACCGTCATATGGATATAGTCTGTGTATTGGAGAGATAGTTGTACCTGGATGACCGAGTTATATAGGAGTAGTATTTTTATTGTTAGCGCTGGATCACAGTGCGCGGAGCCGCGGACGCGGTCAGTCACTGCTGCAGTGACTGACTCACCGTCACCATCACTCGAGACAGACAGTGCCACCTGCCAGTGCCTACTCGGGAGTCGGGACTCGGTCGGGACCGTCTCTGACAGGGACGGTCACCGGCGTCACTTGAGGGCGGCCTACCTTGCAGCGCAGTAGGCAGCGCACCTGACCGGACGTCGACGACGGGCCTAGTTAGCCTAGCGCCCGGCGGCCGGCCCTACCTAGTAGTACTATTATAGGCCCGCCTCATGGCAGTCACAGTGGCAGCAGGATTAGAATTGGATGCCAGGCACCCCCCCACCTCCTCGGCAATGCGGCGGGAGAGACAGGCCTATAGGCCCTGGCAGGAGGACTCGACTCACTCAATACTCAGTCAGTGTCATGTCAGTGAGGTGAGGTCACCTTAATTATTTTTTCGTCACTCGTCACTACTAACTAGTAGGCCAGTCGGCTATAGCTGCTGGCAGGATTCACCCCCACCTCCTTGGCTCCACGACGAGACGGGCCTAGCCCTGCTGCTGGCCTGCCTGCCTGCCCTGGGCTGTCTGTTTGTGCACGTCACTTGCACCCACCACTGTCTGCTGCTGCCAGTGCCACCACAAGTCGCGGCCCAGCCCCGGCCCAGCCTTCAATCTGTCCCTGTCCTTCCTTTAGTAGTTGCAGCTGGCCTGTCCTGGCTTGCAGCTGCCTTCAAATTCAGTAATTCGGAGGACGCCAGGAGTGGACCAGGACGCCCAGTTTGGCTGACTGACTGACTGTCCGGCTGTTGCCCTGCACCTAATCTAAGTAAGTGACACTTCACTTCGTTTTTTACCTTGTGTAGATTGAGCAGAGGGTGTGTGTGGACTGCCACTGACCAATGTGCGTCGTTCCCAGAATCCCAGGGTCATCATAACTCAGTCCCCATGTTATCCTCTGCCAAATGGGGCAAATGGGAAGGCAAGGGGCAGGCCTGTGGAATGCATGTGTTGCTGTGTTTGTAGTGCCTTTTTCCATGGGACGCTTGTGTTCATTTTGCCAAATCATGTAAATTGTATTTTTTTAATATTGGAAATAATGGTTGGTAGTTTTGAAGGCTACTGGCCCCATCTGTTCTGTAAAGCAGGTTTTGTGTTTTGGTAAAATTATTCCTTCTGAAAATAGAAGGCATTGAAGTTATAGTTTTAGCATGTTGGGGGAATAACCTAGTTAGTCAGTATGCATAATGCAAGTGACCTCATGGCGTGTGCCGTCACAGCCCATGATGTCACAATGTGTGGCATCACAGTAAGTGACATCATGCGAAGTAACATCAGATAACATCCCACATATTTGTTTTTATTAGGTATAACATGAGTGCATTAAGCACATTATGAGATTTAACAAATTTTGCTTTAGGCTTGTACTGCAAAAGTGGCACAATCCCAATGCAAAATGTGGGGCTCAACAAATAGTACTAAAATTGTCATAAAGAAATTGGCAAGAAGGAGAAGCATGGTACTACATCTGTTATGCTTAATTGTTTGCAAAGTCTGCGTTTTCTATTATTTTATGGGGCTAAGACATCTGCAGAGGTGCCCAGTAAATATCAGTGAATAATAATTGGTGAGAACTCTGGAGGTGAAAGTATTTGCTGGAGTGATCTCTGCTTTGTGTAGTCCCAGATATGAATCAAAGTAGTGTAGAAGGCTAATGTGTCTCCTGTAAAGCACATCATGTAATATGCAGGTGACAGATTTTTTTTTAATGTAGCTAGGTTAGTGGGCTACTGCTTTGAACACAGATCTTTTTGTTCCTTGTACTTCATAATTAGTAAGCCTTTTATTATTGCACAGTGAGCTATGTGTGACTGCTACATCTTTGAACCTTCACCGAGTCATGCAACACATCTTGTACATTGATTTACACAGTTGCATGATTTATTGTCAATGTGTCATTTAAAGCACTCTGATACCCTGCATTGCACTATAAAACAAATAAAATACTGCTATTTAAATTGTGTGTAAATACTGGGACAGACCAACACATCTGACATTCTTACGTTTCATGTACTTACCACCGGACGCATTAGTCCACTGAGCCACCAGACCCGGCATACACACATCTATCTCTCTCTACCTCTCTCTCTACCTCTCTCTCTACCTCTCTCTCTCTACTCTACCTCTCTACACCTCCCTCTCTCTCTACCTCTCTACACCTCTCTTCTCTACCTCTCTACACCTCTCTTCTCTACCTCGCTACACCTCTCTTCTCTACCTCTCTACACCTCTCTTCTCTACCTCTCTACACTTCTCTTCTCTACCTCTCTACACCGCTCTTCTCTACCTCTCTACACCTCTCTTCTCTACCTCTCTACACCTCTCTTCTCTACCTCTCTACACCTCTCTTCTCTACCTCTCTACACCTCTCTTCTCTACCTCTCTTCTCTACCTCTACACCTCTCTTCTCTACCTCTACACCTCTCTTCTCTACCTCTACACCTCTCTTCTCTACCTCTACACCTCCCTCTCCCTCTACCTCACTCTCCCTCTACCTCCCTCTCCCTCCCTCTCCCTCCATACTTCCCTCTACCTCTCTGTCCCTACCTCTACCGCCCTCTCTCTACCTCTCTACACCTCGCTCATCTTACACCTCCCTCTACCTCTCCCTCTACCTCCCCCTCTCCCTCCCTCTACCTCTACCTCCCTCTCTCCCCTCTACCTCTACCTCCCTCTCCCCCTCTCCCTCTAACTCCTCTCCCCTCTACCTCCCTCTCCCCACCTCCCTCTACCTCCCTCTACCTCCGTCTCCCCCTCTTCCTCTACCTCTACCTCCCTATCCCCTCCCCCTCTACCTCCCTCTCCCTCTACCTCTACCTCCCTCTCCATCCCTCTACCTCTCCCTCCCTCACACAAAATTGCTGCTCATAACGAGAAAAGAGTGACCATTTTTCAATGTATATTTTTATTGTGTAATGTAATGAATAATGAAGTCACTGAGTTCTACAGACTTTATTAAAATACAATTTAGAGGGAGCAGTAAATTCCACATATAACACTATTTCTGCCCTTCTTAATCTTTGTTTACTACTATTGTAATCTGAGCAGTGCCTGTTTCACATGAGTCACAGTGAGGACTGGTCTTAAAAATGAGTAGCATTAAGGCAGGTGCCCAGTTAACTCCCTCCCACTATCTGTATATTGAATAGAATGTATATTTGTCTTTAAAATTGTTTCTGATGACTATTTCTGCATAATTTGAGACTTGCTACTTTGGGCTGGTTTTTGGGCTGAAACTGGTCTGCGTTGGCCTGGATTTGGGCTTATATTTGAGCGGCTTTGGGCTTGGGATGGGTCTCAAAATCTGACAACACTGGTCACAACACTGCATTGTTGGCAATGAGCAGGGTTGGCCATTTGCACAGTGTGCTGTATATTAATTTGCAATTTGACAACCATGGGCAGAGGTAACACATTTTGTTTCAACTGACAATATAAGACGGTAGAGGTGTGGCTCAGTGGCCAGAGCAGCTGACTCTGGAGCGCGGGGCTTACAGTTCGACAATGCCGGCGGCAGCTCAGCATCATGTGACTCTGGGCAATAGCTCACTTAATCTCCATGTCGGCCCCCAGAGCCTTGAAACCCTTAAGATATTTGTGCTTTACAAATAGGAATTATTATACTCTAAACTCTAATCTGTGGCCACATTAATATCCACTATTAAAAAAGTAATGGAAGTCTTTGGAGAAAATGTGACTCGTTGAACATACACTACAGAAAAAAAGCATTAGCAAAGTCAATAGTTGATCTTTGCTGTTTTGTAGCTGTTATTGGCTTTATCAATGCTGGATGCTTTTAAAATGCACAGTGCACCCTAAAACTCTACGTGTTGTAGTTTCAAGACGGCCACGAATGGTACAAAATGGTGTGGCACAACTTGGCGTGGTACAATGTGGTGGCCGTTTTAACAGTACAGAAAATAATGTTTCTTTGTCTTCAAATTGACCTCCATGTTGTGTGATGCAATTTGACTGAACACAATGCGGCAAATATCTTGAAAGCATAAAAACATTATTTTCTTTTTCTTTCAAGATGCACTGTGGTGCATCATGTCACGTTGTGTAATGCAATGTATCAGCTATCTTCATTATCTAGACTTTCAAGATGGCTGTCATGTTGTGTGTAGATGCAATGTTAGGGCCATCTTGGAAGTATAGAAATGTTACTTTCTATACTTTCAAGATGGTCATCATGTTCCATCTATGCACCACATGAGATTCATCTTGAAAGTATAGAAAATAACATTTTGTATACTTTGAAGATGACTGGCCTCCGCCATAGGTCTGCCAATGCTCATGCAATTTTAAAATACTCTAAAAAGTGGTTCCCTCCAAGGAAGCTCAAAGCCTTTACTTCCTTGCAACAATACAAAAGCAATCTGGTCGATGATTTCAAAAACCAGTTGTTTAATGTTTGTACATATACTTATATTCACAGAAAAACCATAGGTTTCAGACACGTTATAGTTAGAAATTAGCATTTAAAAACCTTTGAAATTCACTGAAAAAACCATAGGTTTTAGGGACAGTTATAGTTAGTTGGACATTTCACTCGTACAAAACCCGTGAAATTCCCCGTTATAGTTAGTTCAGCTAACTATAACTCGCGCCCGCAATGCACTGCTGATGACGTCACATATTACATCACTCATGACATGGTCAGTGACATCACTGATGACATCTCAAATGACATCACTGATGACATCATGCAGTGACTGTGTGTTTCTCTAAAGTTTAAATATTTTTAATATATATCGGAAAAGACGTATTGAAGAATGAGTGGGTGTATAAGTGTCTGTATGGATGATTTAGTAGGTGCGTGACTGACTCTATAAGTGAGTGATTTAACGTATCTTACTGAATGCATGGGTTAGTGACTAAACTGGGTGAATGTCTGTATCCGTCTGTCTGTTGCTGTGTAAGTGACTGCATGTGTTTGTGAATAGCTACATGAGTGTGTATATGAGTTATTGAATGGTTGTCTGAGTATCTGTATGGGTGCCTGAGTGTTTGTGTGGGAGGGGTGTGTGCGACTCTGTGTATAGATGTGTGAGTGGGTGATTCACTGGGTGGATGGTTTCAAGAGTGCATCTGTGATAGACTGTATGGGTGGGTAAGTGTGTGTAAGAGTGTGTTAGTGAGTGAATGTATGTCCCAGTGGTACATGTGTGAGTAACTACATATGTGAAAGGCAGTATATATGTGTGTTGGAGTATATAAATAGCTATAAGCGAGAGTGAGTGATTGTGATAGTGGCTGTATGGATGAGTGTGTGCTTGTATCAGTGATTGTATAAGAGCGTAACAATGTGCTAGTATTTGTATGATTAAGTGAGCTGGTGTGTGTATAACTGTATAGGTGAGTAAATGGCAGTGTGTTTAATTATTTGCATGACTGACTAGGTGTGTGAGTTCCTCTATGGATGAGTGGCGGTGTTTGAGTGTCTATATAGGAGTATGAGTGCATATGATAGTCCTGTACTGAGTGACCGTAAGTATGAGTGACTGTATGGGTGAGTGAGTGGATGTGTGTGTAGACCTAAGAATCAGTGAGTGGGTATGTAGTTATTGGTGTTGGAGTGTCTATGGTTTTGCGAATGGCAGTCTGTAATTTAGAGTGGGTGTATCAAAGGTTATATTAGGGTGTGAGGAGGTGCATCAGATTATCACGTGGATGATGTCATCAGTGATGTCATCAGTGATGTCATTTGAGATGTCATCAGTGATGTCATCAGTGATGTCACTGACCATGTCATGAGTGATGTAATATGTGACGTCATCAGCAGTGCATTGCGGGGCGCGAGTTATAGTTAGCTGAACTAACTATAACGGGGAATTTCACGGGTTTTGTACGAGTGAAATGTCCAACTAACTATAACTGTCCCTAAAACCTATGGTTTTTTCAGTGAATTTCAAAGGTTTTTTAAATGCTAATTTCTAACTATAACGTGTCTGAAACCTATGGTTTTTTCTGTGAATTTCAAAGGTTTTTTAAATGCTAATTTCTAACTATAACGTGCCTGAAACCTATGGTTTTTTCAGTGAATTTCAAAGGTTTTTTAAATGCTAATTTCTAACTATAACGCCCCTAAAACCTATGGTTTTTCAGTGAATTTCAAAGGTTTTGTAAATGACAATTTTTAAATGTATTAATTGTTATATTTATTTTTTTGATACTGATTTACTACATTTTTTAAAACTATTTATTTTTAGATAATTTATTTATTAAATTACATTGTAATTACATTATACATTACATTACAAAATATACTTTCTCAGAATGAATTACTTTAGTTTAAATAGTTTGCAAATAGGCAATAGAGTTTTAAGTACAGTAGTTACAGTTGTTGCAATGGGCAACACAATTTCAAACACAATGCAACATTGACCTCAATGTGAATTTCTAGTTAAATGCAATTAGTTACTTTATGGATTACTTTTCTAACCACAGGACTGGATCCTAGATTCAGTCCTGGGACATCTCCTGTAAACAGTTGAGTAAAAGCGTTTTGGTTACAGTAGTGATTTTTAAGGAATATTATTGTATTTTAAAAGTTGACACTTAGAAACTTTTTCACATAGAATCACCAATGTTATCCTATGGGAGGAAATTCACTTAGCAGGTAAGTAGTGTTATCGTTACTTTTTCTTACTCAGTGTTGGATCCTGGATCCAGCACTGGTGCATCTCCTGTAAACAGTTGAAAGAATGCGTTTAAGTCATACAGGCGATTTTTAAGGAATATTTGTAGTTTGTGAAAATCGACACTTTGAAACTTTTCTGCTGAAAACCAGACAATGGATTCCTATGGAAGGAAATATAAGTTACTGGTAAGTACGGTTAGAATTACTTTTCAGGGTCAGTGCTGGGCTAAAAGATGCAGCACTGGGTTCTCTCCTGATAACAGGTGAGTAAATCGGAATTCGTAGTTCGGTTGATTTTAGAGGAATATTATAAAGTTCCAAAACTCCACACTTAGAAGAATTTCCAAGTGAAACCAGTCAATGTTAGCCTATGGAAGGAAATTCAAGTTGCTGGTAAGTACGGTTAAAATTACTTTTCAGGATCAGTACTGGGCTGAAAGATGCAGCACTGAGGTCTCTCCTGATAACAGGTGAGTAAATCGGAATCCGTATTTCGGCTGATTTTAGAGGAATATTATAAAGTTCCAAATCTGCACACTTAGAAGAATTTCCAAGTGAAACCAGTCAATGTTAGCCTATGGAAGGAAATTCAAGTTACTGGTAAGTACGGTTAGAATTACTTTTCAGGACCAGTACTGGGCTGAAAGATGCAGCACTGAGGTCTCTCCTGATAACAGGTGAGTAAATCGGAATTCGTATTTCGGCTGATTTTAGAGGAATATTTGCACAATGGTGAAGGGAGGGGCGGGGCCTGAGGTGACATCTGTGCAAACGCGCCCCGTGGCGCGTTTTAAGTTGGGGATTAAGTCCCCTTGAATCATGAGGGTCCCTGGGGGCCAACTAGCCCACCAGGAACCTCCAGTATGCGCCAGGGGGCTGCGTTGCAGAGAACGTGTACAGAGGCCACACCCCTTTTACACCTCTCTGCAACGCAGCTCTGTGGCGCTTTCTGGACGTACCTGTTGGGCTAGTTGGCCCCCAGGGACCCTCAGGATTGAAGGGGATTTAATTCCCATCTTAAAACACGCCACGGGGCCTGTTTGCACACATGTCACCTGAAGCCCCGCCCCTCCCTTCACCACTGTGCAAACGCGCCCCGTGGCGCGTTTTAAGTTGGGGGATTAAGTCCCCTTGAATCCTGAGGGTCCCTGGAGTCCAACTAGCCCACCATGTACTTCCAAAAGCGCCACAGAGCTGCGTTGCAGAGAGGTGTAAAAGGGGCGTGGCCTCTGTACACCTCTCTGCAACGCAGCCCCTAGCACATACTGGAGGTTCCTGGTGGGCTAGTTTGCCCCAGGGACCCCCAGTATTCAAGGGGAATTACTTCCCCTTCTCAAAACGCGCCAGGGGCGCGTTTGCAGACTGCTGCAGGGAGGGCGGGGCCTCCGGCACGATGCCGGTCTTTTTTTTTTTTTTTTTGATTGGGAGGGGGCTGCGTGGCCCCCTTCCCTCAGCCACTTTTTGCCCCGGGGACCCCATCCCCCGGGGCCTGAGGATTTTTTTTTTATTAAAATTTAAAAAAACGGGAAGGGGCCGCGTGGCCCCCTTCCCTGGGCCTGTATTGGCCCCGGGGACCCCATCCCCGGGGCATGCCCTCTTTTTAAAAAATTTAATATTTGGAGGGGGCTGCGTGGCCCCCCTCCTCAGGCCATTAAGGCCCGGGACCCCATCCCCGGGGCCGGCCTTTCCTTTTTTTTTTGAATTTTTTTTTCTTTGTTTTTGGGGAGGGGAGCTGCGTGGCCCCCCTCCCGAGCCACTACTGCCCCGGGGACCCCATCCCCCGGGGCTGGCCCTCTCGTTGGGGACTGTGGAGGGTCCCCAATCCCCCCACAGTCCCGCCGGCTCCCGCGTCCCTTGGGAGCCGGCATTGCTTTCCACATGGGGAGCTGCTAACATGCAGCTCCCCATGTGGAAAAGCAATGTGCTTTGGATATTGGAAGAGAGAGCAGGTTTCCTGCTCTCTCTTCCAATATCCAAAGCAGTTTGCAATGACAGGACGGGAGCCGCGAGGCTCCCGTCCTGTCATTGCAAACTACAGTGTCCCGAGGTAGGCACCCCGGGACACTGCAGGAGCCGGCCCTGGGGGTGGCGGTCCCCAGGGCCATCAAGGGCTCCAGGAGGGGGCCGCGCGGCCCCCTCCCTTGAGTTGCACAGCCCCGGGGAGGTGGTGGTCCCCGGGGCTCTGGGGGTCCGTAACGGACCCCCACATTTATTTTCTATGTGCCCCGGGGAGGTGGTGGTCCCCGGGGCGTGTGGGGGCTGGAGCCCCCCCACACGTTATTTCAAATTTAAAAAAGAAGCCCCGGGGGTTGGCGGTACCCGGGGCTGCGGGAGGGCAGGAGAGCCCTCCCGCACCATTTTTTTTGATTAAGCCCTGGGGGGTGGCGGTCCCCGGGGCTTGGGGGGCCTTAGAGGCCCCCATATAAACAATAAACCCACCCCCGCATGCCCCCGGGACTTGGGCCACCCGGGGGCAATTTGCATCGAGCGCGGAGACCGCTTCGATTTCCGGCAGGATCCGCGCACCTGAGCGCATCCTGCCGATTTAAAATAAAAAAATGCTTTTTCTGCCTAGCAGACCTAGGGGTCAGTGTTTCTACTGCCCCTTTGTGCTTTTGCGCACTTGTTTCTTTTTTTCTCGCGGGATCGCGCACCCTAGCGCATCCCGCCGATTTAAAAAAATGCTTTCTGGCCAGGGGGTCCTTGTGGGACCCCCTGAGCAGACCTAGGGGTCAGGGTGTTTCTACCCTGCCCCCTTTGTGCGCTTTGCGCACTTGTTTCTGTCCCTCGGTTCTACCGAGGGACAAAATAACTGCCAACACTTCCTGAATCGGAATGTTGACAGCCAGCTGACAGCCAATTAGCATGCAGCTCGTGATCGGGACGGTGCGCGCAGGGTGCGCTCAGGGTGCGCGAATCCGACGCAACCATAGATATATATGTGATTTTCATTTTGATTTTCACAGGAACTACTGAACCGATTTACACCATTTAACAAAAGGGTTCTTTCTGAACCAAGAACTACCTCTTTGCCAAATTTGGTGTAATTCCGTTCAGCAGTTCGGGCTGTAGCCGTGTCTAAAGTTTCCTATGGGAAAATGAATGGGGAAAACACGTTTTGGGACCCCCTTTTTTCTAGGCCCCCGCTTGACGAATCATGCTGAGACTTTCAGGGTAGGAGCGGACCGGAGCGGGCCATAAAGTTTGAAAATTTCGCGAAGATTCATCAACCGACGCAAGAGTTATTTCAAATAGAATGTCGCGGATTTCCTATGGAAAATAGGTCCTAACAATAACTATCTACTGGCGACCGCCAGTAGATAATATACATATATGCAAACATATATATACCAATCTATATATATATATATATATATATATATATATATATATATATATATATATATATATGAAGGCTCCTGTCGAAACGCGTTGGTCTCTTTGCTGCACTGTTGGTGGATGAACTAATTATGACTTAATAAAATAAGACAACTTAAAAACTCGCTGGTGCCTGGCTGTGCTGCTTTTTCCGAGTCCCCGAATCGTGGGGAATTCTGCTTTGGAGAGTGTTTGTGTGTGTGTGTGTGTGTGTATATATATATATATATATATATATATATATATATATATACAGTAGACCTACAAAATCCGAGATGTCGGATAAGGAACCTAGCAAAAAAAGGAAAGGATTTTCGCTCAATCTGAGTCGGAAAATCAGTAGGAAAGGAAAGATTTCCTTTCTTGAGTCCCCTCACTCACCAGGATTTCCCCTTGGTGACATGCTTTATCATAGGGGCCCTCTCAATCCGCTGCGGATTGAGGCGTGCTACAACTTGCGACGTTACGTAGGAGCACTTGTAGTGAGGAACTATGTGTAGTGCAGTGATGTTGTGGAGTGGAGTGAGTAAAAATACCTAACTAGTGGGCGAAAAAACTTTATTCTGGCTCCTAGTCGGTATGTCTAAAAACGGGGTCAGTTACTAGGAGGCCTAGCTATAATGAGTTAGGGGTCCCTAGTGAACGTCAACATGTTTCGAGCCTCCCCAAAGCTCTTCTTCAGGACAAAACAGGGTCCAGCCCTGTTTGACCACTCCAAAAGGTGACCTGAAATGAGGTAAAATAGTGCAATTATACAAGAAATCAAAACGCTGCAATTAATAAGCTAGCGTCAGTAATACATACGATAAACCATTGTCACGTAGTATCTGCGGAATAGAAAGAACATAGTTATCAGTAACAGCCGCCCCCGTCGGGGTCGGTAAGTAAATGTCTCCTACACATGCTGCTCCTCTAAGGTGTGTGCAAAATAGCAGCATTCTCGTGTTTCGCCATGCTTGCTAAAAAGGAAAACACATCGCTGTATGCTCAAGTGAGTGACATTAAAAAACATGTACACCGCGTGACTGTACAAAAGACATGACGAACAAGACATACAGTATTAGCAGAGAAAAACTCCTGTTCACATACTCATTATGAAGCAAAATTGTGCCTCATGGTCTTGAGGGGATGAGGGGGTTCTTGCTCAAACTCTGGAATGGAGGACAAAGCATAATTAATGGCCTGTCTCCCTTAAAAAACTCTGTAAATGCTCGGGAAAAACAGGGGACTGCTGTAGTTGTGACCGCAGTCTGCCCGGTTTCTGCTTGTCTCCTGAAAAGGAAAAAGACTTTCTTGATATGCTCTCCTCAATGGCACACTACCTAATGGTTCCCCTCGAGACCGCATATTAGCGCGTCTCCCATCGGGTGCCGGTATATGTAGCAAGTGTTTCCGCCCAGTCAAGCTGTGAAGACTGGAGCAGCAACCATCACAAGATGGCCGCCGGCAAATGGCAAAGAGAGGCGGCCCTCTTGGAGATGGAATATTGGTTAGAAAATTCGTGAGAACTGCACTATGTAATAAGGAGTGCTAAATATACAATTAAAAGAATGAAAAAATCATGAAAAAACATACAGGGACTGGTGAGCTGGTTAGTAACATTACGGCCCTTGACCTTGTGAACTAAAGGCGGCTGTTTCTCTCAACGTAAATAAACATATCGCTGGTAATGGAAAAAAAGGGAATACCTTATGGTTGTGAGAGACCATTGTAATACGCAAAGACTGTTCCTTGGTTTTAACAGTCCTTAAAGGTCATTAGTTATATTTACGTGAATACGCTGACCGTATCTACCCTCTAGTGGTTATTAAGCAGTATGTCGATTAACTTGCAGGCGTTCCCCAGTGGGGGGGTGGGGTTTTTGAAAAACTATATGGCACACTGAAATGTACAAAATGGAAAAAAATATATATATATACAGAGACTGGTGAGCTTGTTGTTAACACTATGACCCTCATCTTTACTAGATGGCCGGTATATATGAACTAAAAACGGCTGTTTTTAAACTTTCTCAAGTTAATGCGCAACTGGCTGTTCCTTAGTGTTAACAGTCCTTAAGGGTCATTAGTAATAATTGTGTGGATATGCTGACAGTATCCAACTACTAGTGGTTAATAAGCAGTATGTTGGTTAACTTGCCGGCGTTCCCAAATGTTTTTTTTTAGAAAACCTATGGTTGTGTCACTACATGTTGCTGTTGAAAAAAATGTTATGTGCCCTATACTGATGCTGTTCTTCCCTAGTAATCAGTTTCTCAGTAGTTAGATCGTGCCATGTCGAGTTCAATTGGTGAATTGGCCCCATGGAATGTTATCATTTAAACCTTGGCTGTCAGAGCGTAACTTGAAAACCCAGCGTTGCTCTTTCTCGAGGAGCCTATGTTCAAGATTGTCATGGTTCTTGATGTGTTCCAGGACCACCCACCTCATGTCATTGGGGGTATGTTGTTTCTCTATGAAATGTGACGTCATTTTTGTGGTGGCTCGCTTGCACCTAATGTTGCTACGGTGTTCCACTATTCTGGTGCTGACTTTCCTGGTGGTTATGCCTACATAGTGGAGGTTGCAGGTGCAGGTTATCAGATATACGACCCCTGCAGTGTTGCAATTGGTAAATTTTCGTAGTTCCCAGGTCCTTTGGTTATTGAACTCCACTTTCTTGGTGGCCGAAGTGAGGTGGCATACGCTACAATTACTGCACGGGTAGTGCCCCCCTGGTAGTGCGTGTAAAGTCCTTTGTGGCCCTTCAGTTTCAGCTGTGTTTTTAGGGTGTGTGTGTACAAAATAGTTTCTTAGGTTCTTCCCTTTCCTATGGCTGAACATGGGCCTGGGTATGTCTAGGTTACCACTGTTAAGGGTCCGCCAATGTTTCTTAATTATCTTTGTGAGCCTGTCTGATGCGATATTGAAAGTGGTTATGCAAACTGGTCTTTTGTCTTTTGCAGTCCCTTCTCTTTGTTGTGGTTCTAGGAGTGCTTCTCTATGGTTGTTAGAGGCTCTTTTCTTAGCTTTTGATACTAGGTGTTTTTGGATAATGTCTTGCTATCAGTTTTTCAGATAGATCTTTTGCTTGAAAGTTATAGTCATCTCTCTCAGTGCAATTCCATCTGAGTCGCAGGAATTGTCCGAATGGGAGGTTGTCTTTGAGTTGTCTGGGATGAAAGCTGTCATAAATTAAAAGGCAGTTCCTTGCTGTTGGTTTGAAGTGGGTGGCCGTAGTCAGGGTTCCATTCCTTGCGATAATGTTTAAGTCCAGGAAGACCAATTGGGACCTGCTCATTGTGAAAGTGAACTTGAGGAAGGGGTCTTGTAAGTTCAACCAGTTGATGGAATCCGTGGCTTCTGACTCATTCCCTTCCCAAATCAAAAGCACATCGTCAATATATTGTTTCCACAATTGGAGATGTTTGACGTGCGGGTTGTTGTTGTTCAGTATCCTCTGTTTTACTAGGTGGTGGACGTAGAGCCCTGCTACACTCGGCGCAAAAGTGCTTCCCATGCTGGTGCCGTGTTGTTGGCGGAACAGGGTATCTTCGAACCTGAAGACATTTTCTGTCAGGGCCAGCCTGCAGCATTCTAGAACTACATGTCTGGGTGTATAATAACGCCATTGGTCTTCGAAGAGTATTTCCTCCAGAATCTCCAAAGTTTCTTTGTGCGGTAGACTCGTGTAATGGCTTTCCACGTCTAAGCCTATCAAGATGTTAGTCAAGGGATCGAAATGTAGGTCTTGGAGGAGGCAAAGGACGGCTTTCGTATCCTGTAAGTACGTGCTAGTACCTTGTATGAGGGGTCGTAGGAACGCATCAGCGAATTTGGAAAGTGGTTCCAAAATAGAACCAATCCCGGAAACAATCGGTCTCCCCGGTGGGTTTTCCAGTGATTTGTGGATCTTTGGGATTGTGTAGAAGTAGGGAATCGTAGGGTTGTTATTTTCCAAGAAGTCAGCTTCTTTTTTAGTTATCCAGTTGTTGGCTGTGGATTCTTCCACCAGATTGGCAATTTCAATGCGTAGGCGTTCAGTAGGGTCTTCCTTAATCTTAATGTAGTTTCTTTCATCAGCCAGTAGTTGTAGGCACACGTTCCGATATGCTGTGGTGTTTTGCAGGACTATGGCACCGCCTTTGTCAGCCGGTTTTATGGTGACTCTTTTTTCATTGGCCAATAGTTGTATGGCCTCCTGTTCCTTTTTGCTTGTGTTATGGAAGATTTTTATGGTTCTAGGATCTATCTCCGTCACTTCCTTCAGGACTGCTTTTTCAAACGCTAGCAGTTCCATGGGGAGGCTTGCCGCTGGTGGTGTAAAATTGGATTTCTTATGTAGACCTGTGTCACTGTCATGGGTTGTAATAGGTGGTTTGTCTTTGAAGAAAACCTGCAGCTTTATTCTCCGGATGAACTCATTAAGTTCACAGCAGAGTCTGAATTTATCCATCTTTGGTGTTGGTACAAAACCAAGTCCTTTTTCCAGGACTGATTTTTGTATTGGTGTCAAAATGGTGTCTGATAGTTTCACCACTAAGCTGGTTGGTTGCTGGTTGATGGGACGCTCGGTGGGCCCATGCTCCATGTGTGGCTCCTCGTGGACTCCAGGGGTTGTGCCCATTGTACTTGTTGGCCTCTTCTGGTTTTTCCTCTTTGGGGTCCCTTGCCCCGTCCTAAAAAGACTGGCTCAGCGGCTCATGTGGTTGTGCCTGGTCCCAGTATGGGTGTGACTGCTGTTGGTACGCCTGTTGATGAAAGGGTGGTGGGCCGTAGAAAAAAGATGGCGGTACACCATACGGTGGTGGTCCTTGATAGGGAGGCCAGCAGAAGCTTTGTCCACCTTGGTTCCTGAAGCGTCCTCCGCGGGGTCGTCTGTTCCTGTTCCTGTTATTACGGTTGTAGCCCGAGTCTGAGTGGTCTGAGCCTGTGTCTGATCCATCGCTGTCGGTATTGTAGCCCGGGTTCCTTCCCGATGGGATGTAGTCTTCTCTGGTGTACGGGTAGACTTTTTCATGTGAGAAAGTTTTCTGATACTTCTTCAGTTTTATATACTTGGTGTCCTTCAGACTTATTTCAAATTCAGTCATTGATTTATTGAGTTCTTCCAGTCGTTTCTTCAGCTCGCTGACGTTCTGAAAGGTTTTTAGACGGATTTCCAGCGTATGTATTTCTCCCTTCATTTCTTCTGACAGACGTGCTGCAGTTTTTATGATCAGCACCAGCCAGTCCCTGGTGCAGTGCCAGGAAATGAGTGACCAGTCCTTCTTAAAGGTTTTGTCCTGCTGAAATATGAAAGGCTCGTTGTGCACGATCAACACTCGTGGGGCAGTGTTAGATCTAAGATATTCAGTCATCATGATGCCATGGACCATGGTTTTAATTTGGTTCCTTTTCAGTTCTGTTCACTTGTCCCAACATTGGCTTGATTCATTTGTGTCTCTGTGTGATGTCCCTGCTAGCGGCAGCATGGATGAGATTATTCTCTCTACCTCCTCTTCTGAGAAGGTGAGTACAGTAACTTCCGTCATGTTTGATGGTAAGATGGTGTCACGGGTGTATGGGTTTACAGGGGAAAGGAACTCCCACAGCTGTGCGCTGTATATAACAAGATCAAAAAACAGGGGAGGTAGAGGGGTATGCTAGGTCCACCCTCCTGTTACAATAGTAGACCTACAAAATCCGAGATGTCGGATAAGGAACCTAGCAAAAAAGGAAAGGATTTTCGCTCAATCTGAGTCGGAAAATCAGTAGGAAAGGAAAGATTTCCTTTCTTGAGTCCCCTCACTCACCAGGGTTTCCCCTTGGTGACATGCTTCATCATAGGGGCCCTCTCAATCCGCTGCGGATTGAGGCGTGCTACAACTTGCGACATTACGTAGGAGCACTTGTAGTGAGGAACTATGTGTAGTGCAGTGATGTTGTGGAGTGGAGTGAGTAAAAATACCTAACTAGTGGGCGAAAAAACTTTATTCTGGCTCCTAGTCGGTATGTCGAAAAACGGGGTGAGTTACTAGGAGGCCTAGCTATAATGAGTTAGGGGTCCCTAGTGAACGTCAACATGTTTCGAGCCTCCCCAAAGCTCTTCTTCAGGACAAAACAGGGTCCAGCCCTGTTTGACCACTCCAAAAGGTGACCTAAAATGAGGTAAAATAGTGCAATTATACAAGAAATCAAAACGCTGCAATTAATAAGCTAGCGTTAGTAATACATACGATAAACCAGTTGTCATGTAGTATCTGCGGAATAGAAAGAACATAGTTATCAGTAACAGCCGCCCCCGTCGGGGTCGGTAAGTAAATGTCTCTTACACATGCTGCTCCTCTAAGGTGTGTGCAAAATAGCAGCATTCTCGTGTTTCGCCATGCTTGCTAAAAAGGAAAACACATCGCTGTATGCTCAAGTGAGTGACATTAAAAAGCATGTACACCGCGTGACTGTACAAAAGACATGACGAACAAGACATACAGTATTAGCAGAGAAAAACTCCTGTTCACATACTCATTATGAAGCAAAATTGTGCCTCATGGTCTTGAGGGGATGAGGGGGTTCTTGCTCGAACTCTGGAATGGAGGACAAAGCGTAATTAATGGCCTGTCTCCCTTAAAAAACTCTGTAAATGCTCGGAAAAAACAGGGGACTGCTGTAGTTGTGACCACAGTCTGCCCGGTTTCTGCTTGTCTCCTGAAAAGGAAAAAGACTTACTTGATATGCTCTCCTCAATGGCACACTACCTAATGGTTCCCCTGGAGACCGCATATTAGCGCGTCTCCCATCGGTTGCCGGTATATGTAGCAAGTGTTTCCGCCCAGTCAAGCTGTGAAGACTGGAGCAGCAACCATCACAAGATGGCCGCCGGCAAATGGCAAAGAGAGGCGGCCCTCTTGGAGATGGAATATTGGTTAGAAAATTCGTGAGAACTGCACTATGTAATAAGGAGTGCTAAATATACAATTAAAAGAATGAAAAAACCATGAAAAAACATACAGGGACTGGTGAGCTAGTTAGTAACATTACGGCCCTCGACCTTGTGAACTAAAGGCGGCTGTTTCTCTCAACGTAAATAAACATATCGCTCTCGCTGGTAATGGAAAAAAAGGGAAAACCTTATGGTTGTGAGAGACCCTCGTAATGCGCAAAGACTGTTCCTTGGTTTTAACAGTCCTTAAAGGTCATTAGTTATATTTACGTGAATACGCTGACCGTATCTACCCTCTAGTGGTTATTAAGCAGTATGTCGATTAACTTGCAGGCGTTCCCCAGTGGGGGGGTGGGGTTTTTGAAAAACTATATGGCACACTGAAATGTACAAAATGGAAAAATATATATATACAGAGACTGGTGAGCTTGTTGTTAACACTATGACCCTTATCTTTACTAGATGGCCGGTATATATGAACTAAAAACGGCTGTTTTTAAACTTTCCCAAGTTAATGCGCAACTGGCTGTTCCTTAGTGTTAACAGTCCTTAAGGGTCATTAGTAATAATTGTGTGGATATGCTGACAGTATCCACCTACTAGTGGTTAATAAGCAGTATGTTGGTTAACTTGCCGGCGTTCCCAAATGTTTTTTTTTAGAAAACCTATGGTTGTGTCACTACATGTTGCTGTTCAAAAAAAATGTTATGTGCCGTATACTGACGCCGTAATCAGTTTCTCAGTAGTTAGATCGTGCCATGTCGAGTTCAATTGGTGAATTGGCCCCATGGAATGTTATCATTTAAACCTTGGCTGTCAGAGCGTAACTTGAAAAACCAGTGTTGCTCTTTCTCGAGGAGCCTATGTTCAAGATTGTCATGGTTCTTGATGTGTTCCAGGACCACCCACCTCATGTCAATTGGGGTATGTTGTTTCTCTATGAAATGTGACGTCATTTTTGTGGTGGCTCGCTTGCACCTAATGTTGCTACGGTGTTCCACTATTCTGGTGCTGACTTTCCTGGTGGTCATCCCTACATAGTGGAGGTTGCAGGTGCAGGTTATCAGATATACGACCCCTGCAGTGTTGAAATTGGTAAATTTTCGCAGTTCCCAGGTCATTTGGTTATTGAACTCCACTTTCTTGGTGGCCGAAGTGAGGTGGCATACGCTACAATTACTGCACGGGTAGTGCCCCCCTGGTAGTGCGTGTAAAGTCCTTTGTGGCCCTTCAGTTTCAGCTGTGTTTTTAGGGCGTGTGTGTACAAAATAGTTTCTTAGGTTCTTCCCTTTCCTATGGCTGAACATGGGCCTGGGTATGTCTAGGTTACCACTGTTAAGGGTCCGCCAATGTTTCTTAATTATCTTTGTGACCCTGTCTGATGCGATATTGAAAGTGGTTATGCAAATTGGTCTTTTGTCTTTTGCAGTCCCTTCTCTTTGTTGTGGTTCTAGGAGTGCTTCTCTATGGTTGTTAGAGGCTCTTTTCTTAGCTTTTGATACTAGGTGTTTGGGATAATGTCTTGCTATCAGTTTTTCAGATAGATCTTTTGCTTGAAAGTTATAGTCATCTCTCTCAGTGCAATTCCGTCTGAGTCGCAGGAATTGTCCGAATGGGAGGTTGTCTTTGAGTTGTCTGGGATGAAAGCTGTCATAAATTAAAAGGCAGTTCCTTGCTGTTGGTTTGAAGTGGGTGGTCGTAGTCAGGGTTCCATTCCTTGCGATAATGTTTAAGTCCAGGAAGACCAATTGGGACCTGCTCATTGTGAAAGTGAACTTGAGGAAGGGGTCTTGTAAGTTCAACCAGTTGATGAAATCCGTGGCTTCTGCCTCATTCCCTTCCCAAATCAAAAGCACATCGTCAATATATCGTTTCCACAATTGGAGATGTTTGACGTGCGGGTTGTTGTTGTTCAGTATCCTCTGTTTTTCTAGGTGGTGGACGTGGAGCCCTGCTACACTCGGCGCAAAAGTGCTTCCCACGCTGGTGCCGTTTTGTTGGCGGAACAGGGTATCTTCGAACCTGAAGAAATTTTCTGTCAGGGCCAGCCTGCAGCATTCTAGAACTACATGTCTGGGTGTATGATAACGCCATTGGTCTTCGAAGAGTATTTCCTCCAGAATCTCCAAAGTTTCTTTGTGCGGTAGACTCGTGTAAAGGCTTTCCACGTCTAAGCCTATCAAGATGTTAGTCAAGGGATCGAAATGTAGGTCTTGGAGGAGGCAAAGGACGGCTTTGGTATCCTGTAAGTACATGCTAGTACCTTGTATGAGGGATCGTAGGAACGCATCAGCGAATTTGGAAAGTGGTTCCAAAATAGAACCAATCCCGGAAACAATCGGTCTCCCTGGTGGGTTTTCCAGTGATTTGTGGATCTTTGGGATTGTGTAGAAGTAGGGGATCGTAGGGTTGTTATTTTCCAAGAAGTCAGCTTCTTTTTTAGTTATCCAGTTGTTGGCTGTGGATTCTTCCACCAGATTGGCAATTTCAATGCGTAGGCGTTCAGTAGGGTCTTCCTTAATCTTAATGTAGTTTCTTTCATCAGCCAGTAGTTGTAGGCACACGTTCCGATATGCTGTGGTGTTTTGCAGGACTATGGCACCGCCTTTGTCAGCCGGTTTTATGGTGACTCTTTTTTCATTGGCCAATAGTTGTATGGCCTCCTGTTCCTTTTTGCTTGTGTTATGGAAGATTTTTATGGTTCTAGGATCTATCTCCGTCACTTCCTTCAGGACTGCTTTTTCAAACGCTAGCAGTTCCACGGGGAGGCTTGCCGCTGGTGGTGTAAAATTGGATTTCTTATGTAGACCTGTGTCACTGTCATGGGTTGTAATAGGTGGTTTGTCTTTGAAGAAAACCTGCAGGTTTATTCTCCCGATGAACTCATTAAGTTCACAGCAGAGTCTGAATTTATCCATCTTTGGTGTTGGTACAAAACCAAGTCCTTTTTCCAGGACTGATTTTTGTATTGGTGTCAAAATGGTGTCTGATAGGTTCACCACTAAGCTGGTTGGTTGCTGGCTGATGGGACGCTCGGTGGGCCCATGCTCCATGTGTGGCTCCTCGTGGACTCCAGGGAATGTGCCCATTGTACTTGTTGGCCTCTTCTGGTTTTTCTCTTTGGGGTCCCTTGCCCCGTCCTAAAAAAGACTGGCTCAGCGGCTCATGTGGTTGTGCCTGGTCCCAGTATGGGTGTGACTGCTGTTGGTACGCCTGTTGATGAAAGGGTGGTGGGCCGTAGAAAAAAGATGGCGGTACACCATACGGTGGTGGTCCTTGATAGGGAGGCCATCCGAAGCTTTGTCCACCTTATTTCCTGAAGCGTCCTCCGCGGGGTCGTCTGTTCCTGTTCCTGTTATTACGGTTGTAGCCCGAGTCTGAGTGGTCTGAGCCTGTGTCTGATCCATCGCTGTCGGTATTGTAGCCCGGGTTCCTTCCCGATGGGATGTAGTCTTCTCTGGTGTACGGGTAGACTTTTTCATGTGAGAAAGTTTTCTGATCCTTCTTCAGTTTTATATACTTGGTGTCCTTCAGACTTATTTCAAATTCAGTCATTGATTTATTGAGTTCTTCCAGTCGTTTCTTCAGCTCGCTGACGTTCTGAAAGGTTTTTAGACGGATTTCCAGCGTATGTATTTCTCCCTTCATTTCTTCTGACAGACGTGCTGCAGTTTTTATGATCAGCACCAGCCAGTCCCTGGTGCAGTGCCAGGAAATGAGTGACCAGTCCTTCTTAAAGGTTTTGTCCTGCTGAAATATGAAAGGCTCGTTGCGCACGATCAACCCTCGTGGGGCAGTGTTAGATCTAAGATATTCGGTCATCATGATGCCATGGACCATGGTTTTAATTTGGTTCCTTTTCAGTTCTGTTAACTCGTCCCAACATTGGCTTGATTCATTTGTGTCTCTGTGTGATGTCCCTGCTAGCGGCAGCATGGATGAGATTATTCTCTCTACCTCCTCTTCTGAGAAGGTGAGTCCAGTAACTTCCGTCATGTTTGATAGTAAGATGGTGTCACGGGTGTACGGGGGTACAGGGGAAAGGAACTCCCACAGCTGTGCGCTGTATATAACAAGATCAAAAAACAGGGGGAGGTAGAGGGGTATGCTAGGTCCACCCTCCTGTTACAATAGTAGACCTACAAAATCCGAGATGTCAGATAAGGAACCTAGCAAAAAAAGGAAAGGATTTTCGCTCAATCTGAGTCGGAAAATCAGTAGGAAAGGAAAGATTTCCTTTCTTGAGTCCCCTCACTCACCAGGGTTTCCCCTTGGTGACATGCTTCATCATAGGGGCCCTCTCAATCCGCTGTGGATTGAGGCGTGCTACGACTTGCGACGTTACGTAGGAGCACTTGTAGTGAGGAACTATGTGTAGTGCAGTGATGTTGTGGAGTGGAGTGAGTAAAAATACCTAACTAGTGGGCGAAAAAACTTTATTCTGGCTCCTAGTCGGTACGTCTAAAAACGGGGTGAGTTACTAGGAGGCCTAGCTATAATGAGTTAGGGGTCCCTAGTGAACGTCAACATGTTTCGAGCCTCCCCAAAGCTCTTCTTCAGGACAAAACAGGGTCCAGCCCTGTTTGACCACTCCAAAAGGTGACCTAAAATGAGGTAAAATAGTGCAATTATACAAGAAATCAAAACGCTGCAATTAATAAGCTAGCGTTAGTAATACATACGATAAACCATTGTCACGTAGTATCTGCGGAATAGAAAGAACATAGTTATCAGTAACAGCCGCCCCCGTCGGGGTCGGTAAGTAAATGTCTCTTACACATGCTGCTCCTCTAAGGTGTGTGCAAAATTGCAGCATTCTCGTGTTTCGCCATGCTTGCTAAAAAGGAAAACACATCGCTGTATGCTCAAGTGAGTGACATTAAAAAACATGTACACCGCGTGACTGTACAAAAGACATGACGAACAAGACATACAGTATTAGCAGAGAAAAACTCCTGTTCACATACTCATTATGAAGCAAAATTGTGCCTCATGGTCTTGAGGGGATGAGGGGGTCTTGCTCGAACTCTGGAATGGAGGACAAAGCGTAATTAATGGCCTGTCTCCCTTAAAAAACTCCGTAAATGCTCTGGAAAGACGGGGGACTGCTGTATTTGTGACCGCAGTCTGCCCGGTTTCTGCTTGTCTCCTGAAAAGGAAAAAGACTTACTTGATATGCTCTCCTCAATGGTACACTACCTAATGGTTCCCCTCGAGACCGCATATTAGCGCGTCTCCCATCGGATGCCGGTATATGTAGCAAGTGTTTCCGCCCAGTCAAGCTGTGAAGACTGGAGCAGCAACCTTCACAAGATGGTCGCCGGCAAATGGCAAAGAGAGGCGGCCCTCTTGGAGATGGAATATTGGTTAGAAAATTCGTGAGAACTGCACTATGTAATAAGGAGTGCTAAATATACAATTAAAAGAATGAAAAAACCATGAAAAAACATACAGGGACTGGTGAGCTGGTTAGTAACATTACGGCCCTCGACCTTGTGAACTAAAGGCGGCTGTTTCTCTCAACGTAAATAAACATATCGCTCTCGCTGGTAATGGAAAAAAAGGGAAAACCTTATGGTTGTGAGAGACCCTCGTAATGCGCAAAGACTGTTCCTTGGTTTTAACAGTCCTTAAAGGTCATTAGTTATATTTACGTGAATACGCTGACCGTATCTACCCTCTAGTGGTTATTAAGCAGTATGTCGATTAACTTGCAGGCGTTCCCCAGTGGGGGGGTGGGGTTTTTGAAAAACTATATGGCACACTGAAATGTACAAAATGGAAAAATATATATATACAGAGACTGGTGAGCTTGTTGTTAACACTATGACCCTCATCTTTACTAGATGGCCGGTATATATGAACTAAAAACAGCTGTTTTTAAACTTTCTCAAGTTAATGCGCAACTGGCTGTTCCTTAGTGTTAACAGTCCTTAAGGGTCATTAGTAATAATTGTGTGGATATGCTGACAGTATCCACCTACATAGTGGTTAATAAGCAGTATGTTGGTTAACTTGCCGGCGTTCCCAAATGTTTTTTTTAGAAAACCTATGGTTGTGTCACTACATGTTGCTGTTGAAAAAAATGTTATGTGCCGTATACTGACGCTGTTCTTCCCTAGTAATCAGTTTCTCAGTAGTTAGATCGTGCCATGTCGAGTTCAATTGGTGAATTGGCCCCATGGAATGTTATCATTTAAACCTTGGCTGTCAGAGCGTAACTTGAAAACCCAGCGTTGCTCTTTCTCGAGGAGCCTATGTTCAAGATTGTCATGGTTCTTGATGTGTTCCAGGACCACCCACCTCATGTCATTGGGGGTATGTTGTTTCTCTATGAAATGTGACGTCATTTTTGTGGTGGCTCGCTTGCACCTAATGTTGCTACGGTGTTCCACTATTCTGGTGCTGACTTTCCTGGTGGTCATCCCTACATAGTGGAGGTTGCAGGTGCAGGTTATCAGATATACGACCCCTGCAGTGTTGCAATTGGTAAATTTTCGTAGTTCCCAGGTCATTTGGTTATTGAACTCCACTTTCTTGGTGGCCGAAGTGAGGTGGCATACGCTACAATTACTGCACGGGTAGTGCCCCCTGGTAGTGCGTGTAAAGTCCTTTGTGGCCCTTCAGTTTCAGCTGTGTTTTTAGGGCGTGTGTGTACAAAATAGTTTCTTAGGTTCTTCCCTTTCCTATGGCTGAACATGGGCCTGGGTATGTCTAGGTTACCACTGTTAAGGGTCCGCCAATGTTTCTTAATTATCTTTGTGACCCTGTCTGATGCGATATTGAAAGTGGTTATGCAAATTGGTCTTTTGTCTTTTGCAGTCCCTTCTCTTTGTTGTGGTTCTAGGAGTGCTTCTCTATGGTTGTTAGAGGCTCTTTTCTTAGCTTTTGATACTAGGTGTTTGGGATAATGTCTTGCTATCAGTTTTTCAGATAGATCTTTTGCTTGAAAGTTATAGTCATCTCTCTCAGTGCAATTCCGTCTGAGTCGCAGGAATTGTCCGAATGGGAGGTTGTCTTTGAGTTGTCTGGGATGAAAGCTGTCATAAATTAAAAGGCAGTTCCTTGCTGTTGGTTTGAAGTGGGTGGTCGTAGTCAGGGTTCCATTCCTTGCGATAATGTTTAAGTCCAGGAAGACCAATTGGGACCTGCTCATTGTGAAAGTGAACTTGAGGAAGGGGTCTTGTAAGTTCAACCAGTTGATGAAATCCGTGGCTTCTGACTCATTCCCTTCCCAAATCAAAAGCACATCGTCAATATATCGTTTCCACAATTGGAGATGTTTGACGTGCGGGTTGTTGTTGTTCAGTATCCTCTGTTTTTCTAGGTGGTGGACGTAGAGCCCTGCTACACTCGGCGCAAAAGTGCTTCCCATGCTGGTGCCGTGTTGTTGGCGGAACAGGGTATCTTCGAACCTGAAGAAATTTTCTGTCAGGGCCAGCCTGCAGCATTCTAGAACTACATGTCTGGGTGTATGATAACGCCATTGGTCTTCGAAGAGTATTTCCTCCAGAATCTCCAAAGTTTCTTTGTGCGGTAGACTCGTGTAAAGGCTTTCCACGTCTAAGCCTATCAAGATGTTAGTCAAGGGATCGAAATGTAGGTCTTGGAGGAGGCAAAGGACGGCTTTGGTATCCTGTAAGTACGTGCTAGTACCTTGTATGAGGGGTCGTAGGAACGCATCAGCGAATTTGGAAAGTGGTTCCAAAATAGAACCAATCCCGGAAACAATCGGTCTCCCCGGTGGGTTTTCCAGTGATTTGTGGATCTTTGGGATTGTGTAGAAGTAGGGGATCGTAGGGTTGTTATTTTCCAAGAAGTCAGCTTCTTTTTTAGTTATCCAGTTGTTGGCTGTTGATTCTTCCACCAGATTGGCAATTTCAATGCGTAGGCGTTCAGTAGGGTCTTCCTTAATCTTAATGTAGTTTCTTTCATCTGCCAGTAGTTGTAGGCACACGTTCCGATATGCTGTGGTGTTTTGCAGGACTATGGCACCGCCTTTGTCAGCCGGTTTTATGGTGATTCTTTTTTCATTGGCCAATAGTTGTATGGCCTCCTGTTCCTTTTTGCTTGTGTTATGGAAGATTTTTATGTTTCTAGGATCTATCTCCGTCACTTCCTTCAGGACTGCTTTTTCAAACGCTAGCAGTTCCACAGGGAGGCTTGCCGCTGGTGGTGTAAAATTGGATTTCGTATGTAGACCTGTGTCACTGTCATGAGTTGTAATAGGTGGTTTGTCTTTGAAGAAAGCCTGCAGCTTTATTCTCCGGATGAACTCATTAAGTTCACAGCAGAGTCTGAATTTATCCTTCTTTGGTGTTGGTACAACACCAAGTCCTTTTTCCAGGACTGATTTTTGTATTGGTGTCAAAATGGTGTCTGATAGGTTCACCACTAAGCTGGTTGGTTGCTGGTTGATGGGACGCTCGGTGGGCCCATGCTCCGTGTGTGGCTCCTCGTGGACTCCAGGGGTTGTGCCCATTGTACTTGTTGGCCTCTTCTGGTTTTTCCTCTTTGGGGTCCCTTGCCCCGTCCTAAAAAAGACTGGCTCAGCGGCTCATGTGGTCCCAGTATGGGTGTGACTGCTGTTGGTACGCCTGTTGATGAAAGGGTGGTGGGCCGTAGAAAAAAGATGGCGGTACACCATACGGTGGTGGTCCTTGATAGGGAGGCCAGCCGAAGCTTTGTCCACCTTGGTTCCTGAAGCGTCCTCCGCGGGGTCGTCTGTTCCTGTTCCTGTTATTACGGTTGTAGCCCGAGTCTGAGTGGTCTGAGCCTGTGTCTGATCCATCGCTGTCAGTATTGTAGCCCGGGTTCCTTCCCGATGGGATGTAGTCTTCTCTGGTGTACGGGTAGACTTTTTCATGTGAGAAAGTTTTCTGATCCTTCTTCAGTTTTATATACTTGGTGTCCTTCAGACTTATTTCAAATTCAGTCATTGATTTATTGAGTTCTTCCAGTCGTTTCTTCAGCTCGCTGACGTTCTGAAAGGTTTTTAGACGGATTTCCAGCGTATGTATTTCTCCCTTCATTTCTTCTGAAAGACGTGCTGCAGTTTTTATGATCAGCACCAGCCAGTGCCTGGTGCAGTGCCAGGAATTGAGTGACTAGTCCTTCTTAAAGGTTTTGTCCTGCTGAAATATGAAAGGCTCGTTGCGCACGATCAACCCTCGTGGGGCAGTGTTAGATCTAAAATATTCGGTCATCATGATGCCATGGACCATGGTTTTAATTTGGTTCCTTTTCAGTTCTGTTAACTCATCCCAACATTGGCTTGATTCATTTGTGTCTCTGTGTGATGTCCCTGCTAGCGGCAGCATGGATGAGATTATTCTCTCTACCTCCTCTTCTGAGAAGGTGAGTCCAGTAACTTCCGTCATGTTTGATGGTAAGATGGTGTCACGGGTGTACGGTGGTACAGGGAAAAGGAACTCCCACAGCTGTGCGCTGTATATAACAAGATCAAAAAACAGGGGGAGGTAGAGGGGTATGCTAGGTCCACCCTCCTGTTACAATAGTAGACCTACAAAATCCGAGATGTCGGATAAGGAACCTAGCAAAAAAGGAAAGGATTTTCGCTCAATCTGAGTCGGAAAATCAGTAGGAAAGGAAAGATTTCCTTTCTTGAGTCCCCTCACTCACCAGGGTTTCCCCTTGGTGACATGCTTCATCATAGGGGCCCTCTCAATCCGCTGCGGATTGAGGCGTGCTACAACTTGCGACGTTACGTAGGAGCACTTGTAGAGAGGAACTATGTGTAGTGCAGTGATGTTGTGGAGTGGAGTGAGTAAAAATACCTAACTAGTGGGCGAAAAAACTTTATTCTGGCTCCTAGTCGGTATGTCTAAATACGGGGTGAGTTACTAGGAGGCCTAGCTATAATGAGTTAGGGGTCCCTAGTGAACGTCAACATGTTTCGAGCCTCCCCAAAGCTCTTCTTCAGGACAAAACAGGGTCCAGCCCTGTTTGACCACTCCAAAAGGTGACCTAAAATGAGGTAAAATAGTGCAATTATACAAGAAATCAAAACGCTGCAATTAATAAGCTAGCGTTAGTAATACATACGATAAACCATTGTCACATAGTATCTGCGGAATAGAAAGAACATAGCTATCAGTAACAGCCGCCCCCATCGGGGTCGGTAAGTAAATGTCTCTTACACATGCTGCTCCTCTAAGGTGTGTGCAAAATTGCAGCATTCTCGTGTTTCACCATGCTTGCTAAAAAGGAAAACACATCGCTGTATGCTCAAGTGAGTGACATTAAAAAACATGTACACCGCGTGACTGTACAAAAGACATAACGAACAAGACATACAGTATTAGCAGAGAAAAACTCCTGTTCACATACTCATTATGAAGCAAAATTGTGCCTCATGGTCTTGAGGGGATGAGGGGGTTCTTGCTCGAACTCTGGAATGGAGGACAAAGCGTAATTAATGGCCTGTCTCCCTTAAAAAACTCTGTAAATGCTCTGGAAAAACGGGGGACTGCTGTAGTTGTGACCGCAGTCTGCCCGGTTTCTGCTTGTCTCCTGAAAAGGAAAAAGACTTACTTGATATGCTCTCCTCAATGGCACACTACCTAATGGTTCCCCTCGAGACCGCAGATTAGCGCGTCTCCCATCGGGTGCCGGTATATGTAGCAAGTGTTTCCGCCCAGTCAAGCTGTGAAGACTGGAGCAGCAACCTTCACAAGATGGCCGCCGGCAAATGGCAAAGAGAGGCGGCCCTCTTGGAGATGGAATATTGGTTAGAAAATTCGTGAGAACTGCACTATGTAATAAGGAGTGCTAAATATACAATTAAAAGAATGAAAAAACCATGAAAAAACATACAGGGACTGGTGAGCTGGTTAGTAGCATTACGGCCCTCGACCTTGTGAACTAAAGGCGGCTGTTTCTCTCAACGTAAATAAACATATCGCTCTCGCTGGTAATGGAAAAAAAGGGAAAACCTTATGGTTGTGAGACACCCTCGTAATGCGCAAAGACTGTTCCTTGGTTTTAACAGTCCTCAAAGGTCATTAGTTATATTTACGTGAATACGCTGACCGTATCTACCCTCTAGTGGTTATTAAGCAGTATGTCGATTAACTTGCAGGCGTTCCCCAGTGGGGGGGTGGGGTTTTTGAAAAACTATATGGCACACTGAAATGTACAAAATGGAAAAATATATATATACAGAGACTGGTGAGCTTGTTGTTAACACTATGACCCTCATTTTTACTAGATGGCCGGTATGTATGAACTAAAAACGGCTGTTTTTAAACTTTCTCAAGTTAATGCGCAACTGGCTGTTCCTTAGTGTTAACAGTCCTTAAGGGTCATTAGTAATAATTGTGTGGATATGCTGACAGTATCCACCTACTAGTGGTTAATAAGCAGTATGTTGGTTAACTTGCCGGCGTTCCCAAATGTTTTTTTTAGAAAACCTATGGTTGTGTCACTACATGTTGCTGTTGAAAAAAATGTTATGTGCCGTATACTGACGCTGTTCTTCCCTAGTAATCAGTTTCTCAGTAGTTAGATCGTGCCATGTCGAGTTCAATTGGTGAATTGGCCCCATGGAATGTTATCATTTAAACCTTGGCTGTCAGAGCGTAACTTGAAAACCCTGCGTTGCTCTTTCTCGAGGAGCCTATGTTCAAGATTGTCATGGTTCTTGATGTGTTCCAGGACCACCCACCTCATGTCATTGGGGGTATGTTGTTTCTCTATGAAATGTGACGTCATTTTTGTGGTGGCTCGCTTGCACCTAATGTTGCTACGGTGTTCCACTATTCTGGTGCTGACTTTCCTGGTGGTTATCCCTACATAGTGGAGGTTGCAGGTGCAGGTTATCAGATATACGACCCCTGCAGTGTTGCAATTGGTAAATTTTCGTAGTTCCCAGGTCATTTGGTTATTGAACTCCACTTTCTTGGTGGCCAAAGTGAGGTGGCATACGCTACAATTACTGCACGGGTAGTGCCCCCTGGTAGTGCGTGTAAAGTCCTTTGTGGCCCTTAAGTTTCAGCTGTGTTTTTAGGGTGTGTGTGTACAAAATAGTTTCTTAGGTTCTTCCCTTTCCTATGGCTGAACATGGGCCTGGGTATGTCTAGGTTACCACTGTTAAGGGTCCGCCAATGTTTCTTAATTATCTTTGTGACCCTGTCTGATGCGATATTGAAAGTGGTTATGCAAATTGGTCTTTTGTCTTTTGCAGTCCCTTCTCTTTGTTGTGGTTCTAGGAGTGCTTCTCTATGGTTGTTAGAGGCTCTTTTCTTAGCTTTTGATACTAGGTGTTTGGGATAATGTCTTGCTATCAGTTTTTCAGATAGAGCTTTTGCTTGAACGTTATAGTCATCTCTCTCAGTGCAATTCCGTCTGAGTCGCAGGAATTGTCCGAATGGGAGGTTGTCTTTGAGTTGTCTGGGATGAAAGCTGTCATAAATTAAAAGGCAGTTCCTTGCTGCTGGTTTGAAGTGGGTGGTCGTAGTCAGGGTTCCATTCCTTGCGATGATGTTTAAGTCCAGGAAGACCAATTGGGACCTGCTCATTGTGAAAGTGAACTTGAGGAAGGGGTCTTGTAAGTTCAACCAGTTGATGAAATCCGTGGCTTCTGACTCATTCCCTTCCCAAATCAAAAGCACATCGTCAATATATCGTTTCCACAATTGGAGATGTTTGACGTGCAGGTTGTTGTTGTTCAGTATCCTCTGTTTTTCTAGGTGGTGGACGTAGAGCCCTGCTACACTCGGCGCAAAAGTGCTTCCCATGATGGGGCCGTGTTGTTGGCAGAACAGGGTATCTTCGAACTTGAAGAAATTTTCTGTCAGGGCCAGCCTGCAGCATTCTAGAACTACATGTCTGGGTGTATGATAATGCCATTGGTCTTCGAAGAGTATTTCCTCCAGAACTCCAAAGTTTCTTTGTGCGGTAGACTCGTGTAAAGGCTTTCCACGTCTAAGCCTATCAAGATGTTAGTCAAGGGATCGAAATGTAGGTCTTGGAGGAGGCAAAGGACGGCTTTGGTAGCCTGTAAGTACGTGCTAGTACCTTGTATGAGGGGTCGTAGGAACGCATCAGCGAATTTGGAAAGTGGTTCCAAAATAGAACCAATCCCGGAAACAATCGGTCTCCCCGGTGGGTTTTCCAGTGATTTGTGGATCTTTGGGAATGTGTAGAAGTAGGGGATCGTTGGGTTGTTATTTTCCAAGAAGTCAGCTTCTTTTTTAGTTATCCAGTTGTTGGCTGTTGATTCTTCCACCAGATTGGCAATTTCAATGCGTAGGCGTTCAGTAGGGTCTTCCTTAATCTTAATGTAGTTTCTTTCATCTGCCAGTAGTTGTAGGCACACGTTCCGATATGCTGTGGTGTTTTGCAGGACTATGGCACCGCCTTTGTCAGCCGGTTTTATGGTGATTCTTTTTTCATTGGCCAATAGTTGTATGGCCTCCTGTTCCTTTTTGCTTGTGTTATGGAAGATTTTTATGTTTCTAGGATCTATCTCCGTCACTTCCTTCAGGACTGCTTTTTCAAACGCTAGCAGTTCCACAGGGAGGCTTGCCGCTGGTGGTGTAAAATTGGATTTCGTATGTAGACCTGTGTCACTGTCATGAGTTGTAATAGGTGGTTTGTCTTTGAAGAAAGCCTGCAGCTTTATTCTCCGGATGAACTCATTAAGTTCACAGCAGAGTCTGAATTTATCCTTCTTTGGTGTTGGTACAACACCAAGTCCTTTTCCAGGACTGATTTTTGTATTGGTGTCAAAATGGTGTCTGATAGGTTCACCACTAAGCTGGTTGGTTGCTGGTTGATGGGACGCTCGGTGGGCCCATGCTCCGTGTGTGGCTCCTCGTGGACTCCAGGGGTTGTGCCCATTGTACTTGTTGGCCTCTTCTGGTTTTTCCTCTTTGGGGTCCCTTGCCCCGTCCTAAAAAGACTGGCTCAGCGGCTCATGTGGTCCCAGTATGGGTGTGACTGCTGTTGGTACGCCTGTTGATGAAAGGGTGGTGGGCCGTAGAAAAAAGATGGCGGTACACCATACGGTGGTGGTCCTTGATAGGGAGGCCAGCCGAAGCTTTGTCCACCTTGGTTCCTGAAGCGTCCTCCGCGGGGTCGTCTGTTCCTGTTCCTGTTATTACGGTTGTAGCCCGAGTCTGAGTGGTCTGAGCCTGTGTCTGATCCATCGCTGTCAGTATTGTAGCCCGGGTTCCTTCCCGATGGGATGTAGTCTTCTCTGGTGTACGGGTAGACTTTTTCATGTGAGAAAGTTTTCTGATCCTTCTTCAGTTTTATATACTTGGTGTCCTTCAGACTTATTTCAAATTCAGTCATTGATTTATTGAGTTCTTCCAGTCGTTTCTTCAGCTCGCTGACGTTCTGAAAGGTTTTTAGACGGATTTCCAGCGTATGTATTTCTCCCTTCATTTCTTCTGAAAGACGTGCTGCAGTTTTTATGATCAGCACCAGCCAGTGCCTGGTGCAGTGCCAGGAATTGAGTGACTAGTCCTTCTTAAAGGTTTTGTCCTGCTGAAATATGAAAGGCTCGTTGCGCACGATCAACCCTCGTGGGGCAGTGTTAGATCTAAAATATTCGGTCATCATGATGCCATGGACCATGGTTTTAATTTGGTTCCTTTTCAGTTCTGTTAACTCATCCCAACATTGGCTTGATTCATTTGTGTCTCTGTGTGATGTCCCTGCTAGCGGCAGCATGGATGAGATTATTCTCTCTACCTCCTCTTCTGAGAAGGTGAGTCCATGTTTGATGGTTTGATGGTAAGATGGTGTCACGGGTGTACGGTGGTACAGGGAAAAGGAACTCCCACAGCTGTGCGCTGTATATAACAAGATCAAAAAACAGGGGAGGTAGAGGGGTATGCTAGGTCCACCCTCCTGTTACAATAGTAGACCTACAAAATCCGAGATGTCGGATAAGGAACCTAGCAAAAAAGGAAAGGATTTTCGCTCAATCTGAGTCGGAAAATCAGTAGGAAAGGAAAGATTTCCTTTCTTGAGTCCCCTCACTCACCAGGGTTTCCCCTTGGTGACATGCTTCATCATAGGGGCCCTCTCAATCCGCTGCGGATTGAGGCGTGCTACAACTTGCGACGTTACGTAGGAGCACTTGTAGAGAGGAACTATGTGTAGTGCAGTGATGTTGTGGAGTGGAGTGAGTAAAAATACCTAACTAGTGGGCGAAAAACTTTATTCTGGCTCCTAGTCGGTATGTCTAAATACGGGGTGAGTTACTAGGAGGCCTAGCTATAATGAGTTAGGGGTCCCTAGTGAACGTCAACATGTTTCGAGCCTCCCCAAAGCTCTTCTTCAGGACAAAACAGGGTCCAGCCCTGTTTGACCACTCCAAAAGGTGACCTAAAATGAGGTAAAATAGTGCAATTATACAAGAAATCAAAACGCTGCAATTAATAAGCTAGCGTTAGTAATACATACGATAAACCATTGTCACATAGTATCTGCGGAATAGAAAGAACATAGCTATCAGTAACAGCCGCCCCCATCGGGGTTGGTAAGTAAATGTCTCTTACACATGCTGCTCCTCTAAGGTGTGTGCAAAATTGCAGCATTCTCGTGTTTCACCATGCTTGCTAAAAAGGAAAACACATCGCTGTATGCTCAAGTGAGTGACATTAAAAAACATGTACACCGCGTGACTGTACAAAAGACATAACGAACAAGACATACAGTATTAGCAGAAAAAAACTCCTGTTCACATACTCATTATGAAGCAAAATTGTGCCTCATGGTCTTGAGGGGATGAGGGGGTTCTTGCTCGAACTCTGGAATGGAGGACAAAGCGTAATTAATGGCCTGTCTCCCTTAAAAAACTCTGTAAATGCTCTGGAAAAACGGGGGACTGCTGTAGTTGTGACCGCAGTCTGCCCGGTTTCTGCTTGTCTCCTGAAAAGGAAAAAGACTTACTTGATATGCTCTCCTCAATGGCACACTACCTAATGGTTCCCCTCGAGACCGCAGATTAGCGCGTCTCCCATCGGGTGCCGGTATATGTAGCAAGTGTTTCCGCCCAGTCAAGCTGTGAAGACTGGAGCAGCAACCTTCACAAGATGGCCGCCGGCAAATGGCAAAGAGAGGCGGCCCTCTTGGAGATGGAATATTGGTTAGAAAATTCGTGAGAACTGCACTATGTAATAAGGAGTGCTAAATATACAATTAAAAGAATGAAAAAACCATGAAAAAACATACAGGGACTGGTGAGCTGGTTAGTAGCATTACGGCCCTCGACCTTGTGAACTAAAGGCGGCTGTTTCTCTCAACGTAAATAAACATATCGCTCTCGCTGGTAATGGAAAAAAAGGGAAAACCTTATGGTTGTGAGACACCCTCGTAATGCGCAAAGACTGTTCCTTGGTTTTAACAGTCCTCAAAGGTCATTAGTTATATTTACGTGAATACGCTGACCGTATCTACCCTCTAGTGGTTATTAAGCAGTATGTCGATTAACTTGCAGGCGTTCCCCAGTGGGGGGGTGGGGTTTTTGAAAAACTATATGGCACACTGAAATGTACAAAATGGAAAAATATATATATACAGAGACTGGTGAGCTTGTTGTTAACACTATGACCCTCATTTTTACTAGATGGCCGGTATGTATGAACTAAAAACGGCTGTTTTTAAACTTTCTCAAGTTAATGCGCAACTGGCTGTTCCTTAGTGTTAACAGTCCTTAAGGGTCATTAGTAATAATTGTGTGGATATGCTGACAGTATCCACCTACTAGTGGTTAATAAGCAGTATGTTGGTTAACTTGCCGGCGTTCCCAAATGTTTTTTTTAGAAAACCTATGGTTGTGTCACTACATGTTGCTGTTGAAAAAAATGTTATGTGCCGTATACTGACGCTGTTCTTCCCTAGTAATCAGTTTCTCAGTAGTTAGATCGTGCCATGTCGAGTTCAATTGGTGAATTGGCCCCATGGAATGTTATCATTTAAACCTTGGCTGTCAGAGCGTAACTTGAAAACCCTGCGTTGCTCTTTCTCGAGGAGCCTATGTTCAAGATTGTCATGGTTCTTGATGTGTTCCAGGACCACCCACCTCATGTCATTGGGGGTATGTTGTTTCTCTATGAAATGTGACGTCATTTTTGTGGTGGCTCGCTTGCACCTAATGTTGCTACGGTGTTCCACTATTCTGGTGCTGACTTTCCTGGTGGTTATCCCTACATAGTGGAGGTTGCAGGTGCAGGTTATCAGATATACGACCCCTGCAGTGTTGCAATTGGTAAATTTTCGTAGTTCCCAGGTCATTTGGTTATTGAACTCCACTTTCTTGGTGGCCAAAGTGAGGTGGCATACGCTACAATTACTGCACGGGTAGTGCCCCCTGGTAGTGCGTGTAAAGTCCTTTGTGGCCCTTAAGTTTCAGCTGTGTTTTTAGGGTGTGTGTGTACAAAATAGTTTCTTAGGTTCTTCCCTTTCCTATGGCTGAACATGGGCCTGGGTATGTCTAGGTTACCACTGTTAAGGGTCCGCCAATGTTTCTTAATTATCTTTGTGACCCTGTCTGATGCGATATTGAAAGTGGTTATGCAAATTGGTCTTTTGTCTTTTGCAGTCCCTTCTCTTTGTTGTGGTTCTAGGAGTGCTTCTCTATGGTTGTTAGAGGCTCTTTTCTTAGCTTTTGATACTAGGTGTTTGGGATAATGTCTTGCTATCAGTTTTTCAGATAGAGCTTTTGCTTGAACGTTATAGTCATCTCTCTCAGTGCAATTCCGTCTGAGTCGCAGGAATTGTCCGAATGGGAGGTTGTCTTTGAGTTGTCTGGGATGAAAGCTGTCATAAATTAAAAGGCAGTTCCTTGCTGCTGGTTTGAAGTGGGTGGTCGTAGTCAGGGTTCCATTCCTTGCGATGATGTTTAAGTCCAGGAAGACCAATTGGGACCTGCTCATTGTGAAAGTGAACTTGAGGAAGGGGTCTTGTAAGTTCAACCAGTTGATGAAATCCGTGGCTTCTGACTCATTCCCTTCCCAAATCAAAAGCACATCGTCAATATATCGTTTCCACAATTGGAGATGTTTGACGTGCAGGTTGTTGTTGTTCAGTATCCTCTGTTTTTCTAGGTGGTGGACGTAGAGCCCTGCTACACTCGGCGCAAAAGTGCTTCCCATGATGGGGCCGTGTTGTTGGCAGAACAGGGTATCTTCGAACTTGAAGAAATTTTCTGTCAGGGCCAGCCTGCAGCATTCTAGAACTACATGTCTGGGTGTATGATAATGCCATTGGTCTTCGAAGAGTATTTCCTCAAAGTTTCTTTGTGCGGTAGACTCGTGTAAAGGCTTTCCACGTCTAAGCCTATCAAGATGTTAGTCAAGGGATCGAAATGTAGGTCTTGGAGGAGGCAAAGGACGGCTTTGGTAGCCTGTAAGTACGTGCTAGTACCTTGTATGAGGGGTCGTAGGAACGCATCAGCGAATTTGGAAAGTGGTTCCAAAATAGAACCAATCCCGGAAACAATCGGTCTCCCGGTGGGTTTTCCAGTGATTTGTGGATCTTTGGGAATGTGTAGAAGTAGGGGATCGTTGGGTTGTTATTTTCCAAGAAGTCAGCTTCTTTTTTAGTTATCCAGTTGTTGGCTGTGGATTCTTCCACCAGATTGGCAATTTCAATGCGTAGGCGTTCAGTAGGGTCTTCCTTAATCTTAATGTAGTTTCTTTCATCAGACAGTAGTTGTAGGCACACGTTCCGATATGATGTGGTGTTTTGCAGGACTATGGCACCGCCTTTGTCAGCCGGTTTTATGGTGACTCTTTTTTCATTGGCCAATAGTTGTATGGCCTCCTGTTCCTTTTTGCTTGTGTTATGGAAGATTTTTATGGTTCTAGGATCTATCTCCGTCACTTCCTTCAGGACTGCTTTTTCAAATGCTAGCAGTTCCATGGGGAGGCTTGCCGCTGGTGGTGTAAAATTGGATTTCTTATGTAGACCTGTGTCACTGTCATGGGTTGTAATAGGTGGTTTGTCTTTGAAGAAAACCTGCAGCTTTATTCTCCGGATGAACTCATTAAGTTCACAGCAGAGTCTGAATTTATCCATCTTTGGTGTTGGTACAAAACCAAGTCCTTTTTCCAGGACTGATTTTTGTATTGGTGTCAAAATGGTGTCTGATAGGTTCACCACTAAGCTGGTTGGTTGCTGGTTGATGGGACGCTCGGTGGGCCCATGCTCCGTGTGTGGCTCCTCGTGGACTCCAGGGGTTGTGCCCATTGTACTTGTTGGCCTCTTCTGGTTTTTCCTCTTTGGGGTCCCTTGCCCCGTCCTAAAAAAGACTGGCTCAGCGGCTCATGTGGTTGTGCCTGGTCCCAGTATGGGTGTGACTGCTGTTGGTACGCCTGTTGATGAGAGGGTGGTGGGCCTATCAGACACCATTTTGACACCAATACAAAAATCAGTCCTGGAAAAAGGACTTGGTTTTGTACCAACACCAAAGATGGATAAATTCAGACTCTGCTGTGAACTTAATGAGTTCATCCGGAGAATAAAGCTGCAGGTTTTCTTCAAAGACAAACCACCTATTACAACCCATGACAGTGACACAGTTCTACATAAGAAATCCAATTTTACACCACCAGCGGCAAGCCTCCCCGTGGAACTGCTAGCGTTTGAAAAAGCAGTCCTGAAGGAAGTGACGGAGATAGATCCTAGAACCATAAAAATCTTCCATAACACAAGCAACAAGCATTGGCATAGCCAATAGTTCTCGCTTTTGGGACCTTATAAGTGTTTAGCCATGCAACAGTTGCATAACTAAATACTTATAAGGTCCTCGAAGCATGAGCGTGTGGGCTCTGGGAGACTTTTGGTGATCATCTCCCTAGTCTGAAAGTCGATATTTATCTGAAACGGAAAGGTCATAACTTAATACAGAGTTTAGATAGGCTAAAATACTAAACATTCTATATCATTACACACATTCCAGGAACGCTACTACGGTTTTTTCCTAAATAAACAGCAGCAGCAGCATCTGACGCCATCTAGTTGTCTAGTCGCCTCATCATTAATAAACCGGGCAGGCTTGCTTCAAAAACGGACTAATCAATTTCCAACAGAAGCACATGGCCTTGAAAAAGCGCTGGACTTTGGGAACAACCACCTTCTACCATCTCCATGACATAGTCAAGAAAGTGCTCGGTTGCCAATGTAGGCCACCGAACACACATGTATTGCCCCCCTTTCTTTGTGTTAGGGTATGCCTAACCAGCCCCCCCCCTTGTGGGTGAGACCGTACATATCAAGAAGGTGTTCTCTCTGTGTCCCCCGGCACCAGCATTGGAGATAGCATAAGGGAGTCTCAGGGGAGAGGGCGACACCCATGAAATGCCCGGTAGAGCGAAATGACGGGGTTTCAGCCGCGCCTGGGGGTTTGAGCTACTGAGCATTTCGTTATAAACAGAAAGCAGCGCTCACTGGAAAGATAGCATCGTTTGAAGCCGGGACGCATAATTTATGCGCAGGAACACGTCATCCACACAGCACTGCAGCGGCTCTGCCAGGTCTGGTTTAAAATAACCCCGGGCAGCTTTGAGCGAGCCGCGCCTCTCACCTCCTTGGGAGCCTCCTTCTCCACGAACTCGTCATAAATCTTCCTGGCTTTCGACGTCAGCTTGTGAGGGGACCTGGTTTTCTTAAAGTCATCGCAGGCCAGCCAGAACTCGATGTTCTCCTCGCTGAACTCCGACTTAAGGAAGGCCCTGAAAGCCGTGACGCCATCTGTTGGAAAAGAAGGGGCATGGGTGTAAGTCATCTGGAAATGAGCCGCAGTTCAGATACACCCCTAAAAGGCACTACTCGCCCCGCCACCCAGTGCACTGCCTAAAATCCTAAGAGGCTTAGTACTGGCAAACTCAAGGCTTAATAATTAGCGTGCGCAAGATCACACGTCGCCTTAGCGCGGAGCTAGTTTCTTAGCCCAGAAACCCATTGAAAACTATCAATAAAAGTAGTTAAATAAAAATGAGTTAATTTGTTAGCCCAAGGCGAGTTCTCAGTGTGACGGGCAAGTAGATTAAACGGCCGTTACTGGTAATCTGTTAAAACTGGCTAAGCATACAAAACTATTGTACTCTCCTGGGTAACGCTAGGTAACCAAGCCTCAAAGTACTCCCATAATAACAGACGAGGTTAGACTCGGCGAGAAAAATGAACTTACATGTACTCGCCAGCAGCTCATCGAACGCTTCTGACCACTTCTGGGCTTCTTCGGGAGAAGGTCTGTGGAAGCAAGACAACGCAGGGTTAATTTATTAGACAGCGTTGCTAAATATATTAAACACAATGTCAGAGGAAGGGCATCGCGAGATTCTGATGGCACGAGGACTCGGAAGGCCAAGGGGCCTTGACAATGCCAGCAGAACCCCGAGTTGCATATTTACACACAAGGTAGGGGCGCTCTCTTACCTGCAGTAGGCGTACTTTTTGCCCTTCTTGCCCTGGACGGTTTCCGGGGGGTCGTTGGAAGCGGGGGAATGTTGCAGGAAGTAGTTCAGGCGGGCTTTCCAATCTTTCAAGCTAAAAAGTAAGCGTAAAAGGACACTTAAAATATGTTCCTCTTGGCAAATGCGAAACAAGTGTGACAACGAACTACAGCAAGCATGCACAAATGACGACGAGCATGCACAAGATCACCTGGCGCGGCCGCAGCGCTAACAGCAGACGAGCCCTCGGCGTGCATCTAATTTACGCACACCCACTCACTGTCCACGCCACCCCGGACTTTTCTGGCACATTCCAGAGCCAAGTACGCGGCAGGACAGGCTCGAAAGAAACCACCACAACCCCGGAAGTGACCTTTACACCAAGGTGCGGTGAAGTTGTCTCAAAGTAAAGCTGAGGAAGGCAATGTACCCGAGAAGTTGGTATCGGTTGCAAAAGATATACTCTCCCCCTTTACAAAACAAGAGAGGAGCGGGGGCGAGCGAGCGCGGCATGCTGCTGAGCTGACCAGACGCTCGTACGTCATGGCCTTTTCCCCCGCACGGCCGGCATGTGTTTCCAATTATCGCGCCCGCGTCTGGGCACAATAATTGGAAACACATGTCTACCGCGCACGTGACATCGCGGGGAAAAGGCCATGACGCACGAGCGTCTGGTCAGCTTTTCAAACTCCCTAACTATAAGTCTCGCAGAGCAGCGCTTGCGCGAAACTCGAGGCTCAACCTAAAAAGGAACAGGAGGCCATACAACTATTGGCCAATGAAAAAAGAGTCACCATAAAACCGGCTGACAAAGGCGGTGCCATAGTCCTGCAAAACACCACAGCATATCGGAACGTGTGCCTACAACTACTGGCTGATGAAAGAAACTACATTAAGATTAAGGAAGACCCTACTGGACGCCTACGCATTTAAATTGCCAATCTGGTGGAAGAATCCACAGCCAACAACTGGATAACTAAAAAAGAAGCTGACTTCTTGGAAAATAACAACCCTACGATCCCCTACTTCTACACAATCCCAAAGATCCACAAATCACTGGAAAACCCACCGGGGAGACCGATTGTTTCCGGTATTGGTTCTATTTTGGAACCACTTTCCAAATTCGCTGATGCGTTCCTACGACCCCTCATACAAGGTACTAGCACGTACTTACAGGATACCAAAGCCGTCCTTTGCCTCCTCCAAGACCTACATTTCGATCCCTTGACTAACATCTTGATAGGCTTAGACGTGGAAAGCCTTTACACGAGTCTACCGCACAAAGAAACTTTGGAGATTCTGGAGGAAATACTCTTCGAAGACCAATGGCGTTATCATACACCCAGACATGTAGTTCTAGAATGCTGCAGGCTGGCCCTGACAGAAAATTTCTTCAGGCTCGAAGATACCCTGTTCCGCCAACAAAACGGCACCAGCATGGGAAGCACTTTTGCGCCGAGTGTAGCAGGGCTCTACGTCCACCACCTAGAAAAACAGAGGATACTGAACAACAACATCCCGCACGTCAAACATCTCCAATTGTGGAAACGATATATTGACGATGTGCTTTTGATTTGGGAAGGGAATGAGTCAGAAGCCACGGATTTCATCAACTGGTTGAACTTACAAGACCCCTTCCTCAAGTTCACTTTCACAATGAGCAGGTCCCAATTGGTCTTCCTGGACTAAAACATCAGGGCAAGGAATGGAACCCTGACTACGACCACCCACTTCAAACCAACTGCAAGGAACTGCCTTTTAATTTATGACAGCTTTCATCCGGACAACTCAAAGACAACCTCCCATTCGGACAATTCCTGCGACTCAGACGGAATTGCACTGAGAGAGATGACTATAACTTTCAAGCAAAAGATCTATCTGAAAAACTGATAGCAAGACATTATCCCAAACACCTAGTATCAAAAGCTAAGAAAAGAGCCTCTAACAACCATAGAGAAGCACTCCTAGAACCACAACAAAGAGAAGGGACTGCAAAAGACAAAAGACCAATTTGCATACCCACTTTCAATATCGCATCAGACAGGGTCACAAAGATAATTAAGAAACATTGGCGGACCCTTAACAGTGGTAACCTAGACATACCCAGGCCCATGTTCAGCCATAGGAAAGGGAAGAACCTAAGAAACTATTTTGTACACACACGCCCTAAAAACACAGCTGAAACTGAAGGGCCACAAAGGACTTTACACGCACTACCAGGGGGCACTACCCGTGCAGTAATTGTAGCGTATGCCACCTCACTTCGGCCACCAAGAAAGTGGAGTTCAATAACCAAATGACCTGGGAACTACGAAAATTTACCAATTGCAACACTGCAGGGGTCGTATATCTGATAACCTGCACCTGCAACCTCCACTATGTAGGGATGACCACCAGGAAAGTCAGCACCAGAATAGTGGAACACCGTAGCAACATTAGGTGCAAGTGAGCCACCATAAAAATGACGTCACATTTCATAGAGAAACAACATAACCCCAATGACATGAGGTGGGTGGTCCTGGAACACATCAAGAACCATGACAATCTTGAACATAGGCTCCTCGAGAAAGAGCAATGCTGGGTTTTCAAGTTACGCTCTGACAGCCAAGGTTTAAATGATAACATTCCATGGGGCCAATTCACCAATTGAACTCGACATGGCACGATCTAACTACTGAGAAACTGATTACTAGGGAAGAACAGCGTCAGTATACGGCACATAACATTTTTTTCAACAGCAACATGTAGTGACACAACCATAGGTTTTCTAAAAAAAACATTTGGGAACGCCGGCAAGTTAACCAACATACTGCTTATTAACCACTAGTAGGTGGATACTGTCAGCATATCCACACAATTATTACTAATGACCCTTAAGGACTGTTAACACTAAGGAACAGCCAGTTGCGCATTATCTTGAGAAAGTTTAAAAATAGCCATTTTTAGTTCATATATACCGGCCATCTAGTAAAGATGAGGGTCATAGTGTTAACAACAAGCTCACCAGTCTCTGTATATATATATTTTTCCATTTTGTACATTTCAGTGTGCCATATAGTTTTTTAAAAAACCCCACACCCCCACTGGGGAACGCCTGCAAGTTAATAGACATACTGCTTAATAACCACTAGAGGGTAGATACGGTCAGCGTATTCACGTAAATTTAACTAATGACCTTTAAGGACTGTTAAAACCAAGGAACAGTCTTTGCGCATTACGAGGGTCTCTCACAACCATAAGGTTTTCCCTTTTTTTCCATTACCAGCGAGAGCGATATGTTTATTTACGTTGAGAGAAACAGCCGCCTTTAGTTCACAAGGTTGAGGGCCGTAATGTTACTAACCAGCTCACCAGTTCATGTATGTTTTTTCATGGTTTTTTCATTCTTTTAATTGTATATTTAGCACTCCTTATTACATAGTGCAGTTCTCACGAACTTTCTAACCAATATTCCATCTCCAAGAGGGCCGCCTCACTTTGCCATTTCCCGGCGGCCATCTTGTGAAGGTTGCTGCTCCAGTCTTCACAGCTTGACTGGGCGGAAACACTTGCTACATATACCGGCACCCGATGGGAGACGCGCTAATATGCGGTCTCGAGGAGAACCATTAGGTAGTGTGCCATTGAGGAGAGCATATCAAGTAAGTCGTTTTCCTTTTCAGGAGACAAGCAGAAACCGGGCAGACTGCGGTCACAACTACAGCAGTCCCCCGTTTTTCCCGAGCATTTACAGAGTTTTTTAAGGGAGACAGGCCATTAATTACGCTTTGTCCTCCATTCCAGAGTTCGAGCAAGAACCCCCTCATCCCCTCAAGACCATGAGGCACAATTTTGCTTCATAATGAGTATGTGAACAGGAGTTTTTCTCTGCTAATACTGTATGTCTTGTTCGTCATGTCTTTTGTACAGTCACGCGGTGTACATGCTTTTTAATGTCACTCACTTGAGCATACAGCGATGTGTTTTCCTTTTTAGCAAGCATGGTGAAACACGAGAATGCTGCTATTTTGCACACACCTTAGAGGAGCAGCATGTGTAAGAGACATTTACTTACCGACCCCGACTGGGGGCGGCTGTTACTGATAACTATGTTCTTTCTATTCCGCAGATACTACGTGACAATGGTTTATCGTATGTATTACTAACGCTAGCTTATTAATTGCAGCGTTTTGATTTCTTGTATAATTGCACTATTTTACCTCATTTTAGGTCACCGTTTGGAGTGGTCATACAGGGCTGGACCCTGTTTTGTCCTGAAGAAGAGCTTTGGGGAGGCTCAAAACATGTTGACGTTCACTAGGGACCCCTAACTCATTATAGCTAGGCCTCCTACTAACTCACCCCGTTTTTAGACAAACCGACTAGGAGCCAGAATAAAGTTTTTTCGCCCACTAGGTTGGTATTTTTACTCACTCCACTCCACAACATCACTGCACTACACATAGTTCCTCACTACAAGGGCTCCTACGTAACGTCGCAAGTCGTAGCACGCCTCAATCCGCAGCGGATTGAGAGGGCCCCTATGATGAAGCATGTCACCAAGGGGAAACCCTGGTGAGTGAGGGGACTCAAGAAAGGAAATCTTCCCTTTCCTACTGATTTTCCGACTCAGATTGAGCGAAAATCCTTTTCTTTTCTTACTAGGTTCCTTATCCGACATCTCGGATTTTGTAGGTCTACTATTGTAACACAAGGGTGGACCTAGAAAACCCCTCTACCTCCCCCTGTTTTTTGATCTTGTTATATACAGCGCACAGCTGTGGGAGTTCCTTTTACCTGTACCCCCGTACACCCGTGACACCATCTTACCATCAAACATGACGGAAGTTACTGGACTCACCTTCTCGGAAGAGGAGGTAGAGAGAATAATCTCATCCATGCTGCCGCTAGCAGGGACATCACACAGAGACACAAATGAATCAAGCCAATGTTGGGACGAGTTAACAGAACTGAAAAGGAACCAAATTAAAACCATGGTCCATGGCATCATGATGACCGAATATCTTAGATCTAACACTGCCCCACGAGGGTTGATCGTGCGCAACGAGCCTTTCATATTTCAGCAGGACAAAACCTTTAAGAAGGACTGGTCACTCATTTCCTGGCACTGCACCAGGGACTGGCTGGTGCTGATCATAAAAACTGCAGCACGTCTGTCAGAAGAAATGAAGGGAGAAATACATACGCTGGAAATCCGTCTAAAAACCTTTCAGAACGTCAGCGAGCTGAAGAAACGACTGGAAGAACTCAATAAATCAATGACTGAATTTGAAATAAGTCTGAAGGACACCAAGTATATAAAACTGAAGAAGGATCAGAAAACTTTCTCACATGAAAAAGTCTACCCGTACACCAGAGAAGACTACATCCCATCGGGAAGGAACCCGGGCTACAATACCGACAGCGATGGATCAGACACAGGCTCAGACCACTCAGACTCGGGCTACAACCGTAATAACAGGAACAGGAACAGACGACCCCGCGGAGGACGCTTCAGGAACCAAGGTGGACAAAGCTTCTGCTGGCCTCCCTATCAAGGACCACCACCGTATGGTGTACCGCCATCTTTTTTCTACGGCCCACCACCCTTTCATCAACAGGCGTACCAACAGCAGTCACACCCATACTGGGACCAGGCACAACCACATGAGCCGCTGAGCCAGTCTTTTTAGGACGGGGCAAGGGACCCCAAAGAGGAAAAACCAGAAGAGGCCAACAAGTACAATGGGCACAACCCCTGGAGTCCACGAGGAGCCACACACGGAGCATGGGCCCACCGAGCGTCCCATCAACCAGCAACCAACCAGCTTAGTGGTGAACCTATCAGACACCATTTTGACACCAATACAAAAATCAGTCCTGGAAAAAGGACTTGGTTTTGTACCAACACCAAAGATGGATAAATTCAGACTCTGCTGTGAACTTAATGAGTTCATCCGGAGAATAAAGCTGCAGGTTTTCTTCAAAGACAAACCACCTATTACAACCCATGACAGTGACACAGGTCTACATAAGAAATCCAATTTTACACCACCAGCGGCAAGCCTCCCCGTGGAACTGCTAGCGTTTGAAAAAGCAGTCCTGAAGGAAGTGACGGAGATAGATCCTAGAACCATAAAAATCTTCCATAACACAAGCAAAAAGGAACAGGAGGCCATACAACTATTGGCCAATGAAAAAAGAGTCACCATAAAACCGGCTGACAAAGGCGGTGCCATAGTCCTGCAAAACACCACAGCATATCGGAACGTGTGCCTACAACTACTGGCAGATGAAAGAAACTACATTAAGATTAAGGAAGACCCTACTGAACGCCTACGCATTGAAATTGCCAATCTGGTGGAAGAATCCACAGCCAACAACTGGATAACTAAAAAAGAAGCTGACTTCTTGGAAAATAACAACCCTACGATCCCCTACTTCTACACAATCCCAAAGATCCACAAATCACTGGAAAACCCACCGGGGAGACCGATTGTTTCCGGGATTGGTTCTATTTTGGAACCACTTTCCAAATTCGCTGATGCGTTCCTACGACCCCTCATACAAGGTACTAGCACGTACTTACAGGATACCAAAGCCGTCCTTTGCCTCCTCCAAGACCTACATTTCGATCCCTTGACTAACATCTTGATAGGCTTAGACGTGGAAAGCCTTTACACGAGTCTACCGCACAAAGAAACTTTGGAGATTCTGGAGGAAATACTCTTCGAAGACCAATGGCGTTATCATACACCCAGACATGTAGTTCTAGAATGCTGCAGGCTGGCCCTGACAGAAAATTTCTTCAGGTTCGAAGATACCCTGTTCCGCCAACAACACGGCACCAGCATGGGAAGCACTTTTGCGCCGAGTGTAGCAGGGCTCTACGTCCACCACCTAGAAAAACAGAGGATACTGAACAACAACAACCCGCACGTCAAACATCTCCAATTGTGGAAACGATATATTGACGATGTGCTTTTGATTTGGGAAGGGAATGAGTCAGAAGCCACGGATTTCATCAACTGGTTGAACTTACAAGACCCCTTCCTCAAGTTCACTTTCACAATGAGCAGGTCCCAATTGGTCTTCCTGGACTTAAACATTATCGCAAGGAATGGAACCCTGACTACGACCACCCACTTCAAACCAACAGCAAGGAACTGCCTTTTAATTTATGACAGCTTTCATCCCAGACAACTCAAAGACAACCTCCCATTCGGACAATTCCTGCGACTCAGACGGAATTGCACTGAGAGAGATGACTATAACTTTCAAGCAAAAGATCTATCTGAAAAACTGATAGCAAGACATTATCCCAAACACCTAGTATCAAAAGCTAAGAAAAGAGCCTCTAACAACCATAGAGAAGCACTCCTAGAACCACAACAAAGAGAAGGGACTGCAAAAGACAAAAGACCAATTTGCATAACCACTTTCAATATCGCATCAGACAGGGTCACAAAGATAATTAAGAAACATTGGCGGACCCTTAACAGTGGTAACCTAGACATACCCAGGCCCATGTTCAGCCATAGGAAAGGGAAGAACCTAAGAAACTATTTTGTACACACACGCCCTAAAAACACAGCTGAAACTGAAGGGCCACAAAGGACTTTACACGCACTACCAGGGGGCACTACCCGTGCAGTAATTGTAGCGTATGCCACCTCACTTCGGCCACCAAGAAAGTGGAGTTCAATAACCAAATGACCTGGGAACTACGAAAATTTACCAATTGCAACACTGCAGGGGTCGTATATCTGATAACCTGCACCTGCAACCTCCACTATGTAGGGATGACCACCAGGAAAGTCAGCACCAGAATAGTGGAACACCGTAGCAACATTAGGTGCAAGCGAGCCACCACAAAAATGACGTCACATTTCATAGAGAAACAACATACCCTCAATGACATGAGGTGGGTGGTCCTGGAACACATCAAGAACCATGACAATCTTGAACATAGGCTCCTCGAGAAAGAGCAACGCTGGGTTTTCAAGTTACGCTCTGACAGCCAAGGTTTAAATGATAACATTCCATGGGGCCAATTCACCAATTGAACTCGACATGGCACGATCTAACTACTGAGAAACTGATTACTAGGGAAGAACAGCGTCAGTATACGGCACATAACATTTTTTTCAACAGCAACATGTAGTGACACAACCATAGGTTTTCTAAAAAAAAACATTTGGGAACGCCGGCAAGTTAACCAACATACTGCTTATTAACCACTAGTAGGTGGATACTGTCAGCATATCCACACAATTATTACTAATGACCCTTAAGGACTGTTAACACTAAGGAACAGCCAGTTGCGCATTAACTTGAGAAAGTTTAAAAACAGCCGTTTTTAGTTCATATATACCGGCCATCTAGTAAAGATGAGGGTCATAGTGTTAACAACAAGCTCACCAGTCTCTGTATATATATATTTTTCCATTTTGTACATTTCAGTGTGCCATATAGTTTTTCAAAAACCCCACCCCCCCACTGGGGAACGCCTGCAAGTTAATCGACATACTGCTTAATAACCACTAGAGGGTAGATACGGTCAGCGTATTCACGTAAATATAACTAATGACCTTTAAGGACTGTTAAAACCAAGGAACAGTCTTTGCGCATTACGAGGGTCTCTCACAACCATAAGGTTTTCCCTTTTTTTCCATTACCAGCGAGAGCGATATGTTTATTTACGTTGAGAGAAACAGCCGCCTTTAGTTCACAAGGTCGAGGGCCGTAATGTTACTAACCAGCTCACCAGTCCCTGTATGTTTTTTCATGGTTTTTTCATTCTTTTAATTGTATATTTAGCACTCCTTATTACATAGTGCAGTTCTCACGAATTTTCTAACCAATATTCCATCTCCAAGAGGGCCGCCTCTCTTTGCCATTTGCCGGCGGCCATCTTGTGAAGGTTGCTGCTCCAGTCTTCACAGCTTGACTGGGCGGAAACACTTGCTACATATACCGGCACCCGATGGGAGACGCGCTAATATGCGGTCTCGAGGGGAACCATTAGGTAGTGTGCCATTGAGGAGAGCATATCAAGTAAGTCTTTTTCCTTTTCAGGAGACAAGCAGAAACCGGGCAGACTGCGGTCACAACTACAGCAGTCCCCCGTTTTTCCCGAGCATTTACGGAGTTTTTAAGGGAGACAGGCCATTAATTACGCTTTGTCCTCCATTCCAGAGTTCGAGCAAGAACCCCCTCATCCCCTCAAGACCATGAGGCACAATTTTGCTTCATAATGAGTATGTGAACAGGAGTTTTTCTCTGCTAATACTGTATGTCTTGTTCGTCATGTCTTTTGTACAGTCACGCGGTGTACATGTTTTTTAATGTCACTCACTTGAGCATACAGCGATGTGTTTTCCTTTTTAGCAAGCATGGTGAAACACGAGAATGCTGCTATTTTGCACACACCTTAGAGGAGCAGCATGTGTAAGAGACATTTACTTACCGACCCCGACGGGGGCGGCTGTTACTGATAACTATGTTCTTTCTATTCCGCAGATACTACGTGACAATGGTTTATCGTATGTATTACTAACGCTAGCTTATTAATTGCAGCGTTTTGATTTCTTGTATAATTGCACTATTTTACCTCATTTTAGGTCACCTTTTGGAGTGGTCAAACAGGGCTGGACCCTGTTTTGTCCTGAAGAAGAGCTTTGGGGAGGCTCGAAACATGTTGACGTTCACTAGGGACCCCTAACTCATTATAGCTAGGCCTCCTAGTAACTCACCCCGTTTTTAGACATACCGACTAGGAGCCAGAATAAAGTTTTTTCGCCCACTAGTTAGGTATTTTTACTCACTCCACTCCACAACATCACTGCACTACACATAGTTCCTCACTACAAGTGCTCCTACGTAACGTCGCAAGTCGTAGCACGCCTCAATCCGCAGCGGATTGAGAGGGCCCCTATGATGAAGCATGTCACCAAGGGGAAACCCTGGTGAGTGAGGGGACTCAAGAAAGGAAATCTTTCCTTTCCTACTGATTTTCCGACTCAGATTGAGCGAAAATCCTTTCCTTTTTTTGCTAGGTTCCTTATCCGACATCTCGGATTTTGTAGGTCTACTATTGTAACAGGAGGGTGGACCTAGCATACCCCTCTACCTCCCCCTGTTTTTTGATCTTGTTATATACAGCGCACAGCTGTGGGAGTTCCTTTTCCCTGTACCCCCGTACACCCGTGACACCATCTTACCATCAAACATGACGGAAGTTACTGGACTCACCTTCTCAGAAGAGGAGGTAGAGAGAATAATCTCATCCATGCTGCCGCTAGCAGGGACATCACACAGAGACACAAATGAATCAAGCCAATGTTGGGACGAGTTAACAGAACTGAAAAGGAACCAAATTAAAACCATGGTCCATGGCATCATGATGACCGAATATCTTAGATCTAACACTGCCCCACGAGGGTTGATCGTGCGCAACGAGCCTTTCATATTTCAGCAGGACAAAACCTTTAAGAAGGACTGGTCACTCATTTCCTGGCACTGCACCAGGGACTGGCTGGTGCTGATCATAAAAACTGCAGCACGTCTGTCAGAAGAAATGAAGGGAGAAATACATACGCTGGAAATCCGTCTAAAAACCTTTCAGAACGTCAGCGAGCTGAAGAAACGACTGGAAGAACTCAATAAATCAATGACTGAATTTGAAATAAGTCTGAAGGACACCAAGTATATAAAACTGAAGAAGGATCAGAAAACTTTCTCACATGAAAAAGTCTACCCGTACACCAGAGAAGACTACATCCCATCGGGAAGGAACCCGGGCTACAATACCGACAGCGATGGATCAGACACAGGCTCAGACCACTCAGACTCGGGCTACAACCGTAATAACAGGAACAGGAACAGACGACCCCGCGGAGGACGCTTCAGGAACCAAGGTGGACAAAGCTTCTGCTGGCCTCCCTATCAAGGACCACCACCGTATGGTGTACCGCCATCTTTTTTCTACGGCCCACCACCCTTTCATCAACAGGCGTACCAACAGCAGTCACACCCATACTGGGACCAGGCACAACCACATGAGCCGCTGAGCCAGTCTTTTTAGGACGGGGCAAGGGACCCCAAAGAGGAAAAACCAGAAGAGGCCAACAAGTACAATGGGCACAACCCCTGGAGTCCACGAGGAGCCACACACGGAGCATGGGCCCACCGAGCGTCCCATCAACCAGCAACCAACCAGCTTAGTGGTGAACCTATCAGACACCATTTTGACACCAATACAAAAATCAGTCCTGGACAAAGGACTTGGTTTTGTACCAACACCAAAGATGGATAAATTCAGACTCTGCTGTGAACTTAATGAGTTCATCCGGAGAATAAAGCTGCAGGTTTTCTTCAAAGACAAACCACCTATTACAACCCATGACAGTGACACAGGTCTACACAAGAAATCCAATTTTACACCACCAGCGGCAAGCCTCCCCGTGGAACTGCTAGCGTTTGAAAAAGCAGTCCTGAAGGAAGTGACGGAGATAGATCCTAGAACCATAAAAATCTTCCATAACACAAGCAAAAAGGAACAGGAGGCCATACAACTATTGGCCAATGAAAAAAGAGTCACCATAAAACCGGCTGACAAAGGCGGTGCCATAGTCCTGCAAAACACCACAGCATATCGGAACGTGTGCCTACAACTACTGGCAGATGAAAGAAACTACATTAAGATTAAGGAAGACCCTACTGAACGCCTACGCATTGAAATTGCCAATCTGGTGGAAGAATCCACAGCCAACAACTGGATAACTAAAAAAGAAGCTGACTTCTTGGAAAATAACAACCCTACGATCCCCTACTTCTACACAATCCCAAAGATCCACAAATCACTGGAAAACCCACCGGGGAGACCGATTGTTTCCGGGATTGGTTCTATTTTGGAACCACTTTCCAAATTCGCTGATGCGTTCCTACGACCCCTCATACAAGGTACTAGCACGTACTTACAGGATACCAAAGCCGTCCTTTGCCTCCTCCAAGACCTACATTTCGATCCCTTGACTAACATCTTGATAGGCTTAGACGTGGAAAGCCTTTACACGAGTCTACCGCACAAAGAAACTTTGGAGATTCTGGAGGAAATACTCTTCGAAGACCAATGGCGTTATCATACACCCAGACATGTAGTTCTAGAATGCTGCAGGCTGGCCCTGACAGAAAATTTCTTCAGGTTCGAAGATACCCTGTTCCGCCAACAACACGGCACCAGCATGGGAAGCACTTTTGCGCCGAGTGTAGCAGGGCTCTACGTCCACCACCTAGAAAAACAGAGGATACTGAACAACAACAACCCGCACGTCAAACATCTCCAATTGTGGAAACGATATATTGACGATGTGCTTTTGATTTGGGAAGGGAATGAGTCAGAAGCCACGGATTTCATCAACTGGTTGAACTTACAAGACCCCTTCCTCAAGTTCACTTTCACAATGAGCAGGTCCCAATTGGTCTTCCTGGACTTAAACATTATCGCAAGGAATGGAACCCTGACTACGACCACCCACTTCAAACCAACAGCAAGGAACTGCCTTTTAATTTATGACAGCTTTCATCCCAGACAACTCAAAGACAACCTCCCATTCGGACAATTCCTGCGACTCAGACGGAATTGCACTGAGAGAGATGACTATAACTTTCAAGCAAAAGATCTATCTGAAAAACTGATAGCAAGACATTATCCCAAACACCTAGTATCAAAAGCTAAGAAAAGAGCCTCTAACAACCATAGAGAAGCACTCCTAGAACCACAACAAAGAGAAGGGACTGCAAAAGACAAAAGACCAATTTGCATAACCACTTTCAATATCGCATCAGACAGGGTCACAAAGATAATTAAGAAACATTGGCGGACCCTTAACAGTGGTAACCTAGACATACCCAGGCCCATGTTCAGCCATAGGAAAGGGAAGAACCTAAGAAACTATTTTGTACACACACACCCTAAAAACACAGCTGAAACTGAAGGGCCACAAAGGACTTTACACGCACTACCAGGGGGGCACTACCCGTGCAGTAATTGTAGCGTATGCCACTTCACTTCGGCCACCAAGAAAGTGGAGTTCAATAACCAAATGACCTGGGAACTACGAAAATTTACCAATTGCAACACTGCAGGGGTCGTATATCTGATAACCTGCACCTGCAACCTCCACTATGTAGGGATGACCACCAGGAAAGTCAGCACCAGAATAGTGGAACACCGTAGCAACATTAGGTGCAAGCGAGCCACCACAAAAATGACGTCACATTTCATAGAGAAACAACATACCCCCAATGACATGAGGTGGGTGGTCCTGGAACACATCAAGAACCATGACAATCTTGAACATAGGCTCCTCGAGAAAGAGCAACGCTGGGTTTTCAAGTTACGCTCTGACAGCCAAGGTTTAAATGATAACATTCCATGGGGCCAATTCACCAATTGAACTCGACATGGCACGATCTAGCTACTGAGAAACTGATTACTAGGGAAGAACAGCGTCAGTATACGGCACATAACATTTTTTTCAACAGCAACATGTAGTGACACAACCATAGGTTTTCTAAAAAAAAACATTTGGGAACGCCGGCAAGTTAACCAACATACTGCTTATTAACCACTAGTAGGTGGATACTGTCAGCATATCCACACAATTATTACTAATGACCCTTAAGGACTGTTAACACTAAGGAACAGCCAGTTGCGCATTAACTTGAGAAAGTTTAAAAACAGCCATTTTTAGTTCATATATACCGGCCATCTAGTAAAGATGAGGGTCATAGTGTTAACAACAAGCTCACCAGTCTCTGTATATATATATTTTTCCATTTTGTACATTTCAGTGTGCCATATAGTTTTTTAAAAAACCCCACACCCCCACTGGGGAACGCCTGCAAGTTAATAGACATACTGCTTAATAACCACTAGAGGGTAGATACGGTCAGCGTATTCACGTAAATTTAACTAATGACCTTTAAGGACTGTTAAAACCAAGGAACAGTCTTTGCACATTACGAGGGTCTCTCACAACGATAAGGTTTTCCCTTTTTTTCCATTACCAGCGAGAGCGATATGTTTATTTACGTTGAGAGAAACAGCCGCCTTTAGTTCACAAGGTCGAGGGCCGTAATGTTACTAACCAGCTCACCAGTCCCTGTATGTTTTTTCATGGTTTTTTCATTCTTTTAATTGTATATTTAGCACTCCTTATTACATAGTGCAGTTCTCACGAATTTTCTAACCAATATTCCATCTTCAAGACGGCCGCCTCTCTTTGCCATTTGCCGGCGGCCATCTTGTGAAGGTTGCTGCTCCAGTCTTCACAGCTTGACTGGGCGGAAACACTTGCTACATATACCGGCACCCGATGGGAGACGCGCTAATATGCGGTCTCGAGGGGAACCATTAGGTAGTGTGCCATTGAGGAGAGCATATCAAGTAAGTCGTTTTCCTTTTCAGGAGACAAGCAGAAACCGGGCAGACTGCGGTCACAACTACAGCAGTCCCCCGTTTTTCCCGAGCATTTACGGAGTTTTTTAAGGGAGACAGGCCATTAATTACGCTTTGTCCTCCATTCCAGAGTTCGAGCAAGAACCCCCTCATCCCCTCAAGACCATGAGGCACAATTTTGCTTCATAATGAGTATGTGAACAGGAGTTTTTCTCTGCTAATACTGTATGTCTTGTTCGTCATGTCTTTTGTACAGTCACGCGGTGTACATGCTTTTTAATGTCACTCACTTGAGCATACAGCGATGTGTTTTCCTTTTTAGCAAGCATGGTGAAACACGAGAATGCTGCTATTTTGCACACACCTTAGAGGAGCAGCATGTGTAAGAGACATTTACTTACCGACCCCGACTGGGGCGGCTGTTACTGATAACTATGTTCTTTCTATTCCGCAGATACTACGTGACAATGGTTTATCGTATGTATTACTAACGCTAGCTTATTAATTGCAGCGTTTTGATTTCTTGTATAATTGCACTATTTTACCTCATTTTAGGTCACCTTTGGGAGTGGTCATACAGGGCTGGACCCTGTTTTGTCCTGAAGAAGAGCTTTGGGGAGGCTCGAAACATGTTGACGTTCACTAGGGACCCCTAACTCATTATAGCTAGGCCTCCTAGTAACTCACCCCGTTTTTAGACATACCGACTAGGAGCCAGAATAAAGTTTTTTCGCCCACTAGGTTGGTATTTTTACTCACTCCACTCCACAACATCACTGCACTACACATAGTTCCTCACTACAAGTGCTCCTACGTAACGTCACAAGTCATAGCACGCCTCAATCCGCAGCGGATTGAGAGGGCCCCTATGATGAAGCATGTCACCAAGGGGAAACCCTGGTGAGTGAGGGGACTCAAGAAAGGAAATCTTTCCTTTCCTACTGATTTTCCGACTCAGATTGAGCGAAAATCCTTTCCTTTTTTTGCTAGGTTCCTTATCCGACATCTCGGATTTTGTAGGTCTACTATTGTAACAGGAGGGTGGACCTAGTGATGCAGCGCGTACAATAAAAACTATTCTCCTCCCAGGTTACTTATAGGTCATCCAGGGGCAAACTATATTTCTCATATCCACATGACGATGGGGCCCATAAACATCGCCTAACACACACACACTCTCCTGGATTTCCTTTACACCTTTATGAAAATCTGTACTCCTAGGAGAAGCATGAGAACTAAATGGAGAACACCATTTTATGTACCGCTGGAAGAGCCAGGATATCTTATTACCTTAATTTGTCACTTTCTTTTAGTTATTTCTTAAGATATTCCTGCTCATTGTTTTGTCGATGAATCATTCATTTAAGAAATTAGTTCATAGTGATTAAGACCAGCTGAATCACAATAACCAATTACTGATGTCACAATCATTTAGGAAAATAACCACTGAGTCATTTTGGGTTTAAAGAATCTTAAATTTTATATAATTTTAAAAGCATGAAAAAGAATTTTAATACTTTATTCATTTATTCATTCTTAAATTCAAATATTTATTAAGCATAATCATTTTATTGCAGAAAGGAAATTTTTGTCATGAAGCCAAAACCCTAATTACCTGCCTAGCTTCCTAATTTAGCCTAATGATTTCTAACCTAAGTTAGGAATTAGAAATAGCCTGATTCTCATACTCAACTGGAAAATTAAGACAGCAACAGCAACTTCAGCTCGTCAGCATCAGCTACCTGCAACCCGTCTCATCTAACAGTCTTTCAGCATCTCCCGCTCAGTAAGGGATCGATCAGGACCACCCAGCACTGGAAGCCACCAACACGACTCTTCAACTCCTCTCCTGACTGTGACTGCAACCGCGACTGACCCCCTCCCACTAAGAGTAGGCCCTCTTATACCTTAATTCTAACTTTGCTAACTAACTGTTGCAACATTAATATCACGCTTTTCTTTCATTGGTCCATGCATGTCAGCTTATTCATTCTTTTAATCAAGTTCTCTTGGATTCAAGGGTCCTTGGATCATTTCCTTTCCCATACGCTTAAACATTTCCATCCGTTTCGATCAGTTCATTTGTAGCTTCTTTCGATACATTCGAGAACTCCGCAGTCATTGTCCTTTCTCTTGAACTTGTTTCCCACGGGACTCTTGCTGATCATCACGGCACGCTATCAGTTCAATTAGGTCACATCAGCCTTGACCATTACTTGCATCCTAGCCTCTCTGTTAAACCACGAGCTCGCTTTCTCCCATTTCATCACGTGTCATGTGTTCCCTTGCGCCTGCGCACATCTTCCCATTGGCGGCCATTTTATCTCGCCACTCGGTTATACTTTAGAAGCACTAATTTGAGGCAAACAAAACATAATTAAAATAGAGAAAAATAGCCCTTTCGTTTCCCTCCCGTCGTCTACGTACCCCAATTAGTTGTTACCTAGCAGAAAGCAACATTTAAGCTGTTCCTTACTTACCATCACTATTTGTTTTTGCAACGACACATTTTATTTCTATGAAGCACAATAACATGCATTTATTTTTATTAGTACGCATTTATTTTTACGTTATAATTAGACACACGGACATTCATTAATAGATTATTTAGCACACACATTGGCATATTACCATTCCCACACATACAGTGTTGATTAATACATTTAAACGAACATTTTATTTAATTAATTATAAAATTTGTTAGGGGTTAAAAAATTTTATTTTTTCCTGCTCCATCAATCCCCCTTTGGTGATTTTTAAATCACCACATAAAACCCAAGTCATACTTCTTTTCAGGCAGCATGTCTTTCATCCTTTGCTTTCTGTTATTTATACATCTGTTTCTTCTTCATCTTGCCTTTTAGTCTCTTTATACATACTTTCTTTCATTTTCTCCAACTCAATTTCACCCATTTCTCTCTCTCTTTCTCTCATTATTCTGTTATTTCTTTTTATCTTATTTTGTCTTATTTTTCTCTTTATACATGTTATTACTATTTTCAATACCATGGCTAACAGTATTACTATAGTTGCCACTATTATAACTTTCCCTATCACTAGTCTACTCATCCTAGTTAACCAATTTGCTACTGAAGAAAACCCTCTACCAAGTTTTCCCAAAACACTTTCAACCTCCAGTGGAACTAGTTCTTTGTGCAAACTTGTAATATTTGTAATATACTTCTGTATATTTTCACTGTTATCAGGAATGTAAGTACAACAATGTTGGACTTTCAACATTCCACAGACTCCACCCTCTTTTGCCAAAAGAATATCAAGGGCAAGCCGATTTTGCATCACCATAGCTCTCATGGCAACCATTTCGGTATTTACCATTAAGAACCCTCCCGCAGTATCTGTAGACAAACGATCTACTACTGTGGATAACTTCCGAATCTTAAATGCATTCAAAGATATTCCCACTGCTGGTATCAATGCTCCAAAAATATCACCTACAATTTCTGAAAAACTTTCCCTCTTTCTACGTGTAAATCTATTAATCATCTTGTATGTTCCCTTTTCTTCTCTGTCCATGTGAAATTTTTTGGAAAGACCAGGCCTACATAGCAAGTTCCATACCAATGGTCCGGTAACCTGTAATAAGCTCTATTTCCACAAATATAATAGATACCTGGAAATATTGGATCTTTTCCACCTTTGAATCCCCAACCTCCCAGAATTTGATAATTGTCATGGCAGATACTGGAACCTACAAAGTAATTGTCATAGACTGTCTTATTTCTCCTAATACACAACTTTCCTGTTTGCGGCCAGTCTAATGTCATTGCGGCATTTATCTTTTTCCCTTCATGATTTCCTTCCTCAAACGTCCATAAGCGTTTTCCTTCCTCTTTTATTGCTTCTTTTTGAAATTTCATTCTTCTTTCTTCAACCATTTCTAAAAATACTTTTTCTTCTTTCTTTAACTCACAGGTAAGGTTGTTACTAACTATTTCTTCTAACGTTAATTTTCTATGTTCTAAAAAGAATTCTCCTAAAACTTTTGCTGGTTTTACTTTGTTAAGTTCGGGTACTACTGGAATGTTTGCAAAAATCTTATCTATATCAGTATAATAAGATTCTAATCTACCTGTTTTATAAAATAAACTCGCTATTACACTACATGTTATTCCATAAGTCAGAGGTAGGTGATGATAAGTCACACCTTCTGATACTGATGCAGGCAACTGCATACAAACATAACAATCTCTTACATCCATTGTCTCTACGTACTCATACAACAATTTTGTAAAAACATTCTTTGAAAAATCTGTTACTGACTTATCCTTATGCAACTCTGCACTACTTCTTAAAATAACTGGTTCTTTAATATTAGTTTCTTTTTCTGGTTTAGTATCATTTTTTGCTTCTATCACAGCTATACTAATAGGAATTGTGATTGCTAAAACTATCCATATGGTCATTAATAACCCTGTACAAAAGCAGCACATTTTGCACCATCTCTTTATAAATTCACATTTATCTCTTCTATCCCTATTATTTTCCATTTTTCTTTTTCTATTTGTTAAGTTTCAGAAAACTGTGTCACTACACCTCAGAAATGACTTAGATGCCACTCTGCTTTCAAAAGTCTTTGCTTGGTACTTTCTTTAATTCTCTCCAGAATTCTTTCGTTGTCACATCCGGTGATTTGTCACATCCAGTAAATCGTCATGTCCGGCAGAAGCACTATAAGTCTTCACTTCAGTTTTGTTGCATCTCACCTTTTCCCATCCGACTTCTCAGTCTCTGGTTTCCGTGAGTGTTTTCTTCTTCTTCTTTGTAATCGGTTAGTGCAATATACAGCCACTCGGGTGACTTATATTTTGCATTCACTTTCTTTGTCCTTTTGGACTTTTGTAATCTTTTTCCACTGGGTTTTTCTTGTCCCTTTTGACTTGTTACCTCATTTACTTGTTCAGCACCTTCGTCTTCCGCTCTTATTATTCTATATCTCAATTTTCTTACATAGCTGTTGGGCCAATTATCTCCTTTTCTTGGCCTTTTGGCTTCACCTTCTCTTTCTTCTCTTTCTGATTTCCAATTTCTTTTCCTTGATTCAGTCTTTGCTTTTTCCTCTCCTCCACTTTCTTCTGTTTCTGTTTCAACTGTTTCACTATTGTCTCTTATTTTGAAACTTATAATCTCGTCATCTCCTACTGGTGGATCTGTCTTCTCCTTTTTGTTTTCCCTTATTACTGTCCCTCCTCGGTGTTCTTCCGATTTGGTGTTTTTCTCCTTTTCTGTTTCTAAATTTCCCTGTTCTTCTGTTTCTCTATCTGTCCCTATTGCTCCTCGGGGTTCTTCTCGATTCTCTAACTTTTTGTGTACTTCTTTCCCTACTTCATCTATTAATATTGTTTCTGAAGGATTTCCACCATAACTTGTACTTGGTTGTTCATCTAACTCAATTTCTTGCTCAGTTTCTTCTCTAATTGGTTTATAACCCCAAGTTCTCTTTCGGAATTCTTCCCAGTTTGCAGCTGAATCATCAGATCCTGAAGTTGTGTCAGATATTTCCAGATGTCGACTTACAGGTCGATCTTCAAGTTCTGGAATTTCTGAATTTCTTTCTTCTTCTTCTTCTTGTTCCTCTTCTTCTCTAGAGGTGTTTGCCGTTGGGGTTTCCAGATGTCGACTTTCAGGTCGATCTTCAAGTTCTGGCACCCTTTCACTTATCCTTGTTGTCCCAGCTGTTAAGCTTTTATCCCACACTTCCAGACGCCGACTCACATGTCGATCTGTTGGTTCTGGAACTCTGATTGTGTGGCTGGCATGAACCCAGTTTTTCACTCCTGCACACTTGACGGCAGTCGTTGTCACTAGGATTACCTGTCGTGGCTCGTCCCAACGAGGAACTAGACAGTTTCTTCTCCTGTGGACTTTTATGCGGACCCAGTCTCCTGGATTCAAGTCGTGGGCTGGTTTTCTTTCAAGAGTGGTCGCATCCGGTCCAACCTGATGAAACACAGAACGCACCACATCAGCCAGTCCCTTGCAATAATCCAGTACTAGATCATCAGTTATAGTTAATAACTTGTTGACGGGTACGTGTGCTTGTCTCATTGCTCGTCCCATAATCATCTCGTGGGGACTGAGTCCAGTTTTCTTTTCAGGGATGCTTCTGATTGTCATCAGAACAAGAGGCAGTGCATCTGGCCATTTGAGTCCTGTAGCTTGACACATTTTTCCTAACCTGTTTTTAATTGTTCCATTAATCTGCTCTACTACCCCAGAAGCCTCTGGTCTGTAAGCACAATGTAGTTTTTGTTTAATACTCAATGCTTCACAAATCAATTGGATCAACTCATTTTGAAAATGTGTTCCTCTATCCGTCTCAACCGTGACTGGAAAACCATACCTTGGAATGAACTCTCGCAGCATAAGTTTTGCCACTGTTGTTCCATCATTCCTTCTAGTGGGGTATGCCTCCACCCAACGAGAGAACAAACAGACGACCACCAGAACATATCTTAGTCTGTTACTAGGGGGCATCTCAATAAAGTCCAACTGCATTCTTGTGAATGGACCTCCTTCTCGTCCTATTGTTCCTAGACTCACTACTGTTTTTCTTCCTGGGTTAAACTGTTGACAAATAAGACATCTTTGACAAAGACTTTCAGCAATGGCTCTGAATTTTGGGTTATACCAGGTTTGTCTAAAAAGTCTGATCATTGCATCTCTCCCAATATGAGCTTGTCCATGGTACATCCGTGCCATGTCTGCAATCATGCTATCAGGCATAACTGGTCTTTCATCTCTGTATACCCACACACCATTATTTTCCTGTCTTCTACATCCTGCTTTTATCCAGTAATCTTTTTCCTCATCTCTTGCTGTTTCTTGTAACTGCCTTACTTCATCCCACGTTTCGACAGTATTAGTGAAAAGCAAAGGACAAGAGACATGCTCCCTTTCTCTATTTTTGTTCAGGGACGCCATGTTTTCCGCACAATATCTAGCGATCTCATCAGCATAATTATTGCCGACCGCTATGTAGTCTTCGTTTTTCTTATGCGCCTTGCACTTCACTACAGCTATTTGTTTAGGCAACTGTATCGCCTCAAGCAGTTTCTTAACATAATCTCCATTTCTGATAGGTGTTCCTGCAGATGTCAAAAATCCTCTTTGTGACCAAATCTGTCCGAAATCGTGTACGATGCCGAAACCATATTGGCTATCGGTCACAATCGTGATTCGTACATTTTTCCCCAATTTACATGCTTGAATCAAAGCAATTAGTTCCGCAACTTGGGCAGACCTAACTCCTTTCAGACAAGACGCTTCCATCACAGTTGCCACTGTGCATACTGCGTAAGCTGCGCTTAACACTCCTTCTTTTGTGCGTAAACATGAACCATCTACAAACATGACATAATCCGATTCCTTTAACGGTTCATCTTTTATGTCAGCTCTTGGTTTTGTGCAATATTCCAGCACATTCAGACAATCATGATCTACTTCGTCTTGTTCAATTATATTCTCTTCATCTGGCAATGATGTAGAAGGATTTACATTCATGCATCTATCTATGGTCACATTTTCAGCGCTCAAGATGACTTTTTCGTACTTAGTCAGCCGACTATGTGTCATGTACTGTGTTTTTGTTCTTGTCAAAAGAATTTCTACTGAATGGGGAACATATACTCTCAGTGGATACCCCATCACTATACCTTCACTTTGTTCCAAACTTACACAAGTAGCAGCAACTGCTTTCAGACATCCAGGCAATGCTTTTGCTATAGGATCTAAAACAGCTGAAAAATAAGCGATTGGTCTTTTCATGGTCCCGTGTTTTTGTACCAGTACTGAAAATGCACATCCATCTCTTTCACTGCAGTACAACTCAAAATCCTTCTCATAATCAGGCATGCCTAAAGCAGGGGCCTCACACAGTTTCTTTTTCAATTCTTTGAAAGATTTCATTTCTTCTTTGTTTAACTCAAAAGGGTCTTTTACATCTTTCTTTGTCAATTTTTGTAAGGGTTTTGCAATCAAAGAGAATCCACTTATCCACTGTCGACAATATCCAACCATTCCCAAAAACATTCTTACCTCTCTCTGAGTCATTGGTGCTCTCATTCCTTGAATCATTCTTACTCTCTCTGTCGCTATTTTCCGCACTCCTTTCTCAATTTTATGCCCTAGATACTGGACTTCTTTCTGACAAAACTGTAATTTTGAAGGGGACACTTTATGCCCTCTTTTCTCCAAATGGTTCAGTAAAGCAATTGTGTCACTTACACATGCTTCTTTGGTTTTTGATGCCACCAATAGATCATCGATATACTGCACCATCACTGATTTTTCTGGCATTTTTAAATCTTCCAGAGATTTCTTTAGAATCTGATTAAAAATTGAGGGGCTTTCTGTATACCCCTGTGGAATTCGGCACCATGCCAAAATACGCTCTCCGAACCGGAATGCAAATAATGGCTGGCTATCTGGATGCAAAGGAATAGAGAAAATGCGTGACACAAATCTATCACAGTGTACCACTCAGCTTCATGTGGGATTTGATATAGAATTACTGCAGGGTTTGGCACTATTGGACAACATGGTACAACTATTTTGTTGATCTTTCTCAAATCCTGTACTATTCTATATGTTCCATTTGGCTTTTTCAGTCCCATAATAGGTGAATTACATGGACTGCTCATGATTTCTTTCAGAATTCCCTGTTCAATCATCTTATTTATTACAGGAGTTATTCCTTCAATTATTTCTGGAGTTAATTTGTACTGTGGCGTGTTTGGATAAATTATCCCTTCTTTCACTGTCACTTTTACGGGATCAACTTCTCTCATTAATCCAATGTCTTCTCCTGTAAAATCCCACACACTTTCTTTTACTGCACTTTTTAGTTCTTCTGGAAGTTTTTCTGCATCAAATGCAGGAAACAAACCATTCGTTTCAGGTTCTTGATTCATCAAAGTTACTTTATACAAAACATCTTCATCTGAAGTTTGAAATCCTATTCCATCTGGTGTACAATAAATTGTGCAATTCATCTTACATAAAAGGTCACGACCTAAAAGATTTACAGGACTACAATCGCACACTACAAATTTATGCATTTTGCTAAAAGAACCAATTTTTACTTCCACCAATTCAGTAAGTGGGGTTTTAATCTGCTGATTGGCTACTCCTACCACTTGGATGTATTCACCTGAGAGAGGAAGGTTTGGAATTTCCACTGATCTAACAGTAGAACGGGTAGCTCCAGTATCGACAAGGAATGTTACGTTTGTACCATTCACTTCTCCATCCACAAAGGGACCAGACTGATCTACCTCTAGAGTTGCGCCAAGCACGCACTCTTTCCCCTCTCTTGCGCACCGTCAGAAACTTTCATCCGGGTCATCCTCACTCTGACGCAACCAATACTGAGAAATGTTAGCTGCTCGCGGCAACTGTGTTACCTGCTCTCCTCCGTAGAATCCTGTTTCTGTACTGTATCTTTGCTGGTTAACAGTGTTGGGAAGTGGTGGTTGTGGCACCTGACTTTGTTGAACAACTACCTCATTCTGCACCTGTGGAGTTAATGATTGATGTTCCGGATTAGGTTTAGGTGGGAACTTACACTCATTTCTCCAATGCCCTAATTTTCCGCAATTATGACATGGCCATTTCTTCTTTGCCTCTTCTAGACTCACTTGACCTTTTCCTTTACCTATATTTGGTCGCATTTTATTCTGTCCTGATTCGTTTCCATTATTATTGTCCAATTGGGCTTCTTGTTTTTCTGCCACTTTCACTTGTGCCCACATTGCCTTTTCTTTCAACTTACGCTGTTTACTCTCTATTTCATCACTACAATACTTAGCATATCTCAGTACCTTATCTACACTTCCATTCTGCCAGTTTATCATGTGTTGCTTAATCATATCACTTATTTCTGGTTTCAAACCAAACACAAATCGGTATACAAAATGACTCATGTCCTTTTCACTCAACTCCTCATAACCACTATACTGCTTGAAAACCAATAACAGTCGCTCATAATATGCATGTACAGACTCCTTGCTTTCCTGTGTAGTTCTATCAATCTTAACCCAATCTGTCTCTTTGGGAGGAATCTTATTTTTCAAAAAGGTAATCACCTTGTCGTATTTCTTCATCACATCAGGACCTGGAGCTCCTGTTTTAGGATCTCTTGGATATTCTGTAGTTGGCCAGTCAACTGTAATCTTACATTCGGACCATAAATCTGTTGGTACCACTATGTCAAACAATCCATCTAAATCTATCCACAACACTTTTGACACCTTTACAAACCTTTCTACTTGTCGGTACCACTCAACTGGTTTCTCTCTTAACTTTGGAAAGTCATTGGTAAATGACAGTATGTCCTGCCTAGTCCAGGGAACATGCACGTAACTACCACCTGGAGTTTCTCTCATGGGATATTCTTTGACAACAGATTCTTTTTCGGTTACCATAAAAGCCAATGAACCTTTGTCTATACTTTTCTCATTCTTCTTTGTCCATCTAACCTTCCATCTGTCCACATCACCCCATTTTCTCAACAACACAATTAACTCCTTTATCTGTGTCAGCCTTCCTGCCGTGTTCAAATTTTCAATATCTTTTTCACAAAAGTCTACTCTGTATGGTTTTTGCAACGTTTTCACTTTTGCAAAATCTATTCCAATCTCACTAGCCACTTCTTCTAGTTTGTCATGTAAATTCTTTGCCCTCCATGTTATACTTTTGCACAGAAACATTATTTCATCATCCTGATAATTTTTTATCTTTTCAGTACCAATCGTTCCTAGAATTAATTCTTCCATATCTATTTTTAATCTGATCACATCTAATGGTTTTTCTTCTGTTTCTTTTATTTTAAAAGCTTTCATCCACTCATTCAACTCATCAGGAGTCGGACCTATGGGTGTATTATTTAGTTCTACCCAGTTACCACTCTTTTCAGGCGTTTCTGTTGCAGATTCTGTTACCATATGCATTTTCTTACCATTGCATTCATTCACCGTTAAATTTGTAGGTGGACTTGGTCTGTAAGTACTAGCCAAATTACTTGTACTTGCACTTTGTTCCATCCTTTCTTTTTCTCTCTGAAATTGTGAACTCAAGGGAATCACCAAAGATCGTTCATCAATTTTCTGATTCTCAAAAACTGGTATTACTGGACCTATCGTTACAGGCACAGTAACTGCTTCCATATTTTTCGTTAATTCTCTAATTTTCTCAGTTAGTTCTTTTGTTGTCCTTGCCAATTCGCTTGCATTGTCGCTTTCTATTCCTTCATTTTGAGAAGTTCTCATTTGTTCTTGTGACCTATTTATTTCAATTCCCTTTTCCGGACTTTTATTTCGCATTGTCTCTATTAGTGGCGCATTTGGTGTCACCACTGTAGAACTCTGCTGATACGGAGGTGGATTTCTATTTAATATATCTTCCAGCAATTCGTCATCCGTTTCGCTCTCATGCATATACTTTTCTCTCTCTATATGTTTCTTTTTCTCAGTCCGTTTTTTCTTAGTCCCTTCCTCAACTGTAAAAGCTGGAAACAAACCTCCTGTCATGTTAGCACATCTCCATCGTTTTATTCTATCCTCATGATTTACTCCCCACAATCTTCCAGGCATAAATTCATGATCTCTCATTCCTCTGAATCTCTCTCGTTCATACATCTCATCCTCCCATTCCGTCAAAGCCTCAAACTGTGTTGGTCTAGGTCTAGGTTCCAACTTACACATTTTTTCTCGCAAGTTTCGCAAAACCGCTACACTAAACGATCCATTCTCAGGGAAAGCCAAAGCACCATCATTCTTTGTATATTTAGCCCAATTTTCCAACCATATGCACGTATGATATCCATATTTCAGCATCATATGTGAAGCTGCTGATTTCGGCGGAGGAATTACTTGTCCCTCTCTAGTCACAACCTTTTTGTCTTTCTTAAAGAAATTCTTCAATTTCGTCGTCCATGACGTTCTCTCCCTTTCATACTCGTAATACGGCATGTTTTCTATTTGTTTTCTCTTTACTCTAACGCTGTTTCTATGTACGGAACTTCGTCCAATTACAGCGCGACTCACACTAACGTACCAATCAGAACAATTCCCACCGTCCGTGAACTATCCAATCCTAGCGCGGCACTTTTCTACGTCACTCCTGCTCTGTGTTCACGTGACTAGCGCACTATCCAATCCTAGCGCGGCACTTTTCCACGTCACTTCTACTCTTTACCCCTCCTTTACAAAATTTATCGGCAATTTTCTTTTTTTTTGCTGTTTTCTTCGTTAGTTACAACAATAAAAACAATTCCATAGTCTGATTCGCTAAACAAAAGTGACAGCTTTGTCCTTTTACACAAGAATCCTGTTTTTCCAGTAGGCAGCGCTTACCTCTACCCTACCACAGAATTATTTACTCTCGCCGATAAAGTAGCACTTCCCTCTACCTTACCCTTCTTTCAAACAAACAATTTACTCGTTTCTCTGGGGATAAGACACATGTGGAGACTAGGCTCCTGAGAATTAAGGCCAAAGTTTCACAAGTAAACGTGATTTGCTATTTCAATTACACACTTTTCACACAGAAATCCCTAACATAACACAACCTGCGTTATAACCAAAAAATGAATTCAGACCATGTACCAAATTCCATGTGACTTCTCTTGCCACACGTGTTCCACTTCCTACATCCCAGAAGCGTGAAAACTTACATATAACATAACGTGACTCAACATATAGTGTTAGTCATCAAAATAATCAATAATCAATAAACAATAATCACTAAACTAATCTATAGAAAACCATAACTCTGCTACCAAGAAATCTGATGCAGCGCGTACAATAAAAACTATTCTCCTCCCAGGTTACTTATAGGTCATCCAGGGGCAAACTATATTTCTCATATCCACATGACGATGGGGCCCATAAACATCGCCTAACACACACACACTCTCCTGGATTTCCTTTACACCTTTATGAAAATCTGTACTCCTAGGAGAAGCATGAGAACTAAATGGAGAACACCATTTTATGTACCGCTGGAAGAGCCAGGATATCTTATTACCTTAATTTGTCACTTTCTTTTAGTTATTTCTTAAGATATTCCTGCTCATTGTTTTGTCGATGAATCATTCATTTAAGAAATTAGTTCATAGTGATTAAGACCAGCTGAATCACAATAACCAATTACTGATGTCACAATCATTTAGGAAAATAACCACTGAGTCATTTTGGGTTTAAAGAATCTTAAATTTTATATAATTTTAAAAGCATGAAAAAGAATTTTAATACTTTATTCATTTATTCATTCTTAAATTCAAATATTTATTAAGCATAATCATTTTATTGCAGAAAGGAAATTTTTGTCATGAAGCCAAAACCCTAATTACCTGCCTAGCTTCCTAATTTAGCCTAATGATTTCTAACCTAAGTTAGGAATTAGAAATAGCCTGATTCTCATACTCAACTGGAAAATTAAGACAGCAAACAGCAACTTCAGCTCGTCAGCATCAGCTACCTGCAACCCGTCTCATCTAACAGTCTTTCAGCATCTCCCGCTCAGTAAGGGATCGATCAGGACCACCCAGCACTGGAAGCCACCAACACGACTCTTCAACTCCTCTCCTGACTGTGACTGCAACCGCGACTGACCCCCTCCCACTAAGAGTAGGCCCTCTTATACCTTAATTCTAACTTTGCTAACTAACTGTTGCAACATTAATATCACGCTTTTCTTTCATTGGTCCATGCATGTCAGCTTATTCATTCTTTTAATCAAGTTCTCTTGGATTCAAGGGTCCTTGGATCATTTCCTTTCCCATACGCTTAAACATTTCCATCCGTTTCGATCAGTTCATTTGTAGCTTCTTTCGATACATTCGAGAACTCCGCAGTCATTGTCCTTTCTCTTGAACTTGTTTCCCACGGGACTCTTGCTGATCATCACGGCACGCTATCAGTTCAATTAGGTCACATCAGCCTTGACCATTACTTGCATCCTAGCCTCTCTGTTAAACCACGAGCTCGCTTTCTCCCATTTCATCACGTGTCATGTGTTCCCTTGCGCCTGCGCACATCTTCCCATTGGCGGCCATTTTATCTCGCCACTCGGTTATACTTTAGAAGCACTAATTTGAGGCAAACAAAACATAATTAAAATAGAGAAAAATAGCCCTTTCGTTTCCCTCCCGTCGTCTACGTACCCCAATTAGTTGTTACCTAGCAGAAAGCAACATTTAAGCTGTTCCTTACTTACCATCACTATTTGTTTTTGCAACGACACATTTTATTTCTATGAAGCACAATAACATGCATTTATTTTTATTAGTACGCATTTATTTTTACGTTATAATTAGACACACGGACATTCATTAATAGATTATTTAGCACACACATTGGCATATTACCATTCCCACACATACAGTGTTGATTAATACATTTAAACGAACATTTTATTTAATTAATTATAAAATTTGTTAGGGGTTAACATTTTTTATTTTTTTCTGCTCCATCACTAGCATACCCCTCTATCTCCCCCTGTTTTTTGATCTTGTTATATACAGCGCACAGCTGTGGGAGTTCCTTTTCCCTGTACCCCCGTACACCCGTGACACCATCTTACCATCAAACATGACGGAAGTTACTGGACTCACCTTCTCGGAAGAGGAGGTAGAGAGAATAATCTCATCCATGCTGCCGTTAGCAGGGACATCACACAGAGACACAAATGAATCAAGCCAATGTTGGGATGAGTTAACAGAACTGAAAAGGAACCAAATTAAAACCATGGTCCATGGCATCATGATGACCGAATATCTTAGATCTAACACTGCCCCACGAGGGTTGATCGTGCGCAACGAGCCTTTCATATTTCAGCAGGACAAAACCTTTAAGAAGGACTGGTCACTCATTTCCTGGCACTGCACCAGGGACTGGCTGGTGCTGATCATAAAAACTGCAGCACGTCTGTCAGAAGAAATGAAGGGAGAAATACATACGCTGGAAATCCGTCTAAAAACCTTTCAGAACGTCAGTGAGCTGAAGAAACGACTGGAAGAACTCAATAAATCAATGACTGAATTTGAAATAAGTCTGAAGGACACCAAGTATATAAAACTGAAGAAGGATCAGAAAACTTTCTCACATGAAAAAGTCTACCCGTACACCAGAGAAGACTACATCCCATCGGGAAGGAACCCGAGCTACAATACCGACAGCGATGGATCAGACACAGGCGCAGACCACTTAGACTCGGGCTACAACCGTAATAACAGGAACAGGAACAGACGACCCCGCGGAGGACGCTTCAGGAACCAAGGTGGACAAAGCTTCTGCTGGCCTCCCTATCAAGGACCACCACCGTATGGTGAACCGCCATCTTTTTTCTACGGCCCACCACCCTTTCATCAACAAGCGTACCAACAGCAGTCACACCCATACTGGGACCAGGCACAACCACATGAGCCGCTGAGCCAGTCTTTTTTAGGACGGGGCAAGGGACCCCAAAGAGGAAAAACCAGAAGAGGCCAACAAGTACAATGGGCACAACCCCTGGAGTCCACGAGGAGCCACACACGGAGCATGGGCCCACTGAGCGTCCCATCAACTAGCAACCAACCAGCTTAGTGGTGAACCTATCAGACACCATTTTGACACCAATACAAAAATTAGTCCTGGACAAAGGACTTGGTTTTGTACCAACACCAAAGATGGATAAATTCAGACTCTGCTGTGAACTTAATGAGTTCATCCGGAGAATAAAGCTGCAGGTTTTCTTCAAAGACAAACCACCTATTACAACCCATGACAGTGACACAGGTCTACACAAGAATCCAATTTTACACCACCAGCGGCAAGCCTCCCCGTGGAACTGCTAGCGTTTGAAAAAGCAGTCCTGAAGGAAGTGACGGAGATAGATCCTAGAACCATAAAAAGTTTCCATAACACAAGCAAAAAGGAACAGGAGGCCATACAACTATTGGCCAATGAAAAAAGAGTCACCATAAAACCGGCTGACAAAGGCGGTGCCATAGTCCTGCAAAACACCACAGCATATCGGAACGTGTGCCTACAACTACTGGCAGATGAAAGAAACTACATTAAGATTAAGGAAGACCCTACTGAACGCCTACGCATTGAAATTGCCAATCTGGTGGAAGAATCCACAGCCAACAACTGGATAACTAAAAAGAAGCTGACTTCTTGGAAAATAACAACCCTACGATCCCCTACTTCTACACAATCCCAAAGATCCACAAATCACTGGAAAACCCACCGGGAGACCGATTGTTTCCGGGATTGGTTCTATTTTGGAACCACTTTCCAAATTCGCTGATGCGTTCCTACGACCCCTCATACAAGGTACTAGCACGTACTTACAGGATACCAAAGCCGTCCTTTGCCTCCTCCAAGACCTACATTTCGATCCCTTGACTAACATCTTGATAGGCTTAGACGTGGAAAGCCTTTACACGAGTCTACCGCACAAAGAAACTTTGGAGATTCTGGAGGAAATACTCTTCGAAGACCAATGGCGTTATCATACACCCAGACATGTAGTTCTAGAATGCTGCAGGCTGGCCCTGACAGAAAATTTCTTCAGGTTCGAAGATACCCTGTTCCGCCAACAACACGGCACCAGCATGGGAAGCACTTTTGCGCCGAGTGTAGCAGGGCTCTACGTCCACCACCTAGAAAAACAGAGGATACTGAACAACAACAACCCGCACGTCAAACATCTCCAATTGTGGAAACGATATATTGACGATGTGCTTTTGATTTGGGAAGGGAATGAGTCAGAAGCCACGGATTTCATCAACTGGTTGAACTTACAAGACCCCTTCCTCAAGTTCACTTTCACAATGAGCAGGTCCCAATTGGTCTTCCTGGACTTAAACATTATCGCAAGGAATGGAACCCTGACTACGACCACCCACTTCAAACCAACAGCAAGGAACTGCCTTTTAATTTATGACAGCTTTCATCCCAGACAACTCAAAGGCAACCTCCCATTCGGACAATTCCTGCGACTCAGACGGAATTGCACTGAGAGAGATGACTATAACTTTCAAGCAAAAGATCTATCTGAAAAACTGATAGCAAGACATTATCCCAAACACCTAGTATCAAAAGCTAATAAAAGAGCCTCTAACAACCATAGAGAAGCACTCCTAGAACCACAACAAAGAGAAGGGACTGCAAAAGACAAAAGACCAATTTGCATAACCACTTTCAATATCGCATCAGACAGGGTCACAAAGATAATTAAGAAACATTGGCGGACCCTTAACAGTGGTAACCTAGACATACCCAGGCCCATGTTCAGCCATAGGAAAGGGAAGAACCTAAGAAACTATTTTGTACACACACGCCCTAAAAACACAGCTGAAACTGAAGGGCCACAAAGGACTTTACACGCACTACCAGGGGGCACTACCCGTGCAGTAATTGTAGCGTATGCCACCTCACTTCGGCCACCAAGAAAGTGGAGTTCAATAACCAAATGACCTGGGAACTACGAAAATTTACCAATTGCAACACTGCAGGGGTCGTATATCTGATAACCTGCACCTGCAACCTCCACTATGTAGGGATGACCACCAGGAAAGTCAGCACCAGAATAGTGGAACACCGTAGCAACATTAGGTGCAAGCGAGCCACCACAAAAATGACGTCACATTTCATAGAGAAACAACATACCCTCAATGACATGAGGTGGGTGGTCCTGGAACACATCAAGAACCATGACAATCTTGAACATAGGCTCCTCGAGAAAGAGCAACGCTGGGTTTTCAAGTTACGCTCTGACAGCCAAGGTTTAAATGATAACATTCCATGGGGCCAATTCACCAATTGAACTCGACATGGCACGATCTAACTACTGAGAAACTGATTACTAGGGAAGAACAGCGTCAGTATACGGCACATAACATTTTTTTCAACAGCAACATGTAGTGACACAACCATAGGTTTTCTAAAAAAAAACATTTGGGAACGCCGGCAAGTTAACCAACATACTGCTTATTAACCACTAGTAGGTGGATACTGTCAGCATATCCACACAATTATTACTAATGACCCTTAAGGACTGTTAACACTAAGGAACAGCCAGTTGCGCATTAACTTGAGAAAGTTTAAAAACAGCCGTTTTTAGTTCATATATACCGGCCATCTAGTAAAGATGAGGGTCATAGTGTTAACAACAAGCTCACCAGTCTCTGTATATATATATTTTTCCATTTTGTACATTTCAGTGTGCCATATAGTTTTTCAAAAACCCCACCCCCCCACTGGGGAACGCCTGCAAGTTAATCGACATACTGCTTAATAACCACTAGAGGGTAGATACGGTCAGCGTATTCACGTAAATATAACTAATGACCTTTAAGGACTGTTAAAACCAAGGAACAGTCTTTGCGCATTACGAGGGTCTCTCACAACCATAAGGTTTTCCCTTTTTTTCCATTACCAGCGAGAGCGATATGTTTATTTACGTTGAGAGAAACAGCCGCCTTTAGTTCACAAGGTCGAGGGCCGTAATGTTACTAACCAGCTCACCAGTCCCTGTATGTTTTTTCATGGTTTTTTCATTCTTTTAATTGTATATTTAGCACTCCTTATTACATAGTGCAGTTCTCACGAATTTTCTAACCAATATTCCATCTCCAAGACGGCCGCCTCTCTTTGCCATTTGCCGGCGGCCATCTTGTGAAGGTTGCTGCTCTAGTCTTCACAGCTTGACTGGGCGGAAACACTTGCTACATATACCGGCACCCGATGGGAGACGCGCTAATATGCGGTCTCGAGGGGAACCATTAGGTAGTGTGCCATTGAGGAGAGCATATCAAGTAAGTCTTTTTCCTTTTCAGGAGACAAGCAGAAACCGGGCAGACTGCGGTCACAACTACAGCAGTCCCCCGTTTTTCCCTAGCATTTACGGAGATTTTTAAGGGAGACAGGCCATTAATTACGCTTTGTCCTCCATTCCAGAGTTCGAGCAAGAACCCCCTCATCCCCTCAAGACCATGAGGCACAATTTTGCTTCATAATGAGTATGTGAACAGGAGTTTTTCTCTGCTAATACTGTATGTCTTGTTCGTCATGTCTTTTGTACAGTCACGCGGTGTACATGCTTTTTAATGTCACTCACTTGAGCATACAGTGATGTGTTTTTCTTTTTAGCAAGCATGGTGAAACACGAGAATGCTGCTATTTTGCACACACCTTAGAGGAGCAGCATGTGTAAGAGACATTTACTTACCGACCCCGACGGGGGCGGCTGTTACTGATAACTATGTTCTTTCTATTCCGCAGATACTACGTGACAATGGTTTATCGTATGTATTACTAACGCTAGCTTATTAATTGCAGCGTTTTGATTTCTTGTATAATTGCACTATTTTACCTCATTTTAGGTCACCTTTTGGAGTGGTCATACAGGGCTGGACCCTGTTTTGTCCTGAAGAAGAGCTTTGGGGAGGCTCGAAACATGTTGACGTTCACTAGGGACCCCTAACTCATTATAGCTAGGCCTCCTAGTAACTCACCCCGTTTTTAGACATACCGACTAGGAGCCAGAATAAAGTTTTTTCGCCCACTAGGTTGGTATTTTTACTCACTCCACTCCACAACATCACTGCACTACACATAGTTCCTCACTACAAGGGCTCCTACGTAACGTCGCAAGTCGTAGCACGCCTCAATCCGCAGCGGATTGAGAGGGCCCCTATGATGAAGCATGTCACCAAGGGGAAATCCTGGTGAGTGAGGGGACTCAAGAAAGGAAATCTTCCCTTTCCTACTGATTTTCCGACTCAGATTGAGCGAAAATCCTTTCCTTTTTTGCTAGGTTCCTTATCCGACATCTCGGATTTTGTAGGTCTACTATTGTAACAGGAGGGTGGACCTAGCATACCCCTCTACCTCCCCCTGTTTTTTGATCTTGTTATATACAGCGCACAGCTGTGGGTGTTCCTTTTCCCTGTACCCCCGTACACCCGTGACACCATCTTACCATCAAACATGACAGAAGTTACTGGACTCACCTTCTCAGAAGAGGAGGTAGAGAGAATAATCTCATCCATGCTGCCGCTAGCAGGGACATCACACAGAGACACAAATGAATCAAGCCAATGTTGGGATGAGTTAACAGAACTGAAAAGGAACCAAATTAAAACCATGGTCCATGGCATCATGATGACCGAATATCTTAGATCTAACACTGCCCCACGAGGGTTGATCGTGCGCAACGAGCCTTTCATATTTCAGCAGGACAAAACCTTTAAGAAGGACTGGTCACTCATTTCCTGGCACTGCACCAGGGACTGGCTGGTGCTGATCATAAAAACTGCAGCACGTCTGTCAGAAGAAATGAAGGGAGAAATACATACGCTGGAAATCCGTCTAAAAACCTTTCAGAACGTCAGCGAGCTGAAGAAACGACTGGAAGAACTCAATAAATCAATGACTGAATTTGAAATAAGTCTGAAGGACACCAAGTATATAAAACTGAAGAAGGATCAGAAAACTTTCTCACATGAAAAAGTCTACCCGTACACCAGAGAAGACTACATCCCATCGGGAAGGAACCTGGGCTACAATACCGACAGCGATGGATCAGACACAGGCTCAGACCACTCAGACTCGGGCTACAACCGTAATAACAGGAACAGGAACAGACGACCCCGCGGAGGACGCTTCAGGAACCAAGGTGGACAAAGCTTCGGCTGGCCTCCCTATCAAGGACCACCACCGTATGGTGTACCGCCATCTTTTTTCTACGGCCCACCACCCTTTCATCAACAGGCGTACCAACAGCAGTCACACCCATACTGGGACCAGGCACAACCACATGAGCCGCTGAGCCAGTCTTTTTTAGGACGGGGCAAGGGACCCCAAAGAGGAAAATCCAGAAGAGGCCAACAAGTACAATGGGCACAACTTCTGGAGTCCACGAGGAGCCACACACGGAGCATGGGCCCACCGAGCGTCCCATCAACCAGCAACCAACAAGCTTAGTGGTGAACCTATCAGACACCATTTTGACACCAATACAAAAATCAGTCCTGGAAAAAGGACTTGGTTTTGTACCAACACCAAAGATGGATAAATTCAGACTCTGCTGTGAACTTAATGAGTTCATCCGGAGAATAAAGCTGCAGGTTTTCTTCAAAGACAAACCACCTATTACAACCCATGACAGTGACACAGGTCTACATAAGAAATCCAATTTTACACCACCAGCGGCAAGCCTCCCCGTGGAACTGCTAGCGTTTGAAAAAGCAGTCCTGAAGGAAGTGACGGAGATAGATCCTAGAACCATAAAAATCTTCCATAACACAAGCAAAAAGGAACAGGAGGCCATACAACTATTGGCCAATGAAAAAAGAGTCACCATAAAACCGGCTGACAAAGGCGGTGCCATAGTCCTGCAAAACACCACAGCATATCGGAACGTGTGCCTACAACTACTGGCTGATGAAAGAAACTACATTAAGATTAAGGAAGACCCTACTGAACGCCTACGCATTGAAATTGCCAATCTGGTGGAAGAATCCACAGCCAACAACTGGATAACTAAAAAAGAAGCTGACTTCTTGGAAAATAACAACCCTACGATCCCCTACTTCTACACAATCCCAAAGATCTACAAATCACTGGAAAACCCACCGGGGAGACCGATTGTTTCCGGGATTGGTTCTATTTTGGAACCACTTTCCAAATTCGCTGATGCGTTCCTACGACCCCTCATACAAGGTACTAGCACGTACTTACAGGATACCAAAGCCGTCCTTTGCCTCCTCCAAGACCTACATTTCGATCCCTTGACTAACATCTTGATAGGCTTAGACGTGGAAAGCCATTACACGAGTCTACCGCACAAAGAAACTTTGGAGATTCTGGAGGAAATACTCTTCGAAGACCAATGGCGTTATCATACACCCAGACATGTAGTTCTAGAATGCTGCAGGCTGGCCCTGACAGAAAATGTCTTCAGGTTCGAAGATACCCTGTTCCGCCAACAACACGGCACCAGCATGGGAAGCACTTTTGCGCCGAGTGTAGCAGGGCTCTACGTCCACCACCTAGAAAATCAGAGGATACTGAACAACAACAACCCGCACGTCAAACATCTCCAATTGTGGAAACGATATATTGACGATGTGCTTTTGATTTGGGAAGGGAATGAGTCAGAAGCCACGGATTTCATCAACTGGTTGAACTTACAAGACCCCTTCCTCAAGTTCACTTTCACAATGAGCAGGTCCCAATTGGTCTTCCTGGACTTAAACATCATCGCAAGGAATGGAACCCTGACTACGACCACCCACTTCAAACCAACAGCAAGGAACTGCCTTTTAATTTATGACAGCTTTCATCCCAGACAACTCAAAGACAACCTCCCATTCGGACAATTCCTGCGACTCAGACGGAATTGCACTGAGAGAGATGACTATAACTTTCAAGCAAAAGATCTATCTGAAAAACTGATAGCAAGACATTATCCCAAACACCTAGTATCAAAAGCTAAGAAAAGAGCCTCTAACAACCATAGAGAAGCACTCCTAGAACCACAACAAAGAGAAGGGACTGCAAAAGACAAAAGACCAATTTGCATAACCACTTTCAATATCGCATCAGACAGGGTCACAAAGATAATTAAGAAACATTGGCGGACCCTTAACAGTGGTAACCTAGACATACCCAGGCCCATGTTCAGCCATAGGAAAGGGAAGAACCTAAGAAACTATTTTGTACACACACGCCCTAAAAACACAGCTGAAACTGAAGGGCCACAAAGGACTTTACACGCACTACCAGGGGGCACTACCCGTGCAGTAATTGTAGCGTATGCCACCTCACTTCGGCCACCAAGAAAGTGGAGTTCAATAACCAAATGACCTGGGAACTACGAAAATTTACCAATTGCAACACTGCAGGGGTCGTATATCTGATAACCTGCACCTGCAACCTCCACTATGTAGGGATGACCACCAGGAAAGTCAGCACCAGAATAGTGGAACACCGTAGCAACATTAGGTGCAAGCGAGCCACCACAAAAATGACGTCACATTTCATAGAGAAACAACATACCCTCAATGACATGAGGTGGGTGGTCCTGGAACACATCAAGAACCATGACAATCTTGAACATAGGCTCCTCGAGAAAGAGCAACGCTGGGTTTTCAAGTTACGCTCTGACAGCCAAGGTTTAAATGATAACATTCCATGGGGCCAATTCACCAATTGAACTCGACATGGCACGATCTAACTACTGAGAAACTGATTACTAGGGAAGAACAGCGTCAGTATACGGCACATAACATTTTTTTCAACAGCAACATGTAGTGACACAACCATAGGTTTTCTAAAAAAAAACATTTGGGAACGCCGGCAAGTTAACCAACATACTGCTTATTAACCACTAGTAGGTGGATACTGTCAGCATATCCACACAATTATTACTAATGACCCTTAAGGACTGTTAACACTAAGGAACAGCCAGTTGCGCATTAACTTGAGAAAGTTTAAAAACAGCCGTTTTTAGTTCATATATACCGGCCATCTAGTAAAGATGAGGGTCATAGTGTTAACAACAAGCTCACCAGTCTCTGTATATATATATTTTTCCATTTTGTACATTTCAGTGTGCCATATAGTTTTTTAAAAACCCCACCCTCCCACTGGGGAACGCCTGCAAGTTAATCGACATACTGCTTAATAACCACTAGAGGGTAGATACGGTCAGCGTATTCACGTAAATATAACTAATGACCTTTAAGGACTGTTAAAACCAAGGAACAGTCTTTGCGCATTACGAGGGTCTCTCACAACCATAAGGTTTTCCCTTTTTTTCCATTACCAGCGAGAGCGATATGTTTATTTACGTTGAGAGAAACAGCCGCCTTTAGTTCACAAGGTCGAGGGCCGTAATGTTACTAACCAGCTCACCAGTCCCTGTATGTTTTTTCATGGTTTTTTCATTCTTTTAATTGTATATTTAGCACTCCTTATTACATAGTGCAGTTCTCACGAATTTTCTAACCAATATTCCATCTCCAAGAGGGCCGCCTCTCTTTGCCATTTGCCGGCGGCCATCTTGTGAAGGTTGCTGCTCCAGTCTTCACAGCTTGACTGGGCGGAAACACTTGCTACATATACCGGCACCCGATGGGAGACGCGCTAATATGCGGTCTCGAGGGGAACCATTAGGTAGTGTGCCATTGAGGAGAGCATATCAAGTAAGTCTTTTTCCTTTTCAGGAGACAAGCAGAAACCGGGCAGACTGCGGTCACAACTACAGCAGTCCCCCGTTTTTCCCGAGCATTTACGGAGTTTTTAAGGGAGACAGGCCATTAATTACGCTTTGTCCTCCATTCCAGAGTTCGAGCAAGAACCCCCTCATCCCCTCAAGACCATGAGGCACAATTTTGCTTCATAATGAGTATGTGAACAGGAGTTTTTCTCTGCTAATACTGTATGTCTTGTTCGTCATGTCTTTTGTACAGTCACGCGGTGTACATGTTTTTTAATGTCACTCACTTGAGCATACAGCGATGTGTTTTCCTTTTTAGCAAGCATGGCGAAACACGAGAATGCTGCTATTTTGCACACACCTTAGAGGAGCAGCATGTGTAAGAGACATTTACTTACCGACCCCGACGGGGGCGGCTGTTACTGATAACTATGTTCTTTCTATTCCGCAGATACTACGTGACAATGGTTTATCGTATGTATTACTAACGCTAGCTTATTAATTGCAGCGTTTTGATTTCTTGTATAATTGCACTATTTTACCTCATTTTAGGTCACCTTTTGGAGTGGTCAAACAGGGCTGGACCCTGTTTTGTCCTGAAGAAGAGCTTTGGGGAGGCTCGAAACATGTTGACGTTCACTAGGGACCCCTAACTCATTATAGCTAGGCCTCCTAGTAACTCACCCCGTTTTTAGACATACCGACTAGGAGCCAGAATAAAGTTTTTTCGCCCACTAGTTAGGTATTTTTACTCACTCCACTCCACAACATCACTGCACTACACATAGTTCCTCACTACAAGTGCTCCTACGTAACGTCGCAAGTCGTAGCACGCCTCAATCCGCAGCGGATTGAGAGGGCCCCTATGATGAAGCATGTCACCAAGGGGAAACCCTGGTGAGTGAGGGGACTCAAGAAAGGAAATCTTTCCTTTCCTACTGATTTTCCGACTCAGATTGAGCGAAAATCCTTTCCTTTTTTGCTAGGTTCCTTATCCGACATCTCGGATTTTGTAGGTCTACTATTGTAACAGGAGGGTGGACCTAGCATACCCCTCTACCTCCCCTGTTTTTTGATCTTGTTATATACAGCGCACAGCTGTGGGAGTTCCTTTTCCCTGTACCCCCGTACACCCGTGACACCATCTTACCATCAAACATGACGGAAGTTACTGGACTCACCTTCTCAGAAGAGGAGGTAGAGAGAATAATCCCATCCATGCTGCCGCTAGCAGGGACATCACACAGAGACACAAATGAATCAAGCCAATGTTGGGACGAGTTAACAGAACTGAAAAGGAACCAAATTAAAACCATGGTCCATGGCATCATGATGACCGAATATCTTAGATCTAACACTGCCCCACGTGGGTTGATCGTGCGCAACGAGCCTTTCATATTTCAGCAGGACAAAACCTTTAAGAAGGACTGGTCACTCATTTCCTGGCACTGCACCAGGGACTGGCTGGTGCTGATCATAAAAACTGCAGCACGTCTGTCAGAAGAAATGAAGGGAGAAATACATACGCTGGAAATCCATCTAAAAACCTTTCAGAACGTCAGCGAGCTGAAGAAACGACTGGAAGAACTCAATAAATCAATGACTGAATTTGAAATAAGTCTGAAGGACACCAAGTATATAAAACTGAAGAAGGATCAGAAAACTTTCTCACATGAAAAAGTCTACCCGTACACCAGAGAAGACTACATCCCATCGGGAAGGAACCCGGGCTACAATACTGACAGCGATGGATCAGACACAGGCTCAGACCACTCAGACTCGGGCTACAACCGTAATAACAGTAACAGGAACAGACGACCCCACGGAGGACGCTTCAGGAACCAAGGTGGACAAAGCTTCGGCTGGCCTCCCTATCAAGGACCACCACCGTATGGTGTACCGCCATCTTTTTTCTACGGCCCACCACCCTTTCATCAACAGGCGTACCAACAGCAGTCACACCCATACTGGGACCAGGCACAACCACATGAACCGCTGAGCCAGTCTTTTTTAGGACGGGGGAAAGGGACCCCAAAGAGGAAAATCCAGAAGAGGCCAACAAGTACAATGGGCACAACCCCTGGAGTCCACGAGGAGCCACACACGGAGCATGGGCCCACCGAGCGTCCCATCAACCAGCAACCAACCAGCTTAGTGGTGAACCTATCAGACACCATTTTGACACCAATACAAAAATCAGTCCTGGAAAAAGGACTTGGTTTTGTACCAACACCAAAGATGGATAAATTCAGACTCTGCTGTGAACTTAATGAGTTCATCCGGAGAATAAAGCTGCAGGTTTTCTTCAAAGACAAACCACCTATTACAACCCATGACAGTGACACAGGTCTACATAAGAAATCCAATTTTACACCACCAGCGGCAAGCCTCCCCGTGGAACTGCTAGCGTTTGAAAAAGCAGTCCTGAAGGAAGTGACTGAGATAGATCCTAGAACCATAAAAATCTTCCATAACACAAGCAAAAAGGAACAGGAGGCCATACAACTATTGGCCAATGAAAAAAGAGTCACCATAAAACCGGCTGACAAAGGCGGTGCCATAGTCCTGCAAAACACCACAGCATATCGGAACATGTGCCAACAACTAATGGCTGATGAAAGAAACTACATTAAGATTAAGGAAGACCCTACTGAACGCCTACGCATTGAAATTGCCAATCTGGTGGAAGAATCCACAGCCAACACCTGGATAACTAAAAAAGAAGCTGACTTCTTGGAAAATAACAACCCTACGATCCCCTACTTCTACACAATCCCAAAGATCTACAAATCACTGGAAAACCCACCGGGGAGACCGATTGTTTCCGGGATTGGTTCTATTTTGGAACCACTTTCCAAATTCGCTGATGCGTTCCTACGACCCCTCATACAAGGTACTAGCACGTACTTACAGGATAACAAAGCCGGCCTTTGCTTCCTCCAAGACCTACATTTCGATCCCTTGACTAACATCTTGATAGGCTTAGACGTGGAAAGCCTTTACACGAGTCTACCGCACAAAGAAACTTTGGAGATTCTGGAGGAAATACTCTTCGAAGACCAATGGCGTTATCATACACCCAGACATGTAGTTCTAGAATGCTGCAGGCTGGCCCTGACAGAAAATGTCTTCAGATTCGAAGATACCCTGTTCCGCCAACAACACGGCACCAGCATGGGAAGCACTTTTGCGCCGAGTGTAGCAGGGCTCTACGTCCACCACCTAGAAAATCAGAGGATACTGAACAACAACAACCCGCACGTCAAACATCTCCAATTGTGGAAACGATATATTGACGATGTGCTTTTGATTTGGGAAGGGAATGAGTCAGAAGCCACGGATTTCATCAACTGGTTGAACTTACAAGACCCCTTCCTCAAGTTCACTTTCACAATGAGCAGGTCCCAATTGGTCTTCCTGGACTTAAACATCATCGCAAGGAATGGAACCCTGACTACGACCACCCACTTCAAACCAACAGCAAGGAACTGCCTTTTAATTTATGACAGCTTTCATCCCAGACAACTCAAAGACAACCTCCCATTCGGACAATTCCTGCGACTCAGACGGAATTGCACTGAGAGAGATGACTATAACTTTCAAGCAAAAGATCTATCTGAAAAACTGATAGCAAGACATTATCCCAAACACCTAGTATCAAAAGCTAAGAAAAGAGCCTCTAACAACCATAGAGAAGCACTCCTAGAACCACAACAAAGAGAAGGGACTGCAAAAGACAAAAGACCAATTTGCATAACCACTTTCAATATCGCATCAGACAGGGTCACAAAGATAATTAAGAAACATTGGCGGACCCTTAACAGTGGTAACCTAGACATACCCAGGCCCATGTTCAGCCATAGGAAAGGGAAGAACCTAAGAAACTATTTTGTACACACACACCCTAGAAACACAGCTGAAACTGAAGGGCCACAAAGGACTTTACACGCACTACCAGGGGGGCACTACCCGTGCAGTAATTGTAGCGTATGCCACCTCACTTCGGCCACCAAGAAAGTGGAGTTCAATAACCAAATGACCTGGGAACTACGAAAATTTACCAATTGCAACACTGCAGAGGTCGTATATCTGATAACCTGCACCTGCAACCTCCACTATGTAGGGATGACCACCAGGAAAGTCAGCACCAGAATAGTGGAACACCGTAGCAACATTAGGTGCAAGCGAGCCACCACAAAAATGACGTCACATTTCATAGAACAACAACATACCCTCAATGACATGAGGTGGGTGGTCCTGGAACACATCAAGAACCATGACAATCTTGAACATAGGCTCCCCGAGAAAGAGCAATGCTGGGTTTTCAAGTTACGCTCTGACAGCCAAGGTTTAAATGATAACATTCCATGGGGCCAATTCACCAATTGAACTCGACATGGCACGATCTAACTACTGAGAAACTGATTACTAGGGAAGAACAGCGTCAGTATACGGCACATAACATTTTTTTCAACAGCAACATGTAGTGACACAACCATAGGTTTTCTAAAAAAAAACATTTGGGAACGCCGGCAAGTTAATCAACATACTGCTTATTAACCACTAGTAGGTGGATACTGTCAGCATATCCACACAATTATTACTAATGACCCTTAAGGACTGTTAACACTAAGGAACAGCCAGTTGCGCATTAACTTGAGAAAGTTTAAAAACAGCCGTTTTAAGTTCATATATACCGGCCATCTAGTAAAGATGAGGGTCATAGTGTTAACAACAAGCTCACCAGTCTCTGTATATATATATTTTTCCATTTTGTACATTTCAGTGTGCCATATAGTTTTTTTAAAAACCCCACCTCCCACTGGGGAACGCCTGCAAATTAATCGACATACTGCTTAATAACCACTAGAGGGTAGATACGGTCAGCGTATTCACGTAAATATAACTAATGACCTTTAAGGACTGGTAAAACCAAGGAACAGTCTTTGCGCATTACGAGGGTCTCTCACAACCATAAGGTTTTCCCTTTTTTTCCATTACCAGCGAGAGCGATATGTTTATTTATGTTGAGAGAAACAGCCGCCTTTAGTTCACAAGGTCGAGGGCCGTAATGTTACTAACCGCTGCAAAAGAAACAATTGATGGACGGAATGCTGGACAATGCAAACATTCACCCCCAGTCACAAGGATCTGGGTTAAATCCATCATTCTTTTGCTCACCACACCACCCCAGTTTGGACCCAGCCATATGCAAATCAGTCTTGACCCTGTTCCTTGTGGGAACAGTCCAGCCCGAACTGCCAAGCCAGGTCCTCCCTGGACCGGAAACAAGCATCCTGGGACCGGTTTCAGGGCATCACCCTTCTTCAGCCAGGCTGGGTTCAAACTGGAATGGCATGGTGAGCAAAAAAACGATGGATTTAGGCCCAGATCTCTGTACTGGGGTGAATGTATGACATTGTTCTGCATTCTGTCCATCAATTGTTGTTTTTGTAATGTTACTAACCAGCTCACCAGTCCCTGCATGTTTTTTCATGTTTTTTTTATTCTTTTAATTGTATATTTAGCACTCCTTATTACATAGTGCAGTTCTCACAAATTTTCTAACCAATATTCCATCTCCAAGAGGGCCGCCTCTCTTTCCCATTTGCCGGCGGCCATCTTGTGAAGGTTGCTGCTCCAGTCTTCACAGCTTGACTGGGCGGAAACACTTGCTACATATACCGGCACCCGATGGGAGACGCGCTAATATGCGGTCTCGAGGGGAACCATTAGGTAGTGTGCCATTGAGGAGAGCATATCAAGTAAGTCTTTTTCCTTTTCAGGAGACAAGCAGAAACCGGGCAGACTGCGGTCACAACTACAGCAGTCCCCCATTTTTCCCGAGCATTTACGGAGTTTTTTAAGGGAGACAGGTCATTAATTACGCTTTGTCCTCCATTCCAGAGTTCGAGCAAGAACCCCCTCATTCCCTCAAGACCATGAGTCACTATTTTGCTTCATAATGAGTATGTGAACAGGAGTTTTTCTCTGCTAATACTGTATGTCTTGTTCGTCATGTCTTTTGTACAGTCACGCGGTGTACATGTTTTTTAATGTCACTCACTTGAGCATACAGCGATGTGTTTTCCTTTTAGCAAGCATGGCGAAACACGAGAATGCTGCTATTTTGCACACACCTTAGAGGACCAGCATGTGTAAGAGACATTTACTTACCGACCCCGACGGGGCGGCTGTTACTGATAACTATGTTCTTTCTATTCCGCAGATACTACGTGACAATGGTTTATCGTATGTATTACTAACGCTAGCTTATTAATTGCAGCGTTTTGATTTCTTGTATAATTGCACTATTTTACCTCATTTTAGGTCACCTTTTGGAGTGGTCAAACAGGGCTGGACCCTGTTTTGTCCTGAAGAAGAGCTTTGGGGAGGCTCGAAACATGTTGACGTTCACTAGGGACCCCTAACTCATTATAGCTAGGCCTCCTAGTAACTCACCCCGTTTTTAGACATACCGACTAGGAGCCAGAATAAAGTTTTTTCGCCCACTAGTTAGGTATTTTTACTCCCTCCACTCCACAACATCACTGCACTACACATAGTTCCTCACTACAAGTGCTCCTATGTAACGTCGCAAGTCGTAGCACGCCTCAATCGGCAGCGGATTGAGAGGGCCCCTATGATTAAGCATGTCACCAAGGGGAAACCCTGGTGAGTGAGGGGACTCAAGAAAGGAAATCTTTCCTTTCCTACTGATTTTCCGACTCAGATTGAGCGAAAATCCTTTCCTTTTTTTGCTAGGTTCCTTATCCGACATCTCGGATTTTGTAGGTCTACTATTGTAACAGGAGGGTGGACCTAGCATACCCCTCTACCTCCCCCTGTTTTTTTATCTTGTTATATACAGCGCACAGCTGTGGGAGTTCCTTTTCCCTGTACCCCCGTACACCCGTGACACCATCTTACCATCAAACATGACGGAAGTTACTGGACTCACCTTCTCAGAAGAGGAGGTAGAGAGAATAATCTCATCCATGCTGCCGCTAGCAGGGACATCACACAGAGACACAAATGAATCAAGCCAATGTTGGGACGAGTTAACAGAACTGAAAAGGAACCAAATTAAAACCATGGTCCATGGCATCATGATGACCGAATATCTTAGATCTAACACTGCCCCACGTGGGTTGATCGTGCGCAACGAGCCTTTCATATTTCAGCAGGACAAAACCTTTAAGAAGGACTGGTCGCTCATTTCCTGGCACTGCACCAGGGACTGGCTGGTGCTGATCATAAAAACTGCAGCACGTCTGTCAGAAGAAATGAAGGGAGAAATACATACGCTGGAAATCCATCTAAAAACCTTTCAGAACGTCAGCGAGCTGAAGAAACGACTGGAAGAACTCAATAAATCAATGACTGAATTTGAAATAAGTCTGAAGGACACCAAGTATATAAAACTGAAGAAGGATCAGAAAACTTTCTCACATGAAAAAGTCTACCCGTACACCAGAGAAGACTACATCCCATCGGGAAGGAACCCGGGCTACAATACCGACAGCGATGGATCAGACACAGGCTCAGACCACTCAGACTCGGGCTACAACCGTAATAACAGGAACAGGAACAGACGACCCCGCGGAGGACGCTTCAGGAACCAAGGTGGACAAAGCTTCGGCTGGCCTCCCTATCAAGGACCACCACCGTATGGTGTACCGCCATCTTTTTCTACGGCCCACCACCCTTTCATCAACAGGCGTACCAACAGCAGTCACACCCATACTGGGACCAGGCACAACCACATGAACCGCTGAGCCAGTCTTTTTTAGGACGGGGGAAAGGGACCCCAAAGAGGAAAATCCAGAAGAGGCCAACAAGTACAATGGGCACAACCCCTGGAGTCCACGAGGAGCCACACACGGAGCATGGGCCCACCGAGCGTCCCATCAACCAGCAACCAACCAGCTTAGTGGTGAACCTATCAGACACCATTTTGACACCAATACAAAAATCAGTCCTGGAAAAAGGACTTGGTTTTGTACCAACACCAAGATGGATAAATTCAGACTCTGCTGTGAACTTAATGAGTTCATCCGGAGAATAAAGCTGCAGGTTTTCTTCAAAGACAAACCACCTATTACAACCCATGACAGTGACACAGGTCTACATAAGAAATCCAATTTTACACCACCAGTGGCAAGCCTCCCCGTGGAACTGCTAGCGTTTGAAAAAGCAGTCCTGAAGGAAGTGACTGAGATAGATCCTAGAACCATAAAAATCTTCCATAACACAAGCAAAAAGGAACAGGAGGCCATACAACTATTGGCCAATGAAAAAAGAGTCACCATAAAACCGGCTGACAAAGGCGGTGCCATAGTCCTGCAATACACCACAGCATATCGGAACATGTGCCTACAACTACTGGCTGATGAAAGAAACTACATTAAGATTAAGGAAGACCCTACTGAACGCCTACGCATTGAAATTGCCAATCTGGTGGAAGAATCCACAGCCAACAACTGGATAACTAAAAAAGAAGCTGACTTCTTGGAAAATAACAACCCTACGATCCCCTACTTCTACACAATCCCAAAGATCTACAAATCACTGGAAAACCCACCGGGGAGACCGATTGTTTCCGGGATTGGTTCTATTTTGGAACCACTTTCCAAATTCGCTGATGCGTTCCTACGACCCCTCATACAAGGTACTAGCACGTACTTACAGGATAACAAAGCCGGCCTTTGCTTCCTCCAAGACCTACATTTCGATCCCTTGACTAACATCTTGATAGGCTTAGACGTGGAAAGCCTTTACACGAGTCTACCGCACAAAGAAACTTTGGAGATTCTGGAGGAAATACTCTTCGAAGACCAATGGCTTTATCATACACCCAGACATGTAGTTCTAGAATGCTGCAGGCTGGCCCTGACAGAAAATTTCTTCAGATTCGAAGATACCCTGTTCCGCCAACAACACGGCACCAGCATGGGAAGCACTTTTGCGCCGAGTGTAGCAGGGCTCTACGTCCACCACCTAGAAAATCAGAGGATACTGAACAACAACAACCCGCACGTCAAACATCTCCAATTGTGGAAACGATATATTGACGATGTGCTTTTGATTTGGGAAGGGAATGAGTCAGAAGCCACGGATTTCATCAACTGGTTGAACTTACAAGACCCCTTCCTCAAGTTCACTTTCACAATGAGCAGGTCCCAATTGGTCTTCCTGGACTTAAACATCATCGCAAGGAATGGAACCCTGACTACGACCACCCACTTCAAACCAACAGCAAGGAACTGCCTTTTAATTTATGACAGCTTTCATCCCAGACAACTCAAAGACAACCTCCCATTCGGACAATTCCTGCGACTCAGACGGAATTGCACTGAGAGAGATGACTATAACTTTCAAGCAAAAGATCTATCTGAAAAACTGATAGCAAGACATTATCCCAAACACCTAGTATCAAAAGCTAAGAAAAGAGCCTCTAACAACAATAGAGAAGCACTCCTAGAACCACAACAAAGAGAAGGGACTGCAAAAGACAAAAGACCAATTTGCATAACCACTTTCAATATCGCATCAGACAGGGTCACAAAGATAATTAAGAAACATTGGCGGACCCTTAACAGTGGTAACCTAGACATACCCAGGCCCATGTTCAGCCATAGGAAAGGGAAGAACCTAAGAAACTATTTTGTACACACACGCCCTAAAAACACAGCTGAAACTGAAGGGCCACAAAGGACTTTACACGCACTACCAGGGGGGCACTACCTGTGCAGTAATTGTAGCGTATGCCACCTCACTTCGGCCACCAAGAAAGTGGAGTTCAATAACCAAATGACCTGGGAACTACGAAAATTTACCAATTGCAACACTGCAGGGGTCGTATATCTGATAACCTGCACCTGCAACCTCCACTATGTAGGGATGACCACCAGGAAAGTCAGCACCAGAATAGTGGAACACCGTAGCAACATTAGGTGCAAGCGAGCCACCACAAAAATGACGTCACATTTCATAGAGAAATAACATACCCCCAATGACATCAGGTGGGTGGTCCTGGAACACATCAAGAACCATGACAATCTTGAACATAGGCTCCTCGAGAAAGAGCAACGCTGGGTTTTCAAGTTACGCTCTGACAGCCAAGGTTTAAATGATAACATTCCATGGGGCCAATTCACCAATTGAACTCGACATGGCACGATCTAACTACTGAGAAACTGATTACTAGGGAAGAACAGCGTCAGTATACGGCACATAACATTTTTTTCAACAGCAACATGTAGTGACACAACCATAGGTTTTCTAAAAAAAACATTTGGGAACGCCGGCAAGTTAACCAACATACTGCTTATTAACCACTAGTAGGTGGATACTGTCAGCATATCCACACAATTATTACTAATGACCCTTAAGCACTGTTAACACTAAGGAACAGCCAGTTGCGCATTAACTTGAGAAAGTTTAAAAACAGCCGTTTTTAGTTCATATATACCGGCCATCTAGTAAAGATGAGGGTCATAGTGTTAACAACAAGCTCACCAGTCTCTGTATATATATATTTTTCCATTTTGTACATTTCAGTGTGCCATATAGTTTTTCAACCCCCCCACTGGGGAACGCCTGCAAGTTAATCGACATACTGCTTAATAACCACTAGAGGGTAGATACGGTCAGCGTATTCACATAAATATAACTAATGACCTTTAAGGACTGTTAAAACCAAGGAACAGTCTTTGCGCATTACGAGGGTCTCTCACAACCATAAGGTTTTCCCTTTTTTCCATTACCAGCGAGAGCGATATGTTTATTTACGTTGAGAGAAACAGCCGCCTTTAGTTCACAAGGTCGAGGGCCGTAATGTTACTAACCAGCTCACCAGTCCCTGTATGTTTTTTCATGGTTTTTTCATTCTTTTAATTGTATATTTAGCACTCCTTATTACATAGTGCAGTTCTCACGAATTTTCTAACCAATATTCCATCTCCAAGAGGGCCGCCTCTCTTTGCCATTTGCCGGTGGCCATCTTGTGAAGGTTGCTGCTCCAGTCTTCACAGCTTGACTGGGCGGAAACACTTGCTACATATACCGGCACCCGATGGGAGACGCGCTAATATGCGGTCTCGAGGGGAACCATTAGGTAGTGTGCCATTGAGGAGAGCATATCAAGTAAGTCTTTTTCCTTTTCAGGAGACAAGCAGAAACCGGGCAGACTGTGGTCACAACTACAGCAGGCCCACGTTTTTCCAGAGCATTTACGGAGTTTTTTAAGGGAGACAGGCCATTAATTACGCTTTGTCCTCCATTCCAGAGTTCGAGCAAGAACCCCCTCATCCCCTCAAGACCATGAGGCACAATTTTGCTTCATAATGAGTATGTGAACAGGAGTTTTTCTCTGCTAATACTGTATGTCTTGTTCATCATGTCTTTTGTACAGTCACGCGGTGTACATGTTTTTTAATGTCACTCACTTGAGCATACAGCGATGTGTTTTCCTTTTTAGCAAGCATGGCGAAACACGAGAATGCTGCTATTTTGCACACACCTTAGAGGAGCAGCATGTGTAAGAGACATTTACTTACCGACCCCGACGGGGGCCGCTGTTACTGATAACTATGTTCTTTCTATTCCGCAGATACTACGTGACAATGGTTTATCGTATGTATTACTAACGCTAGCTTATTAATTGCAGCGTTTTGATTTCTTGTATAATTGCACTATTTTACCTCATTTTAGGTCACCTTTTGGAGTGGTCAAACAGGGCTGGACCCTGTTTTGTCCTGAAGAAGAGTTTTGGGGAGGCTCGAAACATGTTGACGTTCACTAGGGACCCCTAACTCATTATAGCTAGGCCTCCTAGTAACTCACCCCGTTTTTAGACATACCGACTAGGAGCCAGAATAAAGTTTTTTCGCCCACTAGTTAGGTATTTTTACTCACTCCACTCCACAACATCACTGCACTACACATAGTTCCTCACTACAAGTGCTCCTACGTAACGTCGCAAGTCGTAGCACGCCTCAATCCGCAGCGGATTGAGAGGGCCCCTATGATGAAGCATGTCACCAAGGGGAAACCCTGGTGAGTGAGGGGACTCAAGAAAGGAAATCTTTCCTTTCCTACTGATTTTCCGACTCAGATTGAGCGAAAATCCTTTCCTTTTTGCCAGGTTCCTTATCCGACATCTCAGATTTTGTAGGTCTACTATTGTAACAGGAGGGTGGACCTAGCATACCCCTCTACCTCTCCCTGTTTTTTGATCTTTATATATATATACATTCATCAGCAATTTCAAAAGTAGGTGCTCAAGTTAAATGTTGCAGTAATCGTGATTAGTGAGGAATAGTGAACAATAGTGCACAATAGTATGTAAAACCAGAGAATGTTGACTTAGAAAATTAACCTTTTCCTGAACTTAGGCTCAAAATCGCCATACAAATTCCATTGTTAACAGCAAACATCCATTAAAGTAAACATTTGTATGTCAACGTTTTGACCCCTATGAAAACATTAGTTGAGGAGTCTTCATTAGGACCACACTGGTAGCCACAGGCAATTGTTGACTAATGGGAAACATGTTACTCCTAAGATATACTCGCAATAAGGGTAAACTGGTTAAGGCATCCTCAAGACCAGTCTTAACTCTCACCAGAGAGGACACAAGGACTACTCTCTTGGCATCTACATTCCTCCAACTTATGGACCTGCAATGAATTAATCCGGTAGCAGTCGGTTAACTCATCACCCAATGCACTTCAAAATATCTAGTCTCACATGAAAGCATAGAAAGGATCCCCTTTTTCTTTCACCCCTTCACCACAATCTCTGCACACATCACCGATATAAGCTACTATGTCTTCATCATCCATAGAAAAGCATGACTCATGTGGCTCTTCTAGGGGAAGTCTAGACAAACAGTCTGCAGGTTGGTTGCATTTACCAGGTACATGGGCAACTTCAAAATTGTATTATTGCAGTTTAGAGTCTAACCTGGCGACCTGTGCTGTGGCTTTTCCCCCACCACCCAGTGACAATATCTGTACAAGAGGTTTGTGGTCAGTATGTAATGCAAATGTATTGCCCATATATAGTGTCTAAAGTGAGCGATGGCCCAGACACATGCAAGCAGTTCTCTTCCAATCACAGAGTATTTCCTTTTAGTCTCACTTAAAGTTCTGAATGCATACGCCTCTGTCCACATCCTGTTGCCTGACTTCTGTGACAATACACTGCCAAGACCGTAAGCACTTGCATCCATCGTTATGATGTACCACTTCCCTTCGGCAAATGTTTGCAACATGGGGGCCTCTATTATCTGATCTTTAATGTTGAGGAAAGCCATCTGTTGTTCTTCTCCCTACACATATTTGCATCTTTTCTCAAGAATTTGCATAAAGATTCCATTAGGGTGGCAACATTTTTTGACAAATTTACTTTAATAATCACATAATCCGATGAAAGACCTTAGTTTCTCTTTATCACCCGGTGGTGGAGCGTAGAGAATAGCATCTACCAATAACTTTTTGGGTCTGACTCCACTTTCTGATATCAAGTGACCTAAATACTCCACTTCCGGTTGGAATAATTTGCATTTGTGAGAACTTAGAACCAGTCCAGCCTTCTTCAGTCTCCTTCAAACTTCACTGAGTATTTCAATGTGTTCCTGTTCTGTTTTTGTGAATATCAGCATGTTGTCTTGAAAGTATCGTACATTGGTTTCCATATCTTTACAATTCGATCTGATGGTATGCATTGTGCAAGTCCAGAGTGGAAAAGATGGTTCCTTCATTCAACATTGAAAGGAGATCATTAATTTGCGAGAGGGGATGACTATCTGCAATGATGCAAGCTATAACAGCCCTTAGGTCCACACATATTCTCATGTTTCCATTTGATTATTTTGTCAAAACAACAGGAGAAATGCAATTGGAGGATTCTATCTCTTCAATGATATCATCTTTCTGTAGTTTCCCTCAAATGTTTTTGCAAATCATTCCTTACACTGAAAGATACATTTCTCATTTTCTGTCTTATTGGTTTGGAGTTTCCTTTTACTTTTATGTGATGGGTAAAGCCTTTGAGTTCCCTAATCTTGTCGCTGAAAACCTCTGGATTCAAGTGGTAGATGTGTGTTCCAGGATTCTCTTCATGAATGACCATAACTGGTTCAGCTGCAGATGGATTGAGGATTATTTTCAAAAGCATTTGGTCTCTCCGCCCTAAAACATGCAAACACCTGATTGGCAGTGTAGATTTTAGTTTCTGATGATCTGTCTTTGAAAGATACCTTGGTGCAGAAGTGCCCATGAATTGATCCTGTTCCTATCAAATGTCACAGTCTGAATGCCTGCTGGGTTCAAAGGTATGCGTTCAGTTGACCATGTTGCTTCAAAAATGTCTCTGGGTATTATATTGACTAGTGACCCTGACCCTGTCACACTTGGGAGGTTTCAAGTTTTCTATGTCATTGACTTCTTCTGGATGGATCATCAGCACTAAGTTGGCATTTCCTTCCTCACAGCTTGTAGTCATCTTGCTAGTTATTTGGGCAGCCTTCGCACTGCCACTATGTTTGACATTTCTGCATACTTTTTCAAAATGTCCCAGATGATGACAAACACTGCATTCTCTGTTCAATGCTGGGCACCCTCTGAAATTGGCAACATGTGGCATTCAATCCTATTACAGACTTCTTTTCTTTGTGGAAGTGGGTTTTGTTGTCACATTTTCTTGTTTCCATGTTTTCATGTAACACACTTCTACTTTTTTCTTCTGCTCTTTGACCTCATTGACCTCTTTCATGCAGGACATCGATTGTTCAATGGCCTTTGCAGACTTTACTACTTCTTCCAAGCATGGATCTCCCATGACCCACAGATGTTCTTGTATCTTTCTTACATGGGTATTAACCATTATTTGATCCCTGATCATGTCATCTGTTTTAGTACCAAAATTGCAAATATTGGAGAGACTTCGTAGGTCTGTCAGGAACTCATCAAAACATTGGTTATCTATTTGCCTCCTGGTATAGAAGTGATACCTCTCTAGGGTTGTACTTATAGTAGGTTTGAATGTAACCTCCAGTCTCAACATAGCTTCTTCAAATTCATCTAAATCCTCATCTTCATCTGGTGATTGCACTTTGGGTGAGGATTTGGAGATTTCTTGTCCTTCTGAACCTAACAGGTGAAGTAAAATGCATGTTTTCTCTCTACAGGCATCTTATCAGCATCTATGGCAGTAAGGTAAGTAGTAAACCCCTCTCTTCCAAATTTTCCTCTCAACTGGTGAGTCTTTCTTTGCTTGTAGGAGTTTATGATGCAGGCCAAACTGCATAATGACTTGTCTAAACTTCAAAAGCACTAATAACAACTCCAATATGGCTGAAGTGATGCAAATGCATACAACTTAACAGTCTCTTTCTCTCCTCAATAAAGCACTAGTGGTAACAGTTGATTTAGTTTAACAGTGCACAAAGGTTCACAGTCTAATGCAAAAGGGTTAACAGACACTTATTTTTCTTAATGAACCCACTTCAAATGTTCATAACTTGAATGACGAATGAAGGAAGTAAAAGTTCTGAGAAGCCAACTGTTAAGAACTATTCTTTTGCTATGGGAAGGTAATTGCCAATAATGAAATGGCAGCATTTCAGTTGGAACACACAGTTTGATGGCAAAGCAATAGGAAACAAAATGGCGGCCACCGTTCAAAAGAGAGGCTTGAACTTCCGCTTTCCTGAGGAGAGTATGTTGCACCAGCGCACGGGAGCCAGACCAGTCCCCGCCCTCGGAAACCCACCCACCCCAAAGGACCGGGCTCGCAACCTCGGCATCATACTCAACTCTTCACTCACCATGAACCACCAGATCAACGCCGTGTCCTCCACTTGCTTCAACACCCTCCGCATACTTCGCAAGACCTTCAAATGGATCCCCCCTGATGCCAGGAAGACTGTCACCCACGCACTCATCACCAGCAGACTGGACTATGGAAAAACCCTCTATGCTGGAATCAACAAAAAACTCCTCTGCAAACTCCAGACCGTCCAGAACGCCGCAGCCAGGCTTATCCTCGACATCCCGTGACATGACCACATCACCCAGCTCCTCCGCGACCTCCACTGGCTCCCAGTCGAAAAAAGGATAACCTTCAAACTGCTCACACACGCCTACAAAGCCCTCCATAACACCGGACCCCAATACCTCAACGAATGAATGCCCTTCTACGCCCCCAAGAGAAACGTCCGCTCTGCCGACCTAGCCCTAGCCACGGTCCCCCGCATCCAAAGGGCCAGAGCGGGTGGCAGATCCTTCTCCTACCTCGCAGCCAAGTCCTGGAACGACTCCCTCTACGCATCAGACAAAGCCCGACACTGCGGCAATTCAGAAAGGACCTCAAGACCTGGCTCCTAGAATGACCTGCAGAGCTGCTCGTACCACCCCAGCGCCTTCAGACCCTCAAGGGTGAGTAGCATGCTTCAAAAACCCTGATTCATTGATTGAGTCAAGATTTAGTTCTGACAAGCAGGCATCTCATGCTTTGGGAAACTCGGCTCCTCCTCTTGAATATGGGTGGAGCCAAAGAGAGCAGTGTCCACCACCTACTTCACTTAATTGCGAGGTATCTCCTCAGACCTCGGTGGCTGTGTTCCCAACCAGCTGAGGATAAGAGCAGTCGCCACAGCCGAGGATGGTAGCAATGGCTATCTATCCATTCAGTCGTCGTCAAAAATGTATTCGAGAGCAATAATGAGATGGCTGACTTCAGGTGAGGGAGATGCTTTTATTCCATCTCACTACTGGGCAGCATTCATAACAACTACCAATAATGCTTCCCTTAGAATCCTCAGAGCACAGAGACAGAGGGGCTGATTAGGATGGCGTGTGGGAAACGGGACCTCCCGACAGGCTGTCAGGAGTCCCAATAGAGGCATTACGATGCGACTGCCACCACGGCGGTTGCAATGTAAGACCTCCGACCCTCGGTCTAGGTCCACTCTCTCCCCACTGCTCCGCTGTGCCGTCTCTTGCCTCCAGACCCCGACCTCCTCCTTGGGAGGTTCGAGGCTGCTGCCCGCTCCTGCACCTGCTGCCCGCTCCAACTGGGACCAGACTGCCTCCAACCACCGTAACCTTTCTCAGACGCTTTTTTTCTTAATTTTTTTCCCTGTTGTGCCACTGTTATTGTGCCCATCTGTGTCTTGCTCTAATTCCACCACTGTTTTTATTTTCTCATGCCTGCCTGATCCTTTTGCCTTTCGCCGCTGCTGCCCCTGCGGCCCCTCCCCCCCGGAATTCCCCCCCGGAATTTCCCCTCCGGAATTTCCCCCGGAATTCCCCCCCGGAATTCCCCTGCTCCCTCCTCCCAGCCTCTCCTCCCTCCCACCTCCCCTACTTAATGGCGGCCGCGCGCAGCAGGTGCGCCGCCGGCGCGCCACCGGCGCGCCAAAGGCAAGCCCGTCTGCGCCCGTCCGCGACCCGACCGCGGCCAGCGCCAGGAACCCTGGCCCTCCCACTACCCATCGCTACGACACCACCACCCTCGTCGCACTCAACCCTGGAAGACTTAGAGAATGCCAACAGGCCTCGCCGAACACGACCCACGGCCAGTTCTCCTGCCTCCACTGCCGCCAGACCCTCACCGCCACCCCGGCCTCCAACACCGCCGACGCCAGCACCGGCGACACCCTAAAATGCATCCTCCTCAATGTACGCTCCGTACACAAACACGCCATGGAAATCTGGAACCTACTCGACTCTCTTTCGCCCGACATCGCCTTCTTCACAGAGACCTGGACCACGCATCCTCCGCCCCCGACATCAGCTCTGCCATCCCAGACGGATACAAGATCCAGAGGAAAGACCGCCCCAACCACCTAGGAGGGGGCCTCGCCATCGCCCACAAGAGCACCCTCCGCCTCACCACCTCCAGCGAAACCTTCCCCTCCGCCGAACACCTGCACTTCAAGATCCAGACCACCCCCAAAGCCACACTCCGAGGAACCCTCGTCTACAGACCCCCCGGCCCCCGAACAACCTTTGCCGCCACCATCACTGACTTCATCACACCCCACACGATCGCCTCAACAAACTACATACTCATTGGAGACCTGAACTTCCACCTCGACAACCCCAGCGACCCCAACTCCACTATCCTTCGTGACAACCTCGCCAGCATCGGACTTAAACAACTCGTCAACACACCGACCCACAGAGCAGGACACACCCTCGACCCCATCTTCGCGGCAGGAAACAGCGTCCATTTCAGCCACACAACGCAGCCGCCATGGACCGACCACCACTGCGTTCACTTCGCCATCAACAAACCCAAGGCACCCAAACCAGCCCCACGCCCACCACGAAGGAACTGGAGCAAGGTTACCGACGAGCAACTTAACTCCACCCTCAACCGAGACAACCACACCTGTGCACCCGACGCAAACAGCGCAAACGACGCAGCCACAGAACTCCACAACTGGATCTCCAAATGCGCAGATGAGCTCGCCCTGCTACGCAACCCCGACAGACAACGCCCCAGGAAAGCCACCTGGTTCACAACCGCTCTCCAAGAAGCCAGACGCACCTGCAGATGCCTGGAGAAGAACTGGAGAAACACCAAGACAACCGAAAACTACACCACCTACAAGGACGCCATGATGGACTACCACAACCAGATCAGAGCCACCAAAAGGAACTTCATCCACAACAAAATCCTGGCCAACTCCACCAACTCCAAGGAACTTTTCAGTGTCATTCAAGAATTCACCAACCCACGCAGCGAAGCCACAGACATCACCCCATCCCAAGACCTCTGCGACAAGCTTGGAACCTATTTCCACCTCAAGATCAAAAACCTCTACGACAACTTCATCGACCATCCACCAGGCGCCACAGACGGCCCCCCGCCCCCAGAAACACCAGCCAGCCCACCATCTCCAACTGGACACCGATCACGGCCGAAGACACCGCCTCGACCATGAAAAGCACCACTCGGGGCCCCCACCGACCCCTGCCCCCTCACATCTACCACAGAGCTGTGGCCGCCATCGCACCCGAACTACAACGCACCATCAACACCATCTTCAAAACAGGCACCTTCCCAGACGACTGGAAGCGCGCAGAAGTCAGACCCCTGCTCAAGAAGCCCACAGCTGACCCCACCGACCTCAAGAACTATCGGCCCATCTCGCTCCTCCCCTTCGCAGCCAAAGTTGCAGAGAAAACAGTCAACAGGAAACTGACACGATTCATTGAAGAAAACGCCGTCCTCAACCCGTCCCAATCCGGATTCCGAAGCAACCACAGCACAGAGACCGCCCTACTCGCCACCACAGACGACATCCGCACCCTCCTGGACCAAGGCCACTCCGCAGCCCTCATCCTACTCGACCTATCAGCGGCCTTCGACACCGTCTCCCATCGCACACTAGTAGTCAGACTACACGACGCAGACATACAAGGAACAGCCCTGGACTGGATCCGATCATTCCTCACCGGAAGAAGCCAAAGGATCAGACTCCCACCCTTCCTCTCCGACCCCACGAAAATCACCTGCGGAGTCCCACAGGGTTCATCACTGAGCCCCACCCTCTTCAACATTTACATGGCCCCCCTCGCAGCCATCGTCCGACAACACGGCCTCAACATCGTATCCTATGCCGACGACACCCAGCTCATCCTCTCCCTCACCAAAGACTCCACCACTGCCAAACTCAACTTCCAGAAAGGAATGCAAGATGTCGCAGTCTGGATGACCAACAGCTGCCTGAAGCTCAACGCCGAGAAGACAGAAGTCCTCGTCCTCGGTACCACCCCTTCTGCATGGGACAGCACCTGGTGGCCGACAGCCCTCGGAAACCCACCTACACCCTCAGACCACGCCAAGAACCTCGGCATCGTACTCGACTCATCACTCTCCATGAACCGACAGGTCAACGCCGTCACCTCCAGCTGCTTCAACACCCTCCGCAACCTCCGCAAGACCTTCAAGTGGATCCCCCCTGAGTCAAGGAAGACAGTCACCCACGCACTCATCACCAGCAGACTGGACTATGGAAACGTACTCTACGCCGGCATCAACAAGTCCCTACTCCGCAAACTCCAGACAGTACAGAACACCGCCGCCAGACTCGTCCTCGGCATCCCCCGACATGAACACATCAGCCAACACCTACGAAGTCTCCATTGGCTCCCTGTGGAGAAAAGAGTCACTTTCAAAATCCTCACTCACGCCTACAAATGCCTACACAACAACGGACCCAAATACCTCAATGACAGAATCAACTTCCACGTACCCAAAAGAAACCTCCGATCTTCCAACCTCGCACTGGCCAAAACCCCGCGCATCCACAGAGCCAGAGCAGGCGGAAGATCCTTCTCTCACATTGCAGCCAAGACCTGGAACGAGCTACCGGCAGACATCAGACGCGCCCCCTCCCTGAACACCTTCAGGAAGACCCTCAAGACCTGGCTCTTCGGCTAATCAGATCTGCGGACCCCCCCCTCAGCGCCTTGAGACCCTCACTGGTGAGTAGCGCGCTTACAATTCCCTGATTGATTGATTGATTGAATGTCTATATTTTGCATTGTGGTGGGTGCTGCTGGCTGCAGCACACGCTGCAATGCAAATATGGGATACAAGACATATCCCTGCACCCAGGCGCGGCACATGGTAGGAGTGCCGGTCGGGCGGTGACGTGGGGCGGGGGAGCGGCAGGGTGGGGGGTAGTAAACTACTGATTAAGGCCAAATACAGGTAAGTGAACATTTAAACAAATAAAACGAATTTCGTTGCGCGCACTGTATCGCATTTGGCGATGCAGCGCTCACAACGAAATTCGTTTTATTTATTTAAATGTTCACTTACCTGTATTCGGCCTTAATCCGTAGTTTACTACCCCCCACCCTGCCCCTCCCCCGCCCCACGTCACCGCCCGACCGGCACTCCTACCATCTCCCGTGCCTGCCTGCACTACGTGGCAGGCACCATACAGTGCCTGCCACATGTTGCAGGGATATGTAGGGGCATAGGTGCCCCCCACAACCCACAGCTTGTGGCAAGGGGGGCCCGCTACGTGCCCCCAACGTCCTTTTCCGCCTGCCTTTTCATGGCGGGTTAACTACCGTGAAAAGGTGGGCAGAAAGGGACATTGTAATCCCTACGGCAGTGCCTGGCAGGCATCGCCACCATTGTAGGAAATACAACCCCCTCCACCGCACAGGCGGGGCTCAAGGAGCCCGTCCGATGAGTGGAGGTCAGTCTTTCCGACCGCCAACCATCCGCCCCCCATTGTAATATGGCGGGCGGAGAACCTGGTTCCGATGGCGGTCGGACCGCCACCGACGGGCTGTCGGTGGGGGTCCCACCATCATCATAATCAGTCTCAAAGTTGTAGGAGGAATCAAACAAGCGCAGGGTCAAGAGAACAAAGGACCAAAAGGAATACACATATTAACACACATTCACATCATTTTCTAATATATCAATCACCTCAGCCTTCCATCCTTGTAAGGTCGGTAAAGTTTGAACCATAAACTGAGCAACAGTAAAGCCTACATTTACAGCGCTAAGAAGTGGCTAAAGTGTGGTATAAAGTGAGTCACTGCGGTTGGCAACTTTTTCTCAATGCAGAAACCCAGCAGGAAACCACATTTGGCTTCAATGGAATGGAGCAGCTCACGGGAAAGCGCCAATTCAGACTTTATGACGGATTTGCCCTCTCGTTTTTGAGACACGCTGCATGACTTTGATTTAGCACCCCAATCTGAATGAGACATTTCACCGCCAGACTCTTATGAGCCAATGTTAATATCTGGAAGAAGCAGGAAGTGAGGCAGCCGCCGAGAAACCCATCACAGCGAGAAGGAACCTTTATGGGTTTCTCGGATCATCACTTAAAAAGTAATTGATCTGGGCCATACCACATGGCAGAAAATTGATTAAAGAATTGCTCTTGAACGAGGAACATTATTTACATCAAGAGCAGCCTTGTGCATCGATATGTCTGCCTAAATAGGACTGGATCGCAAGTATTTCGGAAGAAGTGCCCTGAATATGTCATTACTCTCAATATAATATTATAAAAGTGCATATGCCACAAAGTGAATTGTCTCTTGGCGCTTAATAATCCTAATATTTTCACTCAAATGGTTTGTACTCATGTTATCGCCCTTTACATGGTCAGAGCGCGCATGCGCGAATTCCAATCAATGTCTTTCGGGTTAATTAAATTATTTAAAGTTTTTAAGGTTTTTGTAACACACTAAACATGTCACCTACCGGCCACTTCATAGCACTTTTCTCAAATTGACTGACGTAATAATAAGGTAGCCCATTGTACGGCTATAATCTAGCTGTTACTTTTTCACAGTCTTTTCTTAGACTCTGTTCTTGGAGAAGCTGCTGTGCAGGTTGTGTATCACTGTCAATAAAATGTAAAAATACATCAAATACAAAAAAACAAAAAAAAACAACACAATTACATTGACCTAAGTTATGGTGTTAACGTAATCAGTGCCTAACAAATGAATTGTTAGAAGTGAGGGAACGGAAAGTGTGCGGATGTAATAAGTGGCTGCACAAATTCAGCAACAGAGTCCATTAAACAAATGTGACAAGATGCTTAACGGGCAAAATGTTACTGTATGTCCCATGGACTTGAGTAACCCCATAAGCGTCCTCAGGATCTGTGACACCAGGAGCTACTCGCCCCCACCACAAGAGACCTGAAAAAAGATGGAATGGCTTACATAATTTAATCACTAAACGATTGAATGCTTTGATCCTTGGGGTCACTAGCCTAGAGCCAATCTCATTCACTAAAAGTGGAAATCTCTAAATAGGATTTGATAGCTCCCACTATCATAGAGTCTCAGTGGAAGTGGGAAGTGCATCTCCCTCACTGAAAGCAAGTCTCTGCCACTTGGAGTGACTCTCTCTAGAACAGTGGTCGAAGTGCATTAAAAAAACATATGGGAACTGTGATTCTGAGTCCAATAGGGTAAGGTTTAGTCAGGGTGGGGGCAGGATCAAAGGTGTGGCTAAAAAAATAACAACATTTTCTGTAACTATATATTTTTTTGGTCTTTCACCTTCAAGCAACTGCCTTAAATGAAAAATAAATGCAAGTTAAACTAATCAGGGAGAGATGCACTTTATTTTAGATTGTGAAACCTCTGTTGGTTAATGCGATCACTGCAGATGTCTGTGTGTTCAACTAGAGAGTCACAGAATTGAATTCTGGTTGGTGCAGTGGGGAATAGGGACTTGTACGAAACTTGCTTGTACGCAATCTTCCTCATAGTATTAATTTATTAAACTTATATTGTAAATACTAACCTTTGCATTCACAAACACAAGAGGGACAGAAGCTTGCTTATGTGTTTTACTAATGAATAACGCTTGTCTATAATCCAAAATGTCCGCTAAAGCGCGGGAACCTCAATGCGCATGTCGCAACCTGATCACATGGTGTGACGTCTTTCTTTGCTTGGTGGGAAACTTCTGCTTCTGCGCAGTGTGCACTAAAATGGCCGCTAAATGTTTTCACATGCTTAAGCTTGCTCTCATGTCATTATTAAATTGTCGTTTTCTTAATACTACTAATGCAGGATAGTATTATAATTAATTGGGAATAGAGTAGGGAAAATGGGCATACAGTGAAACTTTTTATTTGTGATTTTAATATTTTCTTCTTGCACTTTTAGTAATTCGTAAACTTGGGCCTGGGTTGGTGACTTGAAACTCGAGAGACAGATGGTTCTGCGCATGTGTCCTGTATGCCTGCCAAGTGAAGTCAACTTGGACGTCTCCCAAGGCCACGACCTATTGGCCGAAGATGATGTACTCAATGTTTCCGGCGGACAAATTGTTACTTTTCTCCTGTAAAATGTATAACATTTGTCGTGAGACGGGTGGGAAATAAAGTGAATGTATTAATTTGAAGGGGCGGGAACGTAAAGACAATAGGCTTTACAATTTAGGCCAAATCGATATGGTGCAAGAATCCACCCCCTGTCCCTGTCCAATCAGAAGTAGTGGTCCCATATTTTAGCAACATTAAGGGGAGGTACATGGGCGTAGAAGGGTAAAATAGAATATAGCATTAGTAAATTAGTCAGAGCTTGCGTTCACGAAGAACAGGCGTCCATACTGCCAGAGCGCTCTCAACTCCAGACTGCCCAGCTGATCGGTTGCTGACTGAATTCCTGTCCGGAAGAGGTCCTGAGGAGGGGGCGGCGGAGTCCATTAGAAGGAAGGCACGGGAGAATCGAGAGAAGATTGAGTATAAGAGAGGGGAACGGCGCAGGCGTCGTTGTAGAGAGGTCACCTGTCCTGTCCTGATCCTGGAAGAAGTCTTTGCTCTTCATCCTTCCTGGGTCCTATCTTTTCCAACTCCTTGGCCAAGGCGCTTGGTTCTCGCATTTAGGTAATTATACTGCAACCTTTAGTTGCGCTGCTGTCTCTATCTTCTCCTCTTCCTTAAACACCGTCATTTATTAGCAAAATCATTTCTATGTTTTTTCTTGGGTATTTCAATCAAGTACCGTGTTTTCTGTATTTTCACTCTGCTAAAACTTTAGATAAACATTTTAAAACTTCCTGACTCAGTGGTTATTTCAGGATTATGTACTATAATGAATGTCACTCATTTTAAACTTCCCAATTAGCAAAGGATCCATTGGTAAGTTATTACTCTTCAATCAGAAGGTAATTGGTAGCAGGGACGTTGATAAAAGAGTACATCTGACACCCAGCGTAAGTATTAGTGTAGTGTGAATGTATGGGCCCAAGTGAGTATATGGTGTATGAATGTTGTTGGCTAATATTGCGCTGGATCAGGGACTTGTGAGTTTTTAGTGTTACAAGGTTCAAGCAAATGACAGAAAGCACTGTGAATATGTACCACTTTACGCACAGTATAATATAGGCTGCCTCAAAGTGCTCAAAAAGGTTTAGGTTTAAGTTAAAAAACAGTACTTCCAAAATAGATATCTGAGTAATATGCAGACTGTACCAAGTGCAAACATTTTTTTTAACTGTCCCTTAAAAGCACGTACTCCACACTTTATCAGGTCACCTTTCAATACCTCTCAAAAGTATTCTTCGAGTGACTCCATCAATTAAAGCCAATACCAGCTCCCAAGCAGCCTTTACATTTGCAAATCAACCAATTGCACATATTTACATTTCCTTCATGGGGCAAACACCCTGTCAAAAAGGCTTGTTTCTTGTTCAGCTGCCTGTCCCTTCCTCGCATCACAGCACAGGAGACTCTCTCCTTTTCCACTCCAGCTGAAACATCTCAAATGTCGAAATTAACTGTCTCAGGGACGGTTGGGCATGTTGAGCCCCTCGGATCCCGCCTACTTTGAGCTCTGCTGTAGGAGGGAGCGAATCCTGAGACACTCATGGAGAGCAACTACTAGAGGAAGTGACTGAGCAAGTCTCACTCTCTGGAAGCTACTGTCTTATTAGGGGACTGGGTAACTGGGAATGACGTCCTGGAAGAGAGACTAAGGGCCAGATGTACGACCCGTTTTTGCATGCGCAAACGGGTTTGCGACCGGTTTGCACATGCAAAAACCTACAGGGCCATGTGCAAACCCTATTTAGCGAGTCCCAATTTATTTGCGACTTGCTAAATAGGATTTGCGACTTGCTATTAGGAAGGGGCGTTCCCTTCCTAATAGCGACCCCAAATGCCATGTATGACTGTTTTGCGACCGCAATTGCGGTCGCAAAACAGTCGCAGTTTACCAGCCTTCTCAGAAGGGTGGTAAACCTCTCGTAAACGGGAAGGGGTCCCCAGGGGACCCCTTCCCCTTTGTGACAGGCTCCAAAAATATTTTTTAAGGGCAGGCAGTGGTCCCAGGGACCACTACCTGGCCTTAAAAAATGAAACGCACACGTTTCATTTTTCTTTTTTAAAATGCATCCCGTTTTCCTTTAAGGAAAACGGGCTGCATTAAAAAAAAAAAACTGCTTTATTTAAAAGCAGTCCCAGACATGGAGGTCTGCTGAGCCCAGCAGGCCACCATACCTGTGAGGGCCAGCCATTCCCAATGGGGTCGCAAATTGCGAGTGCCTCATGAATATGCATGAGGCATGCAATTTGCGACCCCATTGGGAATCACAATCAGTGTCGCAGACACTGTAGTACATACAAATTTGCGAGTCGGTATTGCGACGCAACTTAAATTCCTTGGTCGTACATCTGGCCCTAAATCACATCAGAAGAAAGTCTTACTTTAACATGCCATTGATCCCACAGCTCTCAGGCTTCCATGCACTCCCCCCTGTGGGCTCTGGCATGATGTGCCTTATAAGTTATAGTTTTGGCTGTTCCCCTATTCCTAACAACCAGTCTATCTCATTTACTCCCAGCTTGACAGCTTTCTCTTGCCTGCACCACTTCCCCATCTGGAGTCCACGTCTGCTTCAATTTTCTTTTTCAAATAGAGCTCAACATCATAGATTCACAGCTTTATAGGACAGTAAATAGCAAGTGTTTCAGTAACTGAGCTCAATTGTGATAATTTTATATCAACTTTTAAAGAATGAAAAGCTGTGTCAATGCTCCTGGAATTACCATGTGCTTCTCACATATCTCACCACCAAATGCTTAGCTCACTGAGCTATCTTACTAGTCTACTCAGGGTCTCAGCCAGTATGGCTTCCAGCCTGATGGACTCTAAAGGGGTCACTGTTACTATTCCCACTCTAATCTTAACCACAACAGGGAACGTTATTAACTCTAAAGGGGTCACCTTTACTATTCACACTCCAAAGATAAGCAGATAGGAGAAAGTGTTGGACTCTAAAAGGATGACATTTACTATTTCCACTCCAAGCTAAGCTAGATTTAAGAAACTTTGGACTCTAAGTGGTCAGAGTTACTTTTCCCAATTCAAACTAAGCCACATTGAGAAAAGTGTTGGACTCTATACGGGTTAGATCATTTACTATTGCCATTCCAAACAAAGCCACACTGGGGAAAATGTTGGCGTTTAAAAGGGTCAGATGTACTATTCCCATTCATGACTAAACAACATTAGGGAAAGTTTTTGACTCTAAAGGAGTCACCTTTAATATTCACACTTAAAACTTAACCACAATAGAGACAGATTTGGACTCCAAAGAGGTTGTACTTACCATTCTCACTCCAAAGTGAACCACGCTGGAGAAAGTGTTGGACTCTAATAGGGTCAGATGTACTATTTCCACTCCAAACTAGTCTGCATTGAGGAATGTGTAAAAGTCTAAAAAGGTCAGAATTACTATGCCCACTCTAAAGTTACACAAAATAAGGAAGCGTTGGACTTACAAAAAATTAAAGCAAAATATAAACTGTACATATATATGGATTTGAATGCGGATAGCTCCGGTGCCGCAACGCTGACCCGCCCTGCAGGGTCTGAGGCTCACCGATCGGAGCACTTTTGGTGGTGGAATTATGCAGTGAGCCCGGCCCGCTTTGCAACCAAATGTTAAAAGACGGAAAATAATCCAAATGAAAAACGAAGGTGAGCAGGCAAGGGTTGTGAGATGGAACTTTCCACTTGCTGATGGAAGTTGTGTATGAAATGCTAAGCGCGAACAGCCACGGATAATTAACAGGTTTCAAAATGAACTATGCATCTACAAACGATCTTCATTTATTAACATTAAAGTAGCAACTGTGCAAGTGAGTGTCAATAAAGTTTTGCCATGCTACGTTTATGGAGAAGGAAAAAACGAACTCACCTGTTTGTAGTTGATTCTGCAAAAGGACATAAAGGCAGTGGTGAATATCACGCAGTTAGTCAAACGCAGAAACTTTCCACCCGTGATCAAGCCTTGAAAGAGGAGAAACGCGTTGGGTGTACATGACCTGTGCGGCTTCGCGTATGGAATAAAAGCATTTCTACCAATTACATCTGGTGTCGGCGTGCCTTTCTGAGAAGAAGGGAGGTAGTGTGTGGATATATATATATATATATATAGATATATATATATATATATCAGCATGTGAATCCCAAAGTATCCAGCCACAGCGGCGCAACACGAGGGCACAGACTCCAAGGCAGTGATGATGGCAAAGTGTCTTTATTTAAGTATCAATGTCCAAAATGACGCGTTTCGGCCGCCAGACATGCGGCCTTGTTCACATCAACTATATATATCATCATATAATATAATCATATATATATATATATATATATATATATATATATATATATATATATATATATATATATATATATATATATATATATATATACATACCTACCTATATGAAAAGCAAATTAATAAACACACATGTAAATTTTGATATTAAAATCAGTTTGTAATTAAATGTAAGATAATTATGTAAAACATGAATAATAATAATAATAAGAATAAGAATAATAAGAATATTTTTATGGTATTGGTGTTATTTTTTGCTGGGGATTTCCTGGTATTAGTAATTTTTTTATAATAACAATAATAATAATAATCATAATAATAATAATAATAATAATATTAACAATAATACCAACTATTAAAATCATTATTATAATAATTTTTATGTTACTATATTTGGACTAATATTAATAATAATAATAATTATTCTTATTTTGTTTTGTTGTTGTTGTTACTATTTATGGAATACTACTACTACTACTACTAATCCTAATAATAATAATAATAATAAAAATCAATAATAATTATTGTTATTACTAGGGAAATACCTAACAAAATATAAAGTCCAATATTATGCATTTTTTTGTTTAATTAACATAACATTTAAAATAATTAAATGTTAAATCTTTAACTCTCTTTTGGAATATGTTTATTATAAAACTATACATTTTTATTGATTATTGAAAACTACTAACACAAAATAATTGTGTTTTAAATATTTATTTATTAAAAATAAAAACAAATTATTTAAAATAATTATAACATATATTCCAAATCCATTTTACAAAAAAATGAAGTAAATTAGAAACGCAAAACAACATTTGATACCATTGCAAAATGTATTATGAGTAATTCAAATATAACACATAGACATCAAATATTTCCAAAAATTAATGTAAAAAATGAAAATATGTTAATATATTAAACAACATAATCAATCAGTTAACACTTTTTATCATAATGTAAATATTTAAATAACATAACATGTGCATTTGTAAAGCACACGTTTACCCAGAAGGGTATCTTGGCGCTGAATAACAGATGCTTATTGTTACCCAACTCAATGGTACTCATTTTATCTACCTCAGAAGGATGAACAGCTGAGTGGTCCAGCCAGAATTGGAATCTGTGATCATGAGGTCAAACACAGGCCCCTGCAGTGGACGCATTAGTCCTCTTAGCCACCAGATCTGGCTAAAATCACCTGAGTTCACTTCAAATCCAATAACCCAAAACAAAGCAACATATTATTTCAAAAACATCAGTTATACAAACCATACAATACAAGATAAGCAAAAAGAGCTACATTTTATGCCTAACAAAAGAAAATTAATTTTATATACTACGACATTAAAGTAATGAATATTATTTCCATCAAAATCATATACCAAACAAAAAAGCTATATGCATATTAAGTCCAAGGATATTGTTGAGTCGATGTTATGGTAGAACACCCTGTCAACCTCCTTCACTAGACCTCACTCTCATATCTCAGCCTGACTGTCAACCTTAACCGTAACATGTCAGCCTCCTTCTCCATATCTCACCCAAGTCTGCTCATCCAGGCTCAGTCTCTCACCCAGGCTTTCAACTCCCTTTGCTCCTCTCTAAACAAATGCCATGAGAATTTCTAAAACATTTACACAATATTTGAAACACCAACCACTTACTAGATTACAGAGAAGATATTGCTACCCCTTCTACTTTAGATATGTTTAGTTTGAACAGTACAACCGTCAGTTTAACCAAGATGTGGATAGAGCTGTCTAAAAACGGATGCTGTTTTTCAAAATTATATTTCATACAGCCAACGTTTTATGCATCAATATTTGTCTGGAGCTGTTTTTATGGTAGGCCTTTCCGAGTCAATTACCTGGAAGACTTGCTTTGTTACCAGTGATGGAAAATGAAGGGGGGGCACTTAGGTGTCCTGAGTGAGGCAGCGTTGAACATAACCAGACTCTCAGATAATGGAGCCATAGCCACCTGAAGCCTACAAACTACAGACATCTCAAACTAGATGAGACATATCTTCTTTCTTAAGGAGGAAGGGAGAAGAAACCCTTTCCCAAATAAGTAGTTAAGGTGTTTCAGCGAGTTAAGTACTCACTGTTGACACAGATGTGGAATGCAAGCCAGGAGACTCAATTCCAGGAGGACCTGTTCTGCTGTTCATCCCTCAGAGGTCATTCACTTAAGTACAATTTAATTGTTTAGCAATAACATGACCTAATGTACAGCAACAACATTTATTATTTCACAAAGCGCAGGACACTTGTCCAGTAATCAAGCAAGAGGACTCACTTCCCATCATCTATCTGCACAGGAAGTAACGTCACATCACTGGATTTCCCGTGATTCATCTGCTCAGGAAGTAACATCACTCGATTTCCCATCATCCATCTGCACAGAAATTGACATAACTGGTTTCCCACCACAACTATGTTCATTTGGGGAGAGGAGTTGGCCTAACGGCTAGGGCGGTCGACCTCGAATCTGGGGAACTAGGTTCGAATCTCGGCAATGACGCTGAACATCCTGTGATTCTGGGCAAATCACTTAATCTCCCCGTGCCTGACAAAAAAAATGAATGTGTCCTCATGTAATGCAACTGGTGCTATGTAAAGCGCTCTGATACCCAATTCGGGTCAAGTTCGCACTATATAAAACTCTGTAAAATAAAAAAATTTAAAAAAAAAAAAAAAAATTAATTGCGGCTGCAGCGTAGATGTGCAGTGGACATGCGAAACGTGTGCGCCTATGGAACCCCTAGGTGCCCAAAGGCTACCTTCTCTGTTCCAGTACCATCCTGTGCCAGGACCTCTTGTCCTCCTCCCACCCACCTTCCTGTTGTTCTTACTCCACCACGATCCTCCACATCCTGAACCCTGGTCGCATTTCCCTGCACTGTTGCCACACTTCCCCGCCCAACTCAAAAGGTGCACTCTCCTGCTACACCTGCCATTTCACATGCACCCTACCTCACTTACCTCACTCTCTGCACCTCAAACACCCAACACACACACAACCACACACACCGGGCCACACTATACCTTAACCTTCCCTGTCCTGCATACTCCACAAGACTCAGTCCCACACAAATTACGCAACCAAAATTTGGAATCTGCTACACGACCACTCACTGGACCTGCTCTTCCTGACTGAAACCTGGCTTACTCCCTTGTTGGTCCCCGTCATGTCCACATCAATCCTTCCCGGGTACAAGATCGCAAGACAGGATAAACAGACCAAAGACGGAATTACTATCATCTTCATAGAATCCATTCAATTCTTCACTACCTAGAAAGCAAAAGACACACAATTGATAGACGAAATGAAGAACAAATCAAAACATTCACCCCCACGTGGGTCCCATGCTCTCCATGCCACTGGAGTCAAGCTATCCTGGCTGATGAGGGGTGAAAAAGTGAAACCGGTCCTAGGATGCTTGTTTCCAGTCCAGGGAGGACGTGGCCTGGCAGTTCTGGCTGGACTGTTCCCATTGGGCGCAGGGTCAAGACTGATTTGCATATGGCTGGGTTCAAACTAGAATGGCATGGTGAGCAAAAAAACGATGGATTTAGGTCCAGATCTCTGTACTGGGGTGAATGTATGACATTGTTCTGCATTCTTTCCATCAATTGTTCTTTTTGCATTTGTCACCCGAGTAGGACGGGTATGCCCAGACGTGGGTCCCGTGCTCTCCATGCCACTGGAGTCAAGCTATCCTGGCTGATGATGGGTGAAACCCCCGAAACCGGACCTAGGATGCTTGTTTCCAGTCCAGGGAGGACCTGGCCTGGCAGTTCGTTCTGGACTGTTCCCATTGGGCGCAGGGTCAAGACTGATTTGCATATGGCTGGGTTCAAACTGGAATGGCATGGTGAGCAAAAAAACAATGGATTTAGGCCCAGATCTCTGAACTGGGGTGAATGTATGACATTGTTCTGCATTCTGTCCATCAATTGTTCTTTTTGCATTTGTCACCCCGAGTGGGACGGGTATGCCCAGACGTGGGTCCCGTGCTCTCCATGCCACTGGAGTCAACCTATCCTGGCTGATGAGGGGTGAAACCCCGAAACCGGTCCTAGGATGCTAGTTTCCAGTCCAGGAAGGACCTGGCCTAGCAGTTCAGGCTGGACTGTTCCCATTGGGCTCAGTGTCAAGACTGATTTGCATATGGCTGGGTTCAAACTGGAATGGCACGGTGAGCAAAAAAACGATGGATTTCGGCCCAGATCTCTGTACTGGGGGGAATGTATGACATTGTTCTGCATTCTGTCCATCAATTGTTCTTTTTGCATTTGTCACTACCTAGGAAAGCACAGCCACCAACATGGAATACTGGACTTCAAACTCCTTATCACTGCCAACTACATCCTGAGTGGTACCCTCTTCCACCGACCACCAGACCATGTGCCAACTTCGGCAGCACCATTGCAGACTTGTTGCCCCCCTGAATCTTGTTTACAATGCATTCATCCTCCTCAGCGATCTCATCTACCACCTGGAGGACCTCACTGATCCCAACATGACCAACCTCCTCGAGGACCTCTCCAAACTCAGAATCACCCAGCGGTTGGAAGGTCCCACACACTGCCAGACACCTACTGGACCCTATTTTCACTGGCTTCAGCAACATCACAGTAGACAAGCCCAAACCAATCACCTGGTCCGCCCAATGCCCTCATCAGCTTCAGCATGCTCATCCCACACCACCACAGAAACTCCATCACCAGATCTTTATGACGGGAGTTTAACAAGTTCTCAGAAGCATCCTGGTCTACTGAACTCTTACACCACTAGCCTCAACACAACAACCTCCCTGAATCCATCTCCAACTTCAACGCCAGGATAACCACCCGTGCCTAGGCTCTTCTCAAAGCCTACAAAGCTGCAAGAACCAGATAGCAAGTAAGCTAGTACATGAAAGAGCCCAGGCTCAACAAACGCCACAAAAGCAACTTGAACGCAGAAGGAGACAAAGTCAGGAAGACCCTTCAAACAGTACCATCTGAAAATCAGAGCCACCAAAATCTCCATGTTCACTGACCACATCAAAAGCAGCACCAATAGCACCAAGGAAATCTTTGCCATTGTGAAAAACTTAACCTCTCCGACAGCATGCTCCACCAGCGTAACCCCCTCGTAAGACTTCTGCACCCAGCTCTCCCAATTCTTCAACAACAAGATCACCAGCATCCATGACAACTTTGAGCTCTAACTGGACCCTTTCACTCTTGTGGCCCTCGTGTTAACCTACACTCTGAGGACAACCCTGACCATCTGGTCCACCATCACCTATCAAGAAACCTCAATGATCATGCAATACATACACCCTGGAGCACCATTGGACCAATGTCCTCACCACCTCTTTACCAAAGGGCTTGACTCCATAAGCACATCCCTCAACCTGATCATGAAAGACTGATTCATCATGGCAACCTACTTAGATGCTTGGAAACTCTCCACAGTACAACCCCTCCTCAAGAAACCCTCAGCAGACCCCAAGATGCTAGCCAACTACTAGCCTATCTCCTTGCTACCTTACCCGGCAAAAGTCATGGAAAAGATGATAAACAAATGCCTTGCCACCCACATCAATGTCAACCTCCTCCTTGATACCACTCAATCAGGATTTAGGCCCAGCCACAGTACTGAGACCACCCTTATCGCTGCCACAGATGACCTATGGATGATCATGGACATCCTACTGGACCTTTCCACAGCCTTCTCCCATGCTTCCTTGTCCAATGACTGCACAAAGCCAGCATCTAAGGACCCTCAGTTTTCTGGATTTGCCCCTTATTGACAGGCCACACCCAGTTAGTCACCCTGGCACCCTTCCCCTCAGACTCTGTGAACCTCATCTGCGGAGTTCCACAACGATCCTCATTCAGTTCCACCCTGTTCAACGCCTACATGACCCCACTCACCAGCATCATCCTCGTCCATGGAATCAACATCATATTCCGTGCTGACCCAGCTCATACCCTCCCTCTCCAACAAGACTCCAAACAAACACCTTGACCAATTTCTACGTCTGCATGACCAAAGTTGCTAGATGGATGAAAACCAACTGCTTCAAGCTCAACACAGACAAGACCAAAGTAGTAATCTTCTGCGAAGACAACTCAGTCTTGGACTTCACCTAGTGGCCTGCCAAACTCAGACCCACACCCATCCCTGCAACCCATGGAAAGAATCTTGGAATAGTAATTGACAAGCAGGTCATCATGACCAGACAGGTCCTGTTTCCACACACCCAAGATGCTAAACATGATCTTAGAATGGCTCTCCACCAACTCTCACAGAACCATAATCCAAGCCCTCATTACCAGCAAGCTAGACTACGGCATCACACTCTATGCCGGAATCAATGCTCAACTGACCAGAAGACTCCAGACCATACAAAACTCAGTAGCCAGGCTCGCACTTAACCTCCTACCCAGCACACACATCACCTTGCATCTAAAAGAGCTCCATGGGCTCCCAATCTACAAACGAGCACTCTTCAAACTTTTCACTTACACATACAAGCTGTATCCAACATTGGCCATGTACCTAACAACCTCATTAAACTTCCACAAACCAACCAGCCTCTTTTGGTCAGCTGGACTTCTACTCACACACACCCCTGCATACACAGAAGTAGATCCAGTGATTGTGCCTTCACCTACATCGCTCCAAAAGCCTGGAATGACCTGCCCCCTGCACATCAGAGCCACCTCCTCAGGTCTCGAATTCTACAAGAAACTGAAGACCTGGCTCTTGACCTAGCCCTGGCCCTGGCTCGTGTCATACAGCTCCTTTTTGGCACCAGGATTCCCTCCCAGGTGTGTCGAGCCCTATACAAATACACATAACATATAAGTTGTCTCACTTGTAAAGAAGTATAACCTGTTTACTACTGTTTTGTAGGCATCTTTTGTTGATTTGATTACGGCCCCTTTGCCGACACTAACGCCTAGATTTACTGTGCAACTTTGCTCTGTGCCTGCAGGCCTTATAACGGGAAGCAAGTCGATGCAATAATTTGCATTAATTTGCTTCTCTCAAGCACCTTTGCAAAACCTTAGTACATAACCCCCTAAGTTTGGTCTAGATTGGTTTCCTTAGTAGAGTGAAAACAGAACCAACCTTCTAGCCACATTCTCTGTAGTTACATTCTGTCTGCGAAAGAGGTCTATGTAACATCTAGACAACCGTCTTGAAGAGGAAAGTTCTGTTACCTGATTTAGGGGCCAAGTCAATTCCTGGAGGACGGCCCGTTGTTCCACCAGGTAAACGGAGAAAATTACTACATCGCCCTGGTGGAGGGACTGCCTGCCAGATTTACAAATGACCGCCAAGCTGACGGTCTTATATAAAGCATTGCCAGGAACTGCCATACCTGTGGTACTTGTCAATGCATTTCGCTGTTTGGTGGAGGGTTCTGTCAACATGACAGAGCCCTTCACCAAACAGTTTTCTTTTCATTTTCAGAAAGAAGATCCCAAGTCTGAATTTTCTTTTTAAAAATAAAAATGACAATTCTCCCCTCGCCATGGGAGTTATCTTCCATGACGAGTGGGGCATTTAGCAATTTTCACTGCTCCTTACCACCAGGGATTCCTGGTGGTGACGGGTGGTGACGGGCAGTGAAAACAGTCCTCTAATTCCATCCACCTAAATCAGTTGGGCGAAATTACAGGTCTGCCTCAGATGCTCCGTACACCACAGAGCTGTCAGCAGGGTTTAATCACAGCGGAGACGGAGTAGTATCCACGGTGATTAAATCTATGGTCCGCCCGCATCTAAATCGGGTGGGAAGACCATTATCTTGGTGGTAAGCATACTCTGTTAGCGATGCAATGGAGTATGATTGCTGCCAAGATATAAATCGGGCCCTTAGTCATTAAAACACTATTAGGACCTTTTTTGTCAGTATGGTGGGCTGGTAACTCAATTGGAAGCCTTATGCCAACCCTAGGCAGGAACATCTTAAGGATTTTGGGGGCCCTGGGCCAAACGTATTTTGGGGGCCCCTGTTTGGAACATTTTTGAATTTATGATCCAACTTTAGCTCTTTCATGCCCTCTTTTGCCAGGTCACTGACAGTGCACAGGCACACTCGTCCAAATTCTAAATGTGTTTACATTTAATATTCAGGGATAGTGATTTGTATTTTCAATGTTGTAACACAGCAGCAGCTCACCAATATTACTGCAAATAATCTCTGTGACACCCTCCCATTTATCATATCTGAGATTCTGTTTCGATCTAAAATAAACTATTTTTATGGATAATGGATAAAACGTAAACACAACATTTCTCTGCAAAATGTCTGCAATAGACTCTCCCACATCACCCACATTAAAAATAAATTAAAAGAAAACGGTATTTAAAACAATGTGTTTAAGAATTATTCAAGGTCATCAGGGCAAGATGCTCTGCAGAACAGAGCTAACTCTATCAGGGGGACCCTGAAAGGCTGGGGGCTTGAGCCAGAGCCCACTTTGCCCATGCCTTAAAAAGTCTCTGACACTAGGAAACAGTGATTAGCACCTGGGTGATACTCACCCTTTTGTATATCAGGCCTATAAAGATTTGACAGTACAAGGTTTGTGTCTCTGCGAAAAAGCCTGCAAAAGACCTCCAGTCCCAGAAACAGAAAAGGCCCCAAATCGGTGCCAAATGTTGTTGGAACCAGGACAAGTAGTTTTTTCACTTTGTCATTTAGCAGCATTATTACCAGAAAAAAACAATGGTGAAATCTTCTTCTAAAATTATGGTTGATGAATGAGAGCTATGCTTGGTGTGCAGCAATTGTCCTGTCCACTGTATCAGGTTGACCCTATGAAAGCAAGCCTAGAAATGTTTTAAATATTACAAAAATAGATGACCTGGGGCGTCTACTGAGTAAATTTGAGAGCTGTTCAGTCATTTTGGACTCTGCTGCCATCTGGAACATTTTAATCATCCTGAGAGTGTTTTAATAAAAATAATATCTTAAGATGATTTGAGGATGTCAGACTCTGTGATGCTTGCAAGAATTGGCTTTGAAAGTCCATCATCAGAAGGGAGAAACTGCTTTGTTTATCTGTGACCACAAATACTAGTTTGGCCTTAGGCAATGAATGCAGAATCAAGTACAGATGAGCAGGCAAATGTATTCAGTGAGCACAAACTCTACATCATGACTGTCTGGTCCTAGCTTAACATCGACCTTGCCCAGATCAGTGTCCAAATCCAGCACAAAAAGTGAAAAAACTTCCGATTTTCCTGCAATCAGACATAAAGGAATCTAGCTTTCCAGCAGAAAGTGACTGTCACCATGTCCACTGCGCCAGACATACTATCTATCAAAGAGTTTATTCCAATAATTCAGTTCCATAATAAATATAACCAGCTGGACCGCCAACCCAAAAGTCCAGAACCTCTGCTGTTTTTATTGGGGCAGCCTCAACAAGCTTGAGTCGAGGAATTCAGAAACGGAGATAATAGTGAACAATAAAAGTTCTTAAGAAACAGCCAAAGGTCCAGCAACAGGATGCAACTTTGAAAAGTAACACAGATTCCAATTGATTTTCTCCCCAGTCCCAGCTAAAGCATGGTGGATCCAACCATAGTAAATGTTATTTTGTGGACCGGACTCTAGTTACCGGAGCTGAGTTCTGGATTTGACCCTACACAATGGAATCTCTTCTTGTGCAAATGGAGAACTCCCCAAAGCCCTTTGCAGATGGTGTAGCGATGCGCAATACATCTTTAGAATACCTGGCACAGTCTCATCTGTATTAGTAAAAGCAAGACTACAGACCATCTCATCACTTGTCGCTGACATCCTTTCCGTAAAGATGAGTGTCCATTACTCCCACTTTGCATACTGACAGAACAAGAGCAAGTGTACTTCTTTTATTCATAAAGCAATGGTAATTGCTAAATTACAGTAGGCTAGTTTGGGATGTGCAAATTAACCGAGTTCTGCAAGTTTAAAATTGCCTCTCTTAACCTCTCAGTCCATTTCAAGCTCCTGAAGTGTTGCGTTAAGTTTGTACAATACTTCTAAAGGGAAATCTGTCACTTGCAAACAAGATAATAGGTTAGCAGCACAGCTGCTTTATTAGGAGATGCTGTCTAGTGGCTGGCCTGGTTCTGATCCCAGGCTGACACTTGACCAAACAAAATCATGGATATGTGATCAAATCAACTCATTTGCATGTATCTCTAATTGTAAATATCTATCATGTAAAAGAGCAGAAAAATCACATCTACATGTTTCAGCTTTGTTAGACATCACCCTGGCATTTGTACATATTAATTCAGCTCACGAATACAAATTACTGTATTTACTAGTGAGTGCAAAGCCAGGTTTTTTATCCACATTTCTGAATTTGCACTCATTAATCAAACTCACTATTTCCCCAGTGTGATGTCATGTTACACAGAGATTAAATCTGCTCTCATGGGCAGGACTAGAATTTGTAAAGTATGGATGTCTATAAAAGTTTTAGGATTCTCAGAAAGTGGTGAATTTGTTAGAATTTATAAACACTTGGGTAAAAAATGGTGGACTGTGAGGGTTTGACAAAAAAATAAATAAAAGCTAACAATTTAATATTTTCATAGTTCTTGTTTCTAGTGTGGTACATCTGCAATACTTCTAACTTGTGCATTAATCTTTATATTCTATATATTTATTAGCACTCCTTTAGTTTTTTATTATTCAGATTGTTCTTGTCATATGTATGTATATTTAAGCACCATCCTGGATTGATGTAGAAATATGAATTAAGTCAATTTCCAATAGATTACAAGAAGATATATGTATATATATATATAATCATTCTCTTCATTCAGACTTAATGTGATTCATTTATGAATCCGAAATGATTATTTAAGCAATAATTTTTCCCTGTCACCTCCTTTACTTAAGGTGGAAAAAATAATGTGAAATTCCAATTGTGATATCTGATGATGTTCTTTTGAAAAACATGTCTTGCTGTTGGGGTAATTAATACATTATTTCAAATTATCGATTTGTGTTAATTAATTCTGAGTTTTAACTGGAAATGTTGTCTGACCAATTTAATAGCTTCCACAAAGGCATTTGTATCATGTAGTTAATCACATGATTTAAATTGCGGTTTAAAAAATGCCCATTTTTTAAATTGTTTGGCTGTATAGGAATCGAAAATGTATCCGATTTTACAAGCAATTACAATTAATGCAATTCAAGAATGCGTATCAGTCATCCCGTTTCATATACAAAGTAATTTTTGTGTCTCAAATCTGTTTTAAATAACAGATTACTGAAACTCGGATTATGTATGTTCAAAGAAGTTAGTTGTTTGGTTACTGCCTCCATTGTTGGATCAGAACTGAGTAATAGCCAATTTTAAGCATTTCTTTGTAACTATCCCAGAAGGATGTAACAATTTGGTCACAAATGCAATGATGCATACAATTTCTTACCGCCAATTGGAAAAAAAAAAAAGGAATCCAAGTGGATCCTAGACCTTGAGACCAGGTACCCTAAGGCACATAATGTGGATGAAGAACTTGCCACACACTTAATTGAGGAATAATGCCTTACATATCCCTACATACCGTAGTACTTTTCCAGTTTCCTCGGTATCCATGATGTTTTGCTATTTAGAATTGCTAATTTTTAACATTGTAGTATACACACTGTATGATACACTGTTATTGTTGTAACATTTTAATCTAATTATGTCTCTTGTTTTCTCTTTCTCTTCACAGGAGGAAAGGAAGGGGCCCACCGGCATCATGCGGGCACTTCACGGGCCACCTACCCTTTTCTTCACCTCTACAAAGAGTGCACCACCAACTTATAGATAAGACTTTCTATTTTACTTCTCACATTTAGTCACTACTTCTGTTGTTTGTCTCTGGACAGTACTGGGTAATATAGAGGACTCTGCCCCTTGGCGATAGTATTTGATGATTATTATTTGGCACAGCACATAGATGTGTGGCCCAGCTCGCAAGTGAGAACTCCCGCATTGATTGCGTGAGATGTACATGATATGATGTACTTATCTCACTTACGGTAGCATATGCTAGCCATTCTACCCATTCTACAGTAATAACGTACACTGTGAATACTCACTTCCGAGACTTTGGATTGCACATCGCTAATGCCACTAGGCGCAAGTATTGTGTTATATTTAATCTGAGGTTACATTATGTCCCCTGCTCATGCTCCGTGTAGACTACGATACTACGAGTACCCAGGGACAGTCATTTCCACTATGGCTATGTAATGTACATGCACTTGCCGCATTTATATGACTGTGTCGTTAAGCAGGGGGCAGAATATAGGGTTTTGCTCTAGCCGCCCAATATGCAGGGGTATGATTTCACTTTATTCTTTCGTATTGGCGAAAGAAACACCCACAAGTGCACGTACACTCACGTGTATTTTCCAAATTTCTATTTTTCTAGTTTCTCAAATGTCTTTGGGCTTTATATTATGATGAAACAATAATATTGAATTTGTATGTATTGAATTGTAGCATTTGCATAAATACAATGTAAAATATATGTTAGAAAGACTTGCATTACAGGTGAGCAGGTCGTTCAAGATGGCCGCCGTTTTTCTGTGCAAATAAACTAAACCTTAGCACAATGTCCTCTTTCCATGTTTACAACCACAGTACTGAGACTATGTAATGCACTGTTTTCACCCGGCTCATTGTGTGATCAAGGAAGTTTCTTCCGAAACGCGTAACCTTGAGCAATAAATTCTCCTTACAACTGGATTCTGAGAGCGCGAATTATTGGACTTTGTGTTATATATACACAAATATATATATATATATATATATATACACATGTGTGTGTGTTTGGTACTACAGGGAAGAAGAAGGACAGCAATCTGAAGGTCACCACTAACAGGCTGATGAAAATGGCGGTAAGGAGAGGATGAGGAACTTACTGTGCAGTCCCAGAAACTTGCACAGGAAAGTAACTTGCTGATGAGAGAAGCCTGTTGAGAGAAAATCGGGGCGTGATGGAAATTGTGGTGCAGTGCCACCACCTTAATATGAAGAGACAGACTCTCCAGAAGGTCAAAAACGTAGAGCATTGAAGTACAAAGCAGGGCAGGTCTAATTAATAAATTAAAAAATTACTAACCAGAGAAGCTCAGTGAAGCCAAGAATTTAACATTATAGAATCACATGCTGATGAGATGCAATTAATGGGCACTCAGGGAGATGTGAACTGAATTGTTTAGCAACATCTCCTCAGCAGGGTGTGTGACAGCTTACCATACAATCCTTTTCAGCACAATCATTGAAACATCACTACCCATTGAACGTACAACCTGTGGGCTCAGGGCCGGCGATATCTGACAGAGCTCAAGTTCAGCAATAACTAACTCTCTATTTTCATTGGGTTTCAAGCATGTTTCATTCTGGCAGGTTATGTCCTCATTAATATCACATTAGTTAGGAAAGGTTGAAATTCCTCTCCATCTATTGGCACTCCTTTTTGTGAAGTGCAGTGACGGAGTTCAATGCATTGAAAGAACCAAGGTTTGGAATCTGAAAAGATCACAAACTGACCTTCAGATCCACTTCTGTCCACTAAAGAGAAGCAGTAATCTATCTTAATCTTAGACCGTTGTTCCTAAAGTATAACATTGCTACAGCTGAGGAGGCCCGAAATTGTCTTCTGCCCCCCACCCCCCTGAACCAGTTTGTTTTAAAATCTTCTGTTTTTTCAAACAATTTTTAAATATATTTTAGAGAAGGACTTTGTTGCTCCGCTTATTTCAAGTTGGTTGCATAGGTTTTCTTCTGGGCAAAATCTAATGTATCTTTTAAGTAGTACTATTAGGTTGTTTTTATCAGACGGCTGTAATTGTTAGAGTACTTATTGGTATGATATGTCTCGTATTGTCTACGTTATGGTTGTACACTAAAGGGTTTATGAAATTGGTACTGTAGTCGCGCTCTTTCAATTTCATTTCCTCGTATGATGCTATGAACACTGCCACGTACAACTGAATACCTATTAGTCTGGAAAATTGTATCTGTTTGGCCTTTTGCATGTAATCTGAATGATAATTAGAATTTTTAAGGATTTTTGAATTTATTATCATGCTCGAGCACTTGCACTTTTGCGATCTTTTATGCTGCTACTTACTGTGTACTGTATACCGCAATTTAGAACTGTTAAATCCCTTTGTAACTTAATCTTCATTGAAATAAATGCATTTTTATAAATACATTTTAGGATTCTCGTATTGTACAGCCAAGTTGCCAAGAGTCTTATGGTATAACTTGTTTTGCCCTGCCCTAGTTAGTCCTGTATTTGAAAGAATTCTGAAATTGATTTTGCGGCCTCATTGTAACTCACATGCAACTATGAATTTTGTACTATTTTATGAAATCTGTAATCTCTGATGCCTTATGTCTTGTATCAGTTTGTTTTGGTCGATTTGGTAAATTGGAGTTGTTTGTATACATTTTTACGTAGAACTCCTTGGAGTTCCAAATCATAATAAAATAAATGAATTGAATTGAATTGTTTATCAACATCTCCTCAGCAGGGGGTGTGCCAGCTTACCATACAATCCTTTTCAGCACAATCATTGAAACATCACTACCCATTGAACGTACAACTTGTGGGCTCAGGGCCAGCGATATCTGACAGAGCTCAAGTACAGCAATAACTAACTCTCTATTTTCATTTGGTTTCAAGTATGTTTCATTCTGGCAGGTTATATCCTCATTATTATCACATTAGTTAGGAAAGGTTGAAATTCCTCTCCATCTATTGGCACTCCTTTTTGTGAAGTGTCGTGACGGAATTCAATGCATTGAAAGAACCAAGGTTTGGAATCTGAAAAGATCACAAACTGACCTTCAGATCCACTTCTGTCCACTAAAGAGAAGCAGTAATCTATCTTAAATATGGAGATAATAATGAAGGAGTTTGCAGTGACTAAGGAACTAATTCTCTCAGTTTGCCAGTAGGCTGGCAGGACATAGTGACGGTTGTCTCATGCTCCTTAGTGTGACTGTTGCTAGACTTATTTTTAAGCATAAAGGTCCCAGGCTAAAAGATCACACACTGGTCCCCACACACAGGGAGAAAAAAAACCTTCGCATCAGGGATCATACATTTTTTTTGATGCGAAGGAATCATAGATTTTTTTGTTTTTCAAGAATAATCTCCTACTTTGGGAATTTATTTTTAAAAACAAACAAACATTGCCGAATGGACATGCCAAACGGCAGCTCCACTTAAGGCAGTAGGAACCCTGTAGTACTGACGGAGATCCCTAAATATGTCCAGAGGTCCTCCACCAGAGAAGCAAAGGCTGTCTCCTCCTTTGGTATGGTGGACCTCCAACCATGCTCTAAATCAGTCCCTAACTCTGAAAGTTTAAATCAAGTAGCATTCACTTACTTCCTCATGATTTTAAGACGTATGTACCTCACTTAGACTAATCTAAAAGAACACACAGAGTCAGCATTATTTGAAACTTTGCAGCAAAATAGCAATATTGTGATGGAAAACTCGAGTGCACCACAACATTTTAAATTAAAGTCCTGACTTTATTAACTCGTTTTTCTCCCTAGAGGGTCTCTATATTACAGCACTGTACAGAGACCTTTTGTACTTACCCACTTGGTAATGAGAATTCAAAGGCTGCTTACACAGTGTTAGGGTTTTTCATTATGGCAAGTCCTTATTCGGATCAGCTGCTTACATACAACTTGAGAATATTTACTCCCAACACTCTCATCTTGAGGATCCCTAAGGAAAACAGGGTCATTGTACTCAGGGGCAAACAAATCTAATAGAGGATGGCCGGACCTCATGCAAAATATAGAGTTGACCTGGGAATCAAACAATAGTCCACACATGGGGAAAGCTCCCACTAAGCACATCCAAAAGATACTTGACAGGAGATCCCGCCCAGTTTCTGATGATGGAGATACACTGGATCACTGCTGGATCTGGTGTCAGTTGGAGATTTAGATTCGGTTTTTGGCCGTCAGGTTGTCCATTTGGACCAGAATTGTTGAAATTTCTAGGTGGGACTATAATTCCTGCAAAACATGAAGGATTGTAGGAGAAATGACACACCTCCCTTTGATCCCAAAGACCCCTGGTGGAGAGATAGTGACAGGGTGCTTCCTAGTCTAAGCCACTGGTATCCATCAACATTTGACACTGCAGACTAAGAGAAGATAATGCTGCTGTCTCTGACTTTCCATATTGTCCTGTGGAAGGAAGATATTGCCCAGGTGTGTTTTGAAAGTGATATCAATGTATTGTAAATTCTGCATAGGAGCGAGATAGGATTTCTCCCGGTTGAGAAACATATGTGCTCTTATATTAGGCTACATGAAAAGTCTTGCAAAGTCTGTTGTCTGGCTGAGGCATTTACCAATCATCAATGAAGACTGTACTCTTCTCCCTTATGATCAAGTGTCGCCACGAGGGAAGACAGCACATTGCAGGAGCATTGCCTCCACCATATGGCTAATTGAAATATCCCTCTACAAGACTGTAAGAACTTGTTACCTCTACAGAGCTGTTCAACTAACCTTTCCAATGAAGTCCTGTGCTTTAAGAAAAAAAGACGTCTGCCCTACCCACAAGCCAATTCTTAAAAAATAAAATCATAAACAGTCCAGCTGAAGCATATTATATTGCAGAGGATTATGGCAAATTGTTATACTTAGTGGGCTATTATGACACTTTAGGAGTGTATGATGGCATTATTGAGAAGAAAGTGAGGGCACCTGTAGACAGTATTGTAGCACGATTCTTATTTTATGGCAAAAGACAGGTACATTTGTTGCATGGATGCAGCCCAAGTTTCTTCTATTCGCAATGGAATATTTCACGCCATTCCATGAATTCCCACAGTAAAGTGCATGACTCTAGGTCATGCCCTATACAAACTGCACATAGGGAAAGGATGCAGATCAAGCCCTGAGTGCAGTGCATACATATGGTTTCTCTGTGCAAAGCAATGTTCTTTGTGCGTAGTATCCAGAAGGCATAGTCACAGGACGCGCACTCTGATTACTCCAAATGCACACTGAAAATGCACACTGAATATGGGTCTTTGGCAAAGTCTATCGACATCATCCTGAACTGAACTCTTAGGGCTCTCATTATGAGTTGGCCAGACCATGTTACCAACTGGTATCTCTGTACCAAAGTTCAGCCATTACGCTTTTTTCTCTGAAATTGGGAACAACTGCTCGGACCTTGGGTTACCGGGTGCTTTACTGGGCCATTTTTCCAGATTTTGCCATAAAAAACTGACGTTTTCCACTTGCTTTTAACAGGTGAAAAGTGTTTGCGTGATTGTTAGTGTGGGGGCATGGGTCAGGGCAAAGATGCAGGATATACTTGTGTCTGTCTGGAGGGAGCATTATCTGGTCCACCTGGAGTGCTTCCGAGGAAGTTGTTTCTTAAATGTGGGGTTTTGGTGGTCTAGGAAGAATGGCGCTCTGCTGGATATGCGTGTAGTGTGCAAGATGTCTAATGTGTACGGTGCAGACAGGTTCGGGGAACACCCTATAACCCCTGAATGAGTGTAGGAAAGGATCCTACACAATGCTATGAACCAAAGTCCTGTGCACACGTTACAGTTTTTTGATGAAAGTTCATCTATTCATATGCATTCAAGAATTGTCATTAAGGTCCAAGTGAATCCGTTCTTTGTCTTTTATTCCTTATTACAGCAAAAAGCAACCAGCCAACACATGTTTCGTCACACTGGGAGAGTATCCTGCGACTTCTTCAGGGCTGTACTTCATGTAAGTAGAAACTTTAAGATCACTCTGCCGGTGATAATTCCGACCCGGCTGGCCAATATCAAGGGTTTTAGTAGATCCGCGATTGGTTAAGAATGTATGTACCGTGAGGAAGCACCAAAATAGCGGTGATTCTGCGTAGGACCGTGCCGTCAAGTCCCGGGGGAGGGTGAGTAAACCGCTCCGTTTGTTTTTAGATCTGCAGCGTGTGCGCTGAGGTCTGCGACGGCATCGGGTGTGTTCTCTGTTCCGGATGTGGAAGGACGGTGGGAGATGGAGGCCGTGCATCAACTTCAACAGGTCTCCTCTCTCCGGGCCCAGAATTGTCGGATCAGCAGGTTTTCGACCCGATAATTCCAGGCCAACGCAGACTTGGAATTGCGACTTGGGATAGATCACCCGGGGTTATTGCTCTGGGTGAAGTACCCCACTCATAATGACGGACTAAGAGTATTATTAGTATGTTAGTACTATTACTAATACTAGTATCATATTTATAGTATCTTTAGTGGCAGTAACAGTGGTGGAAATAATACATATCAGTAGTAGAACGAGCAAAATCAAAGGTGGTAGGAGAAGTACTGAAACTAATAAGATTACTGTTTCCAGGTACTGGTAATAGTACTAATAGTTGTAGTGGTAGAAGCAGTAGAAGTGGTTGCAGTAAAAATAACAACAGTAGTATGAGCAATAGCACATTTAGTAGTAATATTGCTTGTTGTGACAATGCTGTAGTGTCACGTTCTAGTGTTCAGCTTCCTTCTGTACCACTCTGAACACCCACCCATCACAGTTGTCACCAGTCAGGTGACCCTGCAAACAGCCGCGGCCGCTGCTGGTAAGAGCGTTGGGGCCAGCTGGGGGGGATTTCGAGAGACGACCACAAGGGGAAATTAAATAAATAATTAATTTTCACTAGTGGTCGTCTCTCGAAATCCCCCCAAGCCGGCCCCACCGCCCCACCGCTCTTACCTGCAGCGGCCGTGGCTGCCTGTCAATAAAAGGGCCACGTGCCCTGGGCCAGTTACAGTACCCTACCACTGCGTCCATGTGGTTCATCTGCAACTATGTGGGCCTAGCACCCACTACTTTACAATTGCGACGAGGGGGGTCTGACCCCGCATGTACGCCTGCTGCAGTTATGTCATGCTCCCAGAGGTAATGCTGTCAGAGGCACCCTGCACCTAGTGCCGGTAAGGCGTGCCACTGCAGCCGCACACAGGGAGCCTGCACACGTCACGATCAGCCTGGGAGAGCTAAGGGGTGAAGCATTGCCGTACCACTGAGTGACACCCTCTGGCACCTACAGCACCTGTGTGGGGCGAGGAGACAGCGTGCCCAAGAGCCCACAACAAAGCAGAGGTGAGGTATGTCATACTGCCCTTCTGGGAGGCCCTGCGAAGCTCCCTGCAATCATCCGCCAGTGGCTACTTGGCCCCTCTCTATGAGGTCGTCTCTTGCATGAGCCCCACTGCTGTGCTGAGTCCTAGGCGGCCTCCGCTGCTGAGGAGACCCCCACACCTCCTCCCCTGTCCACAAGGCACTCCGCAGCTGAGGCCAACCTACGGAACAGAAAGACTAAGAGTGGCAGCAGCTCACTTGCCACAGCCGGTGCCCTCCTCATGATAGTGTAAAGTACAGAAGAAGCCCAGTATGGCACAAGGAGGGCCGCAACAGCGAACACTCACCCCACATGCCATTCTCAGTCTGTGAAGGAGGAGGGAAATCGCTGCACCAGCACGTCGCACCAACAAGGGGATGAACAGTGACCCCGAAGAAAAGGGGGAAAGAAATGGAGGTCACACCTGCCCCCTGCACCTGACTTAAGCACCCGCAAAGCACCACCTTGGGCCAAACAGTGACACCACACCCACGTTACCTACCGCAGTGACTTGCAGCGGAGGCCCCGGCCGGGGTCAACTTAGGAAATGAACCGCACCAGCATTTGCGTGCCCCTACTGGCATCTTCCATACACCGTGAGGCCCGCATTGCCATGAAAGCTTCTGCGGCCTCCAGCATCGATGCTAACGCCACCTGGCGGTCATCAGTTTAGACCGCATCCACCAGCTAACTGCAAAGCATCACCAACGGGGCTCAGTTTCCTAAAAGTAAAACCACCCAGGCACTCTCGGCATACTGGCAATCCCTGCCTGCATCACCCCTGCGAGCCCGCATGCCAGCATTAAAACGAACTGCAACAAAAAAGCATTCCATGGCCGGATAAGAACCGTGGGTATAGCGCCACCCAGCTGCGGCCCAATACACCGGCACCGTCTGCCTGCTGCGAGGCGGTTAGCGCAGTAAATGACAAAAGAGGCACAGAGACAAGGAAGCATGACGGAGGGGCGCACAACAGTCTGTACCCCTACTGAACGCCCTGTCAGCCCTCCATCCTGCCACCAATAAACCTCCCACACTCTCTGCCTCATTCGCAGTGAAGAGGAGACACAGGGCTGCCTGGCGAGAAGCACTAGTGCCATATAGCCGGTATCCACCAGCAGCGACCCTGCCAGCAGAGTAGTAGAGCACAGACAGAGGCCACTCCAGCACCTTTGGCCTTCCTAATGCTTGCAGCACCTGCAACATCAAGGCAGCTTCAGCCTGCAATGAGGGCAAGGACAGCGCCACCTAGTGGCCACAGTGTCACACCGCACCCTGAACAGCCAAACAAGGAAAACTGCAGAAGGCTGTAAAAGACACAGCCAGGACTGGGGATGAATGCACCACGAGCCCCCCTAGTGGCAATAGGCCGCTACTGCACTACCACCACAGCAGGAGAAAAGCCCTCTACCTCCCACAGTACCTCTGCTGCACCATGGGAGCACCGTTCGCCATAAGTAAGAAGGTGGAGAGATGCACCAGTACAAAGAGCGCCCACTGACTTACTGCAGAACCACAGCCCCTCAGTGGGCAAAAGCAGCAGCAAAGAGCCCCCCAAGAAGCCCTATGCCGCAGAGCATTAGAAGAGGCAGCGCTCAACATGGGGAGGAGGGCATCATAAGTTGAGCACTGCAAGCCCTGAGTGGCAAGAAGCCACCACAGTAAGAAAGAAGAGCAAGCACACCAAGCGCCAGAAGAGGGTGCCCTGAAGAAGCACCAAGAGCGTGGAGTCCGAGGTGCGCCGGCTCAGCCACCCAGAAGTTTGACCGCATGGGCAGACGCCCAGGAGAGTGAGACCTCTCCACAGTGGAGAAGCAATGCTCAAGGCAGCAGGGAGATCATCTACAGCTTCACTGCACCAGCGAAGCCCGCGGCCAAAAGACAGCACAGAGTGTCCTCACTCACACTGCCTCAAGACAGAGTCCCCAGTGGCCCCAGACAAGCAAGAGAAGAGTCGCACACTCCACGTGGCAAGCTGCCACCGCAACATGTGCTCCGACAACATGCAACATGCAGCCGGACGCCACGTCGCACCGCAAGCAAGGAGCACGTCACACAAAATGACCGACCCCACCAAGCATACCCGAACGGAGGCAGGAACAGGTGCCACGATGGTGTAGGCTTGAGGTGCAAGCACGATGCCCTCGAGCGAAGAGGTAACCTGCCCTCCTGGCAGAGGAGCACCGCGAAAATCCCTAAGGAGGAGATGGGAACTGCAAGAGGCCCACAAGGAGAAGAAGCATGTCCTAGTGACAGGACAGACCTGCGACAGGTCCGCAGCAAAGAGAAGACATAGTCCTAAGAACCGGACACGACCAGTGAGATGTCCATGTGGCGCAAACATGAGACAGGTGGCAGGACGCCACATCAGAGTGAGGAACCTGGTCGGAAGGAGGAGAAAAGCGTGGCAGGATGCCACTTGGCGAAGGAGGAGAGGAGAGTGGCACAACCCCACATGGCAGACAACCACCACAGGCGCGCAAGAGGGAAAAGGAGAAGAGCGATAGGACAGAGGTCTCGTGCCAGCACTGGAGAAGGTGTTCATCAACACAAGCCAGCCACCAGGGTGCAGAGACGTCACTAGAGACAGCTCCGCGGGAGGACCAACCGTAAGCTGCTAGCAAGCGTGATCTGCATCCAGGCCCCACGTTTCACAGTGCGACTTCCCACTCACCTGTCACCGGCTGCTTGGCATTGATGGCACCACATCTAGCAAGTGCACCTGCCAGAACACAACCGTAAGTGGCCACGAAGTCCCTCCAGTCCTCCTCACTCCAGGAGGTCACCTAAAGCAAGAGATCGCCGCCTGTTGCCCAACTGAAAGAAGATTATCGTGTTCATCATCCAGGTGCATCATCGTCACCAAGAACATCTAAGGAGTATCACACCACCAGAGTGGATCCAAACACTCAAGACATCCGGAGTTCAACGAGGCACTCCTGGTGCCGTGGGAGGCTAGCCACCCAGGAACCTTCAGTGTGCCCCCATAAACCTGAAGCCTGCCGAAGAAGAGCATACCTGTCCATTAGACTATCCACCCTTGGGGTTACACGAGGCTTGGCCGTGGCCCTGTTGGGAGTTCTGCAGTGACCCCTTAGCACGGCCTACGAGAGGCCCACACAGCCCACGCAGTCACGTGGCAATCCAGGAGCAAGGGCCTCAACGGAGTTCCTGTGAGAGGGGAATCCCAATCGGAGAGATGCGTCGGCAGCAGCTCCACGACAGGCACCGGGAAGCATGGAGGTCGCTGATTGGGACTGGTCACCTAAAGACCATCAAACACCGTCGCCTCCAAGGAAGGCCCTCATCCACCAAGGTCATCCTCAATATTCTGCAGGCCTGCCGTCCAGCGGAACCTGAGCGCCTGGCTATAGGCCAATCGCCCGTTTGCCTCTGCTGGCCAAGATCATGGAGAAGGCCATGAATACAGAGCTTACCCAGTTTATTAATGAGAATAAACTTCTGGATAGCTCTCAATGTGGCTTTAGGAGTCTACATAGCACGGAGTTGGCCTTGATCAATGTGCCAGAGGAAATAAGAGAGGTCGTGGATAAAGGCGGAAAGTCTGCCTTGATCCTGCTGGACCTCCTGTCGGCCTTCGACATGGTCAATCACGACCTTCTTATAAACCGCCATTTCTCCCTGGGAATTAGGGGTAGGGCGTTGGATCTACTAAAGTCTTATCTCAGTGATCGAGAGCAACTGGTGGAGCTTGGGGGATACAAGTCCCTGTTGTTCTCTTTTCCTTGCGGGGTGCACAGGTTTCCTTGCTGAGTCCGACCCTTTTTAACCTCTATGTCACTCCACTTTGCTCACTTATCAAGTCCTTTGGCTTTAAGACAGTATCATACGCCGGCGACATGCTCCAAGATTGTATGTGCGAAGTAGGTAATTGGATGTCCCACAACTGTCTGAAGCTGAATTCAGGTAAAACTGAGGTGCTTCTCTTCGGACGAGATAACTCTTCCTGGACACCAAGTTGGTGGCCACAGGAATTGGGAGAAATCCCTGAGCCAGTCACAAAGGTGAAAAACCTAGGAGTTTACTTTGACACCAATCTGTCCTTTGGAGGACAAATCAATGCGATCACCTCCTCCTGCTTCTTTATGCTTAAAACCCTCAGGAAAATATTGGGGCATATTCTCAAGAACGTGTGATAACCATTGCAAAAGTTACTTAACGCAACCTCCAACATCGCGGTCTATCGTGGGAATTTTACGCCTTGTTAACCAAGTATTCACAACACGGCGGTACCATGCGATAGTCACCAGATAACGCGTCAAACGGCCGCGTTAAAATCAATGCCACCCCGCAGAAATGCAAAACACGAACGCAAAAAAATCTGCGATGAGGCCAATCGCGATACAAAAAGCAGCGAAAACCAGCGGCAGGCCTGCAAATCCCACGTGTCTGGTGGGAAAATGCACTATAAAAGCAACAAAAACAACACACCAGAAACAATCCAAAGTGCGTAGCAACATGGATGCACCCTGACCGACGCAGAGGCCAACGCGAACCCCACAAGCCCCACAGACCACCAGCAAGGACCAACGGGGTCGGGGAAGGAGAAGAGGGAGAGGAAGACGGGGTGCAGTCCGTAGGAAAACAAGACCAGCATCACGGATGTGACAGAACACTACCAGCAACTGACCCACAATCAGACTACCTTGAATGCAGCCAGAGTGTCGAGGAGGCCAATGGAGGAGGCCAAGAGGTGCTGGCATGAAGTGAAAACCTAAACCAGGCCCCAAGCCGCTGCCAACAGGAAGGCAGCAACGGCGACAGGAGGTGGGAGTCCTGTGCCACAGGAGGAGCTGGAGGAAATGGAGGCCAGTCATCAGTGTGGAGACGGTGCAAGGAGGTGGGAGTACGGACACAGCTCGAGAGGACCTGACACAACAACAACAGGGTGAGTAACCAACAGGGACTGGGGGGACGGGGGAAGATGGGCACAATGGCACACATGCACAACGATGTGTAGCACACTGCATACCCACAAATACCCAGGGTCATGTCCCCCATCCCCGTGGCACACTGCAGCACACACACATGGCAATCACAGCACATCCCATGACAATGTGGCACAAAGTGCAACACCGACACTGCAGAACAGGGGACACAACTGGGTCCGCCCATGCGCAGAAACAGGCCAATCACATTTGACAGAGCAGGGAACTGTGAGATGCATATGTACGGGTACAACCTCACATCAGTCATGTAGTCCAAATGTCCACTGTCCCCCCTCAAATTGCCAGCACCGCCCAAACAGTCACAATGTACATTGTCACACAGTCTGCATGTCTACAAGAACAATGCGCCAACATAAATGTCAACACAACGTCAACATGCATCTCCCCTTCACATTGCAGAGGGACAAACAACACCTCCAGCAGGTCAGACCAGACAACCCATCAGTGATGCAGGAGACGACCAACACACCTTCGACACCGACACCCTACAACAGCCCATGGACATCCCACGCAACCCACCACCAGGACCAGGGCAGACAAGCTACTCAGAGGAGAACCCAGCCCCTGCAACAGACCACACAGCATGAAGCACCCACAAGCACGGCTGGCTCACAATACTTCACCTACCCACACATGGCACCCCAATACCCTGTGTCAGAACGCCAAAAAGAGGTGGCTGAACAGGTGCGGGAGTGGTCCGAACCCATGGAAGGCGAACTAGATCACAAACGTGGGTGTCAATTACCCTTCAGGGACCACCTACACCCCACAAAGGAGACCCACACTGCCATAGAGACACATGCAGATGCACATTCCCAGTACAGAACCACGCCCAGGGACACGCACATATCAGTCACACACCCACGTTGGCTCTGCGTATGACAGCACAGTCCACTCCCCTTACGAATTGAGTGGTTGACGACAAAGCCACATGTCCAAGCTCTAACCCGCTGCCTGTGGTGACATGTCTGCGTCCGCTGTACACAGCACAATGTAATGTCGTACGGCCCAGGGCCCTCATGCATACAAGAAGACCACAGGGACACACGCAGATATTATGTTGAACTGGCTACGGGCACGTGCGCCCGGCCCCTTTATTGGCAGGGCCACATGTACAGTGATGCCTGTGCTGGATGTGTGTGGGGTGAGCATAAGCCAGCCCGCACGAAGTCCTTGGTGCTGGCAACAACTTGAACAGTGGACACCAGTGCAATGGAAACAGAAAACACCTGCATAACAGAGTCAACTGCTGAGCAACATGGAGGGAGCCGGAGCAAGTACAGAGGTCACCCAACATACAAACAGAAGTGTCCGTGAGTTGCAGTGCACTGAGGTTGGGGCACTAGAGCTGAGCGCACTCATGTGATGAAAATGACTAGGATTGTGTCCATTCGGGATATTCCTGATGCAGATGCAGTGGGGTGTGTTAGACCTGCATCAACTTCCCCATCAACGTCCCAGGTCCCCCACACTGCCTGAGGTGACATTGCTGCGCAACCTCTCCACAGCACAAAACTCAATCAGTAACGGTTCATGGGTTGTGGTGCACTGAGTCAGTGGCACCTGGAGTGCCGAGCAGGGGATCAGGCAGATGATGGCATCTACGACAGGTCTAAGCAACTCCGTTAGTCTGCCAGTACCACTTTTTCGACTCTGACAGATGGTGGTTGGAGTTGGCCCTGGCGTGGTGGCGTGTGCCTCCTGCGGTGATGCGACGTCCGGGCCGGTCAGGACTGGATTTGATGTGTGAGCCCTGGTGGTCCGCAGTTGAGGCCGGAGGCAGCGGACAGCACAGGGCCACATGCACATGGCGTCGATGACCCCAAGACCACCGTCACAGAGGTCATCCAATATTCATTCAGACAGGGTCCCTGACTTGAGCTGCACAGAGTTGGTGGCCCCGGATGCACAGCGGCAGGCACAGGCACACTGTCACAGGACGGTGACTTGCGGTCCACCGAGGTAGGGCCACGCAGACTGAGCGGGTCCTCGTCCATGTCGAAGGTGAATGTGGTGGAGGGTTGCTGGGGACAGTGGAAGGTGTCCTCCAGGGCATGATGCAGAGGGCAGAAACTATCCGGAAGCAGCAAATGGAGGAGTGGAAAGCGACTGCCTCGTTGCCACCATCAATTCGGTATCAGCTGCATGAGGATGAAAACTACCCCCTAGTCCATAGACTCAGACGCCACCAATGTATGACCAGAGAGTGTCCATGAATGTCCGGGAACAGACTTAATGGCACCGGGGCTGAGAGGGGATGCAGTCTGCGATGATGCCGGTACACTGATATTGCCGAATCAAGACTCTGTGACCTACTGGACCGCAGTGTAGGCCGGAGGCAGCGGTCAGCAGTGGGCCACAGCCATGTGTCGTAGGCTCGCGATGCACAGAGTTAGTGACATCAGGGCAGTTGTCGGTAGTGTTCGATCACCTCCATAACGATGATCCTTTTTTCCTCCCAAATGCAACGCGTCATCCTCTTATGCCTCTCCTTGCGTGCAATGATTCGTACTCTGCCTTTGAATAATTGATGTTCAGTTCCAATTCTGTGACCTACTCGAGCGCAGCGTAGGCCGAGAGCAGTAGTCCGTGTGGGCCCACAGAATCTTGCGGCTGTGATGTAACACTAAGACCTGTTGGCACCACATCGAAGGGTGTATAGTGACATGCACTCAGCCATGATTTATGTGCTCTACCATGGTGTAATCAAGACTCAGTTCCAAATGTGTGACCTACTTGTCCCCTGTGCATGCCGGTGGAGTACGTCAACGTGAATGGAGTACTGCGGGCCTGTGTTGCGGAGGCCGTGATGGTCTGAGGAGGCTGCCAAGGTTGCAGGCCTCGGGTTTGGAGATTGCACCGGCACGTGGTGGGCCCTCTTTGACACATGCCGGTGTCGGAAGGTGGGCATTGTGGCCTGGGTGCGCAGGGGCGGGCAGGACTGGTTCGGGGACCAGCGTCCCGGGGTGCAGCAGGCGCACAGGATTGCTGGCAACACCGCTCACGGTGTCGGCCTCGTGGCGGGGTGAGAGGCGCCGCCCTGGCAGAGACGTTGGGCATTCGGGAAGAGAACCACTCCCAGAGTTACGTGCCTTTTATTCACACCCCTACGCTGGCCTGGCGTGCGCCGTGCCAGCCCACTCCGCTCACGCTTACGGGGGGGACATCACAAGCTACATTTCCGCGATCTTCCCCACTGGCTGGGGTGACATGGTTGTGTCCACTGTCCACTACACTCCAAACACCAGCGGTGCGTGTCGACATGGATATGTGTGTGGTCTGCATACTGCAGTCTGGCCAGCCCATCCACGCCACACTTGGCATTGTGTACATTCTCATTCATCGGTCCCTTGCCTCCTTCACACATGCCTGGTCCCCACCTCTTCCGACATTCTGCTATTGTGTGTCCGAGGTGCCATGCCGTTGATGGCTCATGTACATGGCTGGCCCAGGTTCCCACAGGGAGTTGTGCTGTCATGTCTGGTGGGTGTCATGCTGTATGTGAGCTTGTGACATGTGTGTTGCATGATTGTGGAGTTGAGGTGTGTGGTGTGTGGTGTGTGCATTTGGTATTGGCCAACGAGCAGTGCATTTCCGTGCGTGCCATCCTGGTGGCGCAGGTTGATGATGGACTGTCGAGAAGTGCAGGTATCATGCACAATGCCTGGGTGGTTGGCGGCGGCGTTGGCGGGGATACCACGGTGGTCCACTATTGCCTGCACATTGGTGGGATACGTGCACTTTCTGTTGCGCTTATTGTGTGCAGTGTCGCCAGGGGCCACAAGTAGGACATGTGTGCAGTCAATTGCCCCCTGACACATGCGGGAAGCCAGCTGTGGCGTACACGCCTTGCTTGGTCTCCAGCTGTTCCTGCGCACTGTGTGTGAAGTATATATAGTGGGGTACCAAGCTGATGGTGTCATCCATGACCGTTGTGGGGGACTTGGATTGGCCTGGCTGTGTGACTCCTCCGTCTCAGGCGGATGTTGGTTGGAGGGTACCAGAGGCCAACACGTGCAGCAGGGCCAGCAGCTTTGTCTGCGGTGGCATGTTGGTTGTCCGCTGTGTTGGTACCGTCAGCCTGTGAACAATGGTGGTCAGGATGCGGAGGAGGGTTGTCCCTTTGGGCATATAGTGGGCAATGACATTCTCTGGTGTTGGGTCTGTGAGGTTGGTGCATTTTTTGAGGGTCGCTGTCTTTGTCTGCACTGCCTCGTTGTTGGTCCGGGGGGGGGCGGTGGGTGTCCGGGGGTTGGAGGTGGTCCTGGGGGGGGGGAGGGTGTTGGGGCCCTCTTGGGTGTCCAGCCCGCATGTTCAGTGGCTCCATGGCATCTGTTGATCTTCAGGTGTGGCTGTGGGCTGGGCTCCCTTTTGTGGTGCAGGCTGCCGTCCGACTTTACACCAGGTCAGAGCAGGTGTTAATTTCCTGCTGCTAACGCGCACTATCTCATGTTTCGTGGTCTTTTCGCCGATGTGGCTGGTCGTTGAGAATGTTGCGGAGTGGTGTTTTCGAGGCTTTTTGCATGGGTACGCCTACTCTGCATCTCATTAGCGATAGTTGCCGGGGTCATCTGTGGCGATGTTTTTTGCGGCTGCTATCGCGGGTAAACAGGTGTTATGGGCTGTTAACACCAACTTGTGAATGGGGCGATGAATTTATCGCAACTTTGGCTGCGATAAAGTGCCGTTAACTTGGCGATAGCTCCTTGAGAATATGCCCCTCTATCTTTCATTCCACCAGAGCTCAAGAAAGCTGTGGTCGCGGCACTCATCCTGTCTAAAATTGATTACTGCAATGGGCTTTTTCTCAATATACAGTCACGGTATCTTAACACGCTGCAGGTCCTCCAAAATGCAGCAGCTCGTCTGTTGCTTGCTATTCCAAAACATCAGTCAGTGACCCATGCTCTTCCATCTCTGCACTGGCTACCAGTTAAAAGACGAATCAAACTCAAGGCCCTCTGTATTGCCTTTAAAGCGCTACATGGGCTTGGCCCCAATTACCCCTCACAGAGTTTCAGATGGTATATCCCAGAGAGGCAGTTGTGGTCAATGGCCTCCTCCAATCTGGTAATTCCTAGGGCTAAAACTGCCTCATGGGGGGTGGGGGGGTTTGTGGCAGTCACTGCTGACCTGTGGAACTCTCTTCCTCTGACACTTAAGAAGGAAAGCAATCTTCTGGCATTCTGCAAACTCCTAAAAACTTGGCTCCTCAACAACTGGCCCAAACGCACTTATCCAACATCCATTCTCTGGTTAGCCAATTCAGCAGTAACACGGCACCTAGACACCCTCGGGTATTAGTGCGCATTATAAATCTTACTTTCATTTCATTTCAGGAAGATCTCCAAAGTGGGCTCCACCACCGCTCCAGATGCACCGCTATTGGAACTATGTAAATAGACTCCAACACTGCGAGACCAGGCCGGTCTGAACTAAATCGCCGAGGTGGACTAAAGCATCCTGACAGTGCGGTCCAGAGGTCCAGCACTGCCTGGCAGATGGCCTGAAGAGACTCATTGGTGCTGTGTATTGTTGTTTGTTCTTTCATAGGTTGGACTTTTGTTTGTTTCTTTTCCATTAAAGTTTGGGAGGGATGTAGTGTCCTGCTGGGCATGTTCTAGTGTTCAGCCTCCTGCTGTACCCACTCTGAACACCCACTTATCACAGGCGCCACTAGTCAAGTGACCCTGCAAATAAAAGGGGCCGGGCGCACATGCCCTGGGCAAATTCCAGTACCCTACCACTGTGTCCGTGTGGTTCATCGGCAAGTATTTGCTATTGCAAATGCTAATAACAGCAAATGAGGAATAGAAAACTATCTAACGCAGAAATTGGTTGCATCAGGAGACACTGTTACCGTCAGCCTGGGATCCAATAGAACGGGTGATGAGTTGAGGTTGTTTAGGTCTCCCTCTGACTGTAGAACTAACACTCCTAAAAGACCACATGACAAGAAAGTGCACATAAAGTGACTCACTTTTATGGTCTTATTACGCCGTCTCAATATTCTGGTGCAGTTTCAAAAGATTTAACATTGGACTGGTTTGTTTCTAAAGTCTCTAGTGCCCCTCGGCAGTGTATGGGCTGAATTACCTACAAGTGTACATGATCTTGGTGTAACTTACTCATGAAATTCCAAGAGTCACCAATATGCTAAGCTGGATATTTGAAGGGAGTCAGCTGTGAGGGGAGTGGGACAGCTTGGGATGCTATCTAACAAAGAGCAGGCTAATCACCTCTCGGATTTTGTCTTCATAAAAGCAGTAAGTCATGCCTACTCATGGGAAAAGGTTGTATGAAACAACTCCCTGAGTAAACCTCTTACTCCTGGAAAGTTATGACCAAGTCAAACTAAGCCTGGAGTAAAATACAATTGCTTATAGACAAAGCTTTGTGAATTACAAGTCAACAAGGAGGTAAGGGCCAGATGTACTACTGTTCTGGTCGCTTGGTAGCACTGCATTTGCTGAGGAATAGGTGAGTCAGAACAGAATCAAGGGTCCGGGTTGGCTCTATTGGCCTCTGTCCAAGAGAGAAATTGATTGAACGCTGAAAGATTACAGGCTTGTTTAGTCCTGTTAAGATTAGAACGTGTGTACATCTCCAGGCTAAACACTGACCTATTAATGTGCAGAAATGATAGATCTGCACATAGAGCTATCATATCAACTTTCATATGTTGCATGGTTGAAACTTCACAAATAATAACATTCACACACTGCCTAGGTAATATGTGAGAAATGTTTCTCTTGTATCAATTAAGCAGTGTATGAAAGTTGGTAGGATAGCCTGATGGGTTTGAGCAACTACTGCAGAGGTCACTGATAAGAGGAAGATTCAGCAGGACTGGAGGGTAGCTCTGAACACTGCTCAGTTCTCATTGAATTGTGTAATGAAACACCTCCGCCGCCTGAGTAACTGTACACCCACTTAGCTGACTACTCCTCTACCATGCTGTGAAATAGTACCCTTCTCTATTTAAAACAGCCTGAGACACCAAGCGAAGGGCGTTGGGGGGAGGGAGAGGATGGCTGGATGCTTTCATTAACTTTGTAGAAATTTACTGAATTCTGTTTAGCTTTTTTGTTTTAAATTACTGGATTTTGCCATTTTTCTGGTCACAATCAGAGTTTTGTGCGAGGGAAAATGTCTACTAAGTCAAGGCACTACACAGAATGCCAAAAAGAGTTGACCTCATGAGCTCCACTTGAAACAGAACATATTAGAGCAAAGTTTAATTCAGGGGCACTATTTTTATACTAGGATTAGGATAAAAGAAGAGCGAGGATGGGCATCAGAAGAGGACTGCAGTAGAGACTGAGAAAGGGCCAAAGCTCTAGGGTAAAACAGGGAGGAACTGCAGAGGGGCAGACAGCCCATAGCAAAGAAGTGAAAACATGGCTGTTTCCAAAATAACTTCCCCATCTCGTCACCCGGAGATATATCCAGGGGCAATAATCGCCCATTCAAGTACAATCTACACTCCTCAGATATGCAACAGCCCAACCAGCACCCCCCCACCCCCTCATGTTGGAAAACTTTATCAACTTTCTATGTCCAGGTGAGTTATTAAGGACTGACCTGTGTCTGGTTATTATGTAGTAATGTAAATTCATCCCCCCTTGAGCATGGTTAGATACCCTACGTGGTTTGGCCTTTTGATTATGGGGACCATGTTGTCTGTTCCCACTCCCTCCACAGGTGCTCGTAATGGTGGCTGGTTCTGCGCCCACCAGGCAGCTACGTTGGAAAAGACTTCCTTCATTGGGAATAGTCTTTGCCACTGCCCTCTCCACCCCTTTCTCTAAGGCTATAGCTATGATCCCTCCTTAACCTCTCGCTTATGGGCTCAAAAGATGTTTCCCTGATATTCCCGGCCCTCCGCCACCCTACCCCACCCCACCCCATTTTTACTGGCCGATGGCTCTTCTTTAGACCTTAATTAACATTAAATCCTCGTCTTCTTGTTTACCTGTTCATGGATCAACGTCACTAGGGCCAGACTGGCCGTAGCGGGCACCAAGCGTTTTGCCGGAAGGGTGAGGGCCGGTTTTCGTCGGTGGGGGCCGTTTTTGGCAAAGGGGGCCGGTTTTGAAGCAGTGCTGCAATATCACCCTCCTGTACCAGAAGCAACAGCAGTATTTCCCACCAGCACACTCTCCCCCCTCTGCGGCCGGTCACACTTAAATGCCAGGGCCGGTTTGCGGACCCAGTCCAGCCCTGAACGTCACCAGCTACATTTCATTCTATCCATCGAAAGGCCAGAGAAGAATGTTGTTTATTAGTTTTTTGTTGTTATTTTCTGCTGTCCCTTTCCATATCCCTGTCTGTTATTGAATAAAGAGGGGCTTCTCGAGCGCGACCTCCCGGTTCATTCCTTTTGACATGTTCTTTGTTTACAATACGTTTTATTGATAATATGAAACTTGAAAATTGTGTTTTATATGTACCTTGCAATCTCTCCTAGACCAAGAGATATGTATCTCTTTTGTCATCATAGTTTTGCATTCATGTACATGTGCTAAAATCGAATGTTATTAAACTGCCTATGAAACCTAATAAAAATATGTTTTAAAAAAAGTAATGCTTAACCTTCCTGGCCCTCCCTAACACTATAATATTATTTGGCGAAGGTTGCATAATAATTCCCTTAAACGACATGACTCTCTTAACCTCATATACAAACAAAACCAATACAAGGTCATGTTTATCATCCAGTACTGTACCAGCATAAAATACACCAATCATCATTTCAAAAGCCATTGAGTTCCCTGCCGGTCCCAGGTAGCTATATACTATGAACACTTCTTGACATCTCACAATGACAGTCACCTAAGGTGTGATTGGAACAAAGTCCATCCCAGTATATCTCCTGTCCATCTGCTCAGGACCATAAACATAAACAAAAATCTCAGAATAGGAAGTGAGTACGCCAACCTTTACTCTTACTTTTCCCTACTAGATTTGATGCAGATGGTCTTTTATTTGCCTGCTAAAAGTGGTAGAGGGGAGGAAAACAATTCAAGATTATACTTTCGATTTAGTCATGCTGTAATGGACCACAGACTCCGAATTTCAATTTGGTGGATTTATTATAAGGCCAAAAATAATTGAATATAAACACACCTCAATATCAGAGTATATAGGTACAGAAAAATCAATACAGAGCCGATTCTACGAATATAAGTCATTCGGCACAGAAGGCATAATATGATGAACTCCAAAATCAAACTACAGCAAAGAATAGAAGCGGAGTCCAATTCTCTTTTCATTTAAGGAGAAGCAATTCTTTCCCTACTCTGCTCTAAATGAGGATCCTACCTATCTCCCTTGTATCATATCCCAAAGGTGTCAGCACGTGTTGACTTCCTAAGAAGTACTCACATCAAATGGGTCTGATAGCTTAAAGCTATGGAGCTCGCTCTAAGATGCTCCTTCTCCTCCGAAAACTGGCAGAAGTCTCTCGAATCTGTCCCTGCGCATCATACAAAAAGACAATGTTCAACCCACAATACGTCATGTTTAAAACTTTTCTATTTGCAACATTTTTCAGTAAGTTTTCACAGAAGCTTTAATTAAGTCGACTCTTCTTCCAGTGGCCTTGGTTCCCAGATAGGCCAGACACGAAAGGAGGTCCTCCCCACTCGCCTTGCAGTCTTCTTCAAAGACATTCCGGGTATCTCCTTAAATCTAAGAATAACGAGGTCGAATTCCTGCACCTGCAGTAGGATGAGAACACATTGTCTTCGAGCACAACAGAATTTATTTAATTAATTCTTGAGCAACCAAGGAGAAACGAAACTCAAAACAACCTACAATTTGGGCCTACAAATCGGGTAACTTAAACTAAACATGATTACATTATATGAGTATAATTTCGTCCTGCACATTACACATAGAGGAATTAGGTTTTCTAATACACGCAAATCCTACTTAAACGTGCTCACTTCATTTTAATACTAATATGACGTGAATAAATGCATCTTAATAATCATAAAACACTGCACACGACAAAAATACATATGAGTGCGTTTATATCAGGAGTATAGCGCACCCCTACAATTTAGAGTGCTGTAAGCGCTCTATCAGTTCCCCCCTCTTATGACTAGTGTCATAACACCAACCTTTTTACCCTCTCATGAGTTTCTCCTTGTAGAAGAGACCGACCTAAACAGAGGTTGTAGTTTGCCGTCCCTGTCTAAATCTTTCCAACCCTTTAAGGTGCAGATAATGACTGTCCTGCAGTCGTTCTAATTGTTGCTCTCGCTTTTTCAAAGAATTCTCAGCATGTCGTGCCTTTTGCCATTTGTAAGCCTTAATGACTCCCAACAATACAATTATACAAATGACAGCTATTATAATAGGTTTCAAGACGTATCCCATTATTCCTTGTCCCAAACTTTCAAACCAGCTTCCTATCTTGCCAAATCCCTTGCCAATTTGTTCCCAGAGTCCATCAGCAACTAGATCACATAAATCTTGATGTATCTCTGAAATATTGCTAATGTACTTCCTTATATCCCGACTATTGTCAAGAATATAAGTACAGCACTGTTGAACTTGCAATAATTTACAGACTCCTCCAGCTTTTGCTAATAGCACATCTAAAGCAAGACGATTTTGAAGAATCATAGCCCTTATTGAAACCATCTCCCCATCAACAAGTAATAGGATTTGGACCGTATTCACAGAGAGCTTATCTACCAGAGTTGCCAGCTTTCTAATCTTCACATCATTCAAAATCACACCCAAACTAGGTATCATAGCTCCAAATACATCCCCAATAATTTCTCCCGCACTTACACTGCGTTTTCCTCTATGAGATCTCTTCCCTTCCAAAGGCCATAAATCATCCACATGGAAGATCTTGGGAAATACCACAGCCAAATAACATGTACCATACCAATTTTTGGGCAATTTCACATAAGCATTTTTACCGCACACAAAGTACACATTTGGCACTTTGGTCAATTTATCCAACAGCGCCTTTCTAATGGATTCCTCAATCAAGAAAATGTGTTCACAATCACTCTCACCCACAAATATTTTGTCATAATATGTGGACGGGTGTCTAATGCACAGTCTCCTTTTTGCTGTAAGTCTAAAGCTATTGGACCAGAACTCCCCTTTGCCTTATGATCTAATTCCTCCTGTGTCCATGGGATCACTTTGTGCTTCGGATCTGGTCTAAATAAGGTCTGCCTATGTCGATCTTCTATCTGGTCCACAAACTTCTTTTCAATGTCAGTTAACATGCAGGTCAAATTGTGTCTATGGGCATAAGATGTATCTAAGGTAATAGTAGGCACAAAATACATAGACATCCTCTCTACCTGCTTATAGTAATCATATTTATTCATGTATTTAAGAACGGGGACTTCTGAGAGTACCACATCATAATTGGAGAAGTAGTACTCAAAATGTGCCTTGCTATAAAACATACTCAATAACACACTGCATGTAATGCCATAGGTCAAAGGTAAATGATGGTATCGAATGCCTTCTTCTACGGATGCTGGCAGTTGCATACACACATAGCAATCTTTCGCTCCCATTGTATCAACATACTCATACAACAAACGAGCATATGCATTCAGCGTGAAATCACCTTTTGACAAATCTACATGTAACATTCGACTAGTTTCCTTAATCATCTCTTTATCTTTTGCGGATGCACCCTCTTCGAACTCTGAAGTAGGTGGGGTAAGTGTTGTCTGTTCCCCATTCCTTTCGGCATTGTGTGACTCAACCAAAGATGTAACAATCACCACAGTTATGACAATAACCACCACAACAATAAGGGTACCAATTATGCACTTCTGCTTGCGTCCTGGATTTCCAGATTCCATTTTGAACCACCTTTGGTTTCTAGGCGCAAACGAATCAAAGTCTCTTTTCTTCTTTTCTTGCCTTATTTTGTTAATTACGATGTTTTTTTATTTTCCTTTTCCCATTCGATTATTGCAATATTCTGTCCAGTATCTATGGCCTATTGTAGAGGTGTAGTCAGCCCTAGCCCTCAGTTCTTCTTCTATTGAAAGTCCCTAATTTAAATCTTCTTCCACTCGGGCCTAGGTTATCTTCCTTCTAAAGCCTAATGAGTTCTTCTTTCAAAATTCAAGCTTCATCATTAATGATATTAGATCCAAGTATGGTAAGAACAAGCTGCAGAATTTCTGCACGGATCTCTCCCAGTTCCTGTGCAGTGGGCTGTCGACCAAATGTGGGGAAAGCAACCTGGTTAAGAATCAAAAAGCACAAACCACTTAGCCTTGGTGGATCGGGGACTGTCAAAGTTAGGATTCCGAAGGCTTCAACTCCAGGGACCAACAGCTGAATATCAATCGACAGGGTGTCCCCTCCGTAACTCACTGTACCAGTCCCCAACTTTCTGGAATTCCTCGGTTTCTACATTTGCAGCCAGGTACGTCCATTCAGGAGAGGTGTACTTTTGAGACGGTACCCTCTCTCTTCTGGATCGTCTTAGACCATCCGGTCTCTCCTCAGTTTCACTTTGATCTGATTCAGACGTTTCAGGAATCGGAGCAAGGTTTTTCTCAGATGCAAGCCTTATGTTCAGCCTTTCTTTTCTTGTTGGCCACTTTTCTGCTTCTGCACCTGGTCCCCTCTCTTCCTCTTGATTTGATCCTTCTGCATCAGGCCGTTCACTTTGATCTGGTTCAAAGTTCCCTTCTGCAATCTCATCTATCTCATGATCTGAACTCAACTCTGGAGCAGCTTGATCTGGGTTTTCTTGCTCAGTTGATTGTTCTGCCCCTTCAGGAATTCTTACGACTTGACTTGTTCCTTCGTTCTCTGTGTCAGTTTCAGTTGTACTCCTCGGAACAAGAGGAATCGTTGCCTCCTCGGGTTCTGGAACGCGGCGAGTGTGCGAAGTGTGGATCCAGTTTGGTAATCCTCCACACTTCGCAGCTGTACTTGTAACCAAGATCACCTGGTATGGTCCTCGCCAGCGAGCATCAAGGCAGCTCTTCCTCACGTGCTTTCGAACAAGCACCCAGTCACCAGGATTAAGATCATGCAGCAGGTCTCTCGAGGTAGATGAAGTCGCAGCCTCGACCTGATGGGACACAGAATAAACCACGTCAGCCAGTCTCCTACAATAATCCAAAACCAAATCATCTGTGATGTTTATCAGTGCTGTAGCTGGCACCATAGGAAATCGCATAGCTCTTCCCATCAATATCTCATGGGGAGAGAGTCCTGTCCTCCTATCAGGAGTACTACGCAGACTCATCAATACCAATGGTAGCGCATCTGGCCACTTCAATGAAGTTGACGAACAAACCTTTGACACCCTCATCTTGATTGTGCCATTTATCTGCTCCACAAGGCCAGATGCCTCAGGCCTGTAACTACAGTGCAATCTCTGATCAATGTTCAGAGCTGTACATAACAATTTCATGATTTCACTATGGAAGTGTGTTCCTCTATCTGTCTCCACTGAGGTCTGAAATCCAAACCGTGGTATCAGTTCCCTTAACAACAGTTTTGCCACTGTGAGACTGTCACATCGTCTAGTTGGATAGGCTTCAACCCAACGTGAAAAGATACACACTACCACCAAAACATATCTCAGTCTATTGCACCTAGGCATCTCGATAAAGTCCAACTGTATCCTATTAAAAGGCCCTCCTGATCTTCCAATATGACTCATTGCGACCACAGTTCTCTTTCCAACATTCATTTGTTGACATATAACACACCTGTGACACACTGCTTCAGCATACACACGAAATCGTGGGTTAAACCAAGTTTGCCTAAACACTCGCACCATGGCATCTCTCCCTAGATGAACCACTCCATGAATCTGCCTTGCCATTGGGCTCAATAAACAGTTAGGTAATACTGTTCTCTCATCTGTCGACTCCCAAATGCCATCCTCTCTCTTTTCGCAGCCTGCTCTAACCCATGATGCAACTTCCTCCTCTGGGAATTCATCCTGCAGTCACTTTATCTCATCCCAGGTATCGGCTATAGCTAACATCATGCTGAGCTCAGTCTCTTCTATGCTCTCTCCTACATATGTTCCATTGAAAACACAAGCATGTATAGCACAAAAACGCGCTACTTCATCGGCATAGTTATTTCCTTTTGTAACAAAGTCCTCTCCCCTTCCATGAGCTGCACATTTTACTACAGCTATCTCTTTGGGTTTCTGCAAAGCTTCCAACAATTGGGGCACAAATTCTCCATTACGGATTGGGGATCCTAAGGACGTTAAAAATCCCCTCTGTGACCATAACTGGCCGAAGTCATGAACCACTCCAAACCCATATTGGCTGTCCGTATATATAGTCACTCGGACCCCATTTGAAATGATACAGGCACGTGTCAAAGCAATAATTTTGGCTACCTGAGCAGAGTATACTCCTTTCAGACAGACAGCTTCCACCACCCCCAAGATGGTGCACACAGCAAACGCTGCTCTCAAACACCCATTGTCTCTTAAGCATGAACCATCAACAAAAAGAATCAAATCAGTTTCAGACAGAGGTTCATCAACAATGTCAGGTCTGGGATTGGTAGATAGCTCAGTAACATCCAGGCAGTCCTCCTCTTGCAGAAGAGGTAACAATGTAGCAGGATTCAAGGTGGTACAACGTCTCAGAGTGACATTTTCAGAAGCCAATATAACCTGCTCATACTTTGTAAGTCTGTTGTTCGTTAAATACTGTGTCTTAGTTCTTGTCATTAACAGTTCTACTGAATGAGGCACATAAACAATAAGCGGATGACCCATCACTATGCCTTCACATCTCTCAATGCTGACACCTGTTGCAGCAACGGATTTGAGACATCCGGGCAACGCAGAAGCTACTGGATCTAATGTAGCTGAAAAGTAAGCCACTGGTCTGCGAGCATCTCCATGTGTCTGTACAAGGACCGCTAACGCACATCCTTCCCTTTCACAGCAGAAGAGCGAAAACGCTTTATTATAATCCGGCATTCCCAGAGCTGGAGCGTGACATAGGCTCTCTTTCAGCTTGAGGAAGGCTCTCAGGCAGTCATCATCCCATGGTACCGGATCGCTAATGTCCTTTCGAGTCAATCTCAACAGTGGCTTTGCTTGCAAGGAAAAATTTGGGATCCACTGTCGACAATAGCCGACCATTCCCAAAAACATGCAGACTTCTTTTTGTGTTTTCGGAGTTCCCATTTGCAGAATCGTCTCTATGCGATCTGGTGACACCCTTCGTTTCCCCTTTACGATCCGGTGACCTAGATACTGAACTTCATTCAGACAATATTGGAGTTTGTTCGGGGACACTTTGTGTCCATTTTCTGCCAAATGATTCAGCAAAGCCACAGTATCAATTCTGCAAGCATCCTCAGTCTCTGAAGGTCATCAATATACTGAACTAGGACTGAGTTCTGGGGCATCATCAGCCCTTCAAGATTCTTCTTCAGACTCTGACTAAAAATAGAGGGGCTTTCTGTATACCCTTGAGGGATTCTACACCACGTTAACACACGATCGTCCATCCTAAATGCAAATAAAAATTGGCTGTCTTCATGCAACGGTATGGAGAAAAATGCCTGACATAAATCTATGACTGTAAACCATTCTGCTTCACATGGTATTTGGAACAGAATAACAGCTGGATTCGGTACCACAGGACAACAGGGAATCACGATTTCATTAACTCAAATCCTGTACTATTCTGTACTTGCCGCTAGGCTTCTGCAGTCCCATAATAGATGAATTGCAGGGACTTCCTCGTATCTCTTTGAGAATGTCTTGTGCAATCATGGACTCAATTACAGGCCTTATTCCAGCCACAGTTTCTGGAGTTAATTTATACTGCGGAGTTCGTGGAAATTCTGCATTTTGTTTAATCTGTATCCTAACAGGTTCAACCCCTCGAATCAATCCTATCTCCTCTCCCGTGAAGTCCCACACTTTCGGAGAAAAGGAGTCCCTCAAATCATGTGGCAACTCCTCTAGCGTGAGAACCACGAACATTTCTGCATACAAGCTCGTGTTGGCCATTTTAAAATCGGCATCATCATCATAGGTTGCAACTCCACACCCCTCGGAGTGCAAGATATGGTACAATTTAGTTTACACAAAAGGTCTCGCCCCAATACACAGACTGGGCTTGAATCACATACTACAAATTGATGTTTGTCTCAGAACGGTCCTATACTCACAGGCAACTCATTTGTCAATGGATTAGTCATTTTCTGATTGGTAACTCCCACCACTTGAATCGATTGTCCCGAAAGGGACAAATTTGGAACCACTTCTGTTCTTACTGTGGAGCGCGCAGCTCCAGTATCTAACAAGAAGGTAACAGGATACCCGTTCACCTCTGCATCTACAAACGGTCCACTCTGATCTACGTCTAGGATCGCATCCAAAGGGCATTCTTCCTGCACCCCCTCTGACACTCATGAAGATCTTGTGGTTGATCAAATCTGTCTCGTATTTCAAAATAGGACATACACCTGATTATGAGTAGGTATTCTTGGAGGCTGAGGAATCTGCATTTGCGGCTCATATCCTGCCCCATACATGGACCTAGGTCTAGTTACAGTAGACAAAGTTTCTGACATCTGTCCCTCTCCCTCATTCTGCAATTGATTTGCTGGATTCAATCGACACTCGCGCTTCCAATGCCCAATGCCCGATTTTGTGACAATAATGACAAGCAGTGACCTTCTTTTGGTTCGCCACCCAATCACCTCCTGTACCTGCATCCATTCCCCTGCCTCTTCCCTGTCCAGGTTGGGTTACCATCTGTTGACCCATTCCTCTACCACTTCCTCTACCTCGACCCATCGCTCCTCCAACCCCTTGCATCTGATCAGGCCTTTTGGCATTCCTCAACTGCACCAACATCAACTTGTCTTTCAATTTCTTTTGTGCCGATTCCACCTGATCACTACAGTATTTTGCATAACGCAGGATTTCGTCCACCGTATTATTCTGCCAACATATCAAATGTGTCTGTATCATCAAGCTAATATCAGATCTTAGTCCTAGCACAAACTTTGAGACAAACTGTCCCATGTCTTTCTGCTCAATTGTATCCAATCCACTATGCTGTTTAAAAGCCACTAAAAGTCTCTCATAATAGTCATGTACCGACTCCTTAGAATCTTGAGTAGTACGATCGATTTTAAGCCAATCAACCGTTTGCGGAGCTACCTTGGATTGTAACCATGTAATCACTTGCTCATATTTCTTCATTACTTCGGGAGAAGGACCATGATTCACCAGATCTCTGGCTGGTTCTACAGCAGGCTAATCAATGGCAACTTTACATGCCGTCCACAAATCACCTGGGACCACTATATCAAACAAGGTATTCAAATCAATCCAAAGCACCTTCGAAATCTTGACAAACCGGTCTATTTGCTTATATCAGTCAGCAGCTTTTTCCCTCAGCCGAGGAAAATCATTAGTGAATGCTGCCAAATCACCCCTGCTCCATGGCACATGAACGTACCCCCCATTTTGCACTTCTCTCAGAGGGTAATGTCCTGCTGGTCCTATCCCTTTCTTGGCACTTTTCTTTTTGGCCCACTTCTCTTCCCATCTGTCTAATGCTCTCCACGCTCGCATCCCTATCACCAATTCCCTAATTTGTGCCTTTAATCCTGTCATTCGCTTCTCTTCCAATTCTTTATCCGTATAATGCAATCTGCAAGTTCCCTGCATCATTTTAGCCTTTGTTAGATCTACCTCATACCTTCGTGCCAGCTGTGACAATGCATCATGAGCTCGCTTTGCCTTTCTGGTAACGTCTTTAGCTACAAATAGCAATTCGCTTGGATCATATGTGTCAATTCTTTCCCATGGCAGATTCCCTTCTATCACCTCATCTATTTCTGCTTTTAATCTTACCACATCTAACAATGGTGCCTTCATTGCAACCTGTAAAACCTTCTGACATCTTTCACTTCCCAATTCCTCCCTCTCACAACTTTCTGTTCTCCTTAGGTCCCCACTCTCCTCAATTCTCACAACTAGGCGACTTTCTCTTTCACAACTTCGACTTCTCCAATGGTTACCCTCACACACATACTGTGGCCCTAACGGTACCCTAGGTGCTTCTTGTCTCAACCCCAATTCGTCCCTCAATATCTGTGACTCCCTCACCGGTGGAACCCACATTCTGATGTCTGACCTAGAATTTGCCAAAGCTCCTGTTCGTCTTCGTTCTGACCCACTGTCCATTCTTGATGGATCAGCTGTAGCAGGCAGTGGAGTACTGGATTCCACTGGTACCTGAGCCATACCTGTCCCACTCATTGTAAGACTCCCTCCAGAGATAGTCTCTTCACCTTGTTCTGTTTGTTGTTGACTTTCCCTTGTTCTCTCTCTAGGGTTATATATTGAAACCACTGGTCCAATAGTAACTGATACCGAAAGAGCTTCTGGTAGCCGCATGTTACAGGCAGTCTCTCCTGACTCCGAAGTTGCATACCCTATCCCTCCAGACCCTCTTGGAATTTCTGTTCCCACTGAAATCCTCCCTTTTACTCCTGTGGTCTGCTCCTCTGCACCTATTTGTCCCACTCTTAGAATGTCCTCAGGTTGCTGCGTCTGCTCTGGCTCTGGCCTAGAGTCAGAAGGTGGAGGGCGTTCTGCTAGCAATCTATCAAGAAAACTGTCATCTGTGTCACTGTCCTCTTCCGTCTTACTCTTTCCTTCGGACCCACCTTCTAGCAGCCGAAAGGGATACAATCGTTCTCCCTCTATGGTGTCTACTCTCCATCTTGTCAGCTGTGCATCCCACCAGGCATCCTGATATGCCTTCATTGCTTTTTTCATTCTTCTCTGAGAAGCTTCCCTTCTCTTTGCCATTGCTGCTCTCATCCAAGCATCCAATGCCTCAAATTGGGTTGGTCTAGGCGGAGGTTTCAGAGCAGACATCACTCCTCTTAGCTGATACAGCACCTCCATACGAAATGACCCATAACGAGGAAAAGCCAATTCTCCTTCTTTTTCTGTAATTTTATGCCAATTTTGAAGCCAGACTATAGTATGGAGTCCTACATTTTTTGACTGGGGGTGAATGTTTTGATTTGTTCTGCATTCCGTCCATCAATTGTGTGTCTTTTGCGTACTACATTTGTTGCCATATAATGCGCCGGTGTATCCTCAGGCGGAGCTTCTTCTCCTACCCGTGTCACCACTCCTGTATCGCTTCGACATAAATCCCGCAGCACCCTAAAACATCTCATCATAAAAATCGATTGTTTGCCCTCCAAATTCAATACTCAGCTTCGAACGAACTTCCACCAATCCCAGCGCTGCGTTACACCAACCGACCAATCCCAGCGCGGCGTACACTGACGTCACCGCTCGCTCTTTGCAGCGGCTCACCCGCCTTTACAATTTCACTCGCTCACACATTCATACCACAAGTAACTGTATATCCAAAGCTATTAAACCAAGTAACTGCTCCTAACACAATCACAATAACTTCCAGTTACATAAAACAAATAATTGTCTGTCCGCTAAAAGACCGATAGAACACGCTTTACAAGAACATTCATCCGCTGTGACCCCCGACCTGCGTTGGTCACTCAATCGCCATAGTCCCCCCGGTACCTGAGGCTTTCTACTGCGATGTATCCCTCCACTCACATAAAGTTCCCTATCACAAGTGGATCGTCGATAGCGCTTCACGACACCCACAATTCTGATCAGACAATTACAATTACAAAACTATCCTGGGATCTTGGACTTCTCTTGAATCCGCTAACCAAACTTCCTGACCCGCACGTGTCCGGACCAGTAAACCAATAAACCCACAATCACTCAACATGCATCCCAACTTCGCAAGACATCACACAAATATTTCATCACCGCAATCTAACACACCACACAATTCCATACTCACGCCACCACTGTTTCCGCCGCACCGTCAACATCCGCCGACCTCCATCAATGTCCGCCGTCGTTTACTCCGTGTCCAGGGCCTTAATGTTCTTCCGACCCTACTCCTACTCTCTTTCTCCCCTCACTCTTAGAGGCAAACCATCCTCTGCTACCATTTGATTACGCCAACCTTTACTCCTACTTTTCCCTACTAGATTTGATGCAGATGGTCTTTTATTTGCCTGCTAAAATTGGTAGAGGGGAGGAAAACAATTCAAGATTATACTTTCGATTTAGTCATGCTGTAATGGACCACAGACTCTGAATTTCAATTTGGTGGATATATTATAAGGCCAAAAATAATTGAATATAAACACACCTCAATATCAGAGTATATAGGTACAGAGCCGATTCTACGAATATAAGTCATTCGGCACAGAAGGCATAATATGATGAACTCCAAAATCAAAATACAACAAAGAATAGAAGCGGAGTCCAATTCTCTTTTCATTTAAGGAGAAGCAATTCTTTCCCTACTCTGCTCTAAATGAGGATCCTACCTATCTCCCTTGTATCATATCCCAAAGGTGTCAGCACGTGTTGACTTCCTAAGAAGTACTCACGTCAAATGGGTCTGATAGCTTAAAGCTATGGAGCTCGCTCTAAGATGCTCCTTCTCCTCCGAAAACTGGCAGAAGTCTCTCGAATCTGTCCCTGCGCATCATACAAAAAGACAATGTTCAACCCACAATATGTCATGTTTAAAACTTTTCTATTTGCAAAATTTTTCAGTAAGTTTCCACAGAAGCTTTAATTAAGTTGACTCTCCTTCCAGTGGCCTTGCTTCCCAGATAGGCCAGACATGAAAGGAGGTCCTCCCCTCTCGCCTTGCAGTCTTCTTCAAAGACATTCCGGGTGTCTCCTTAAATCTAAGAATAACGAGGTCGAATTCCTGCACCTGCAGTAGGATGAGAACACACTGTCTTCGAGCACAACAGAATTTATTTAATTAATTCTTGAGCAACAGAAACGAAACTCAAAACAACCTACAATTTGGGCCTACAAATCGGGTAACTTAAACTAAACATGATTACATTATATGAGTATAATTTCGTCCTGCACATTACACATACAGGAATTAAGTTTTCTAATACACGCAAATCCTACTTAAATGTGCTCACTTCATTTTAATACTAATATGACGTAAATAAATTAAGGGTGGGCGGAATTTGCGTAGTCGCGTTACGCAAATCTTCGCGAAATTGCTAACAAATTCCGCGAGCTCGTGGAAATTCCGCGAAATTGCGGAATTGCTTGTCCCGTCCGTTCGCGATGTGTTTTTGCGTGCTCGCGGGGAAATATATCGCTAACTTGCCCATGCGGTCGCTAATGGGCGCGGCCATCTTGTTTTCACTTGTCCCGCCCGCTCGCGATGGTATTTCCTGTTCCGGGTCGCGTATTGCATGCTCCCGCCCGTTCGCGATAAGGGTTTCCTGTTCGGGAACGCGCATTACGTGTTCGCGACGCTTTTTGGGGAAATATCGCGCGAACTTGCCCATGCGGTCGCAATGGGCGCGGCCATCTTGTTTTTCACTCTATTTCTATGGTTCTGGGCCTGCTTTTCAATCCTCCCTCTATCTTTTCAATCCTTTGTTTCTGTAAACTTTTTTTGGGTCTTTTTTGTTTATTATCTATCTCTCTATTTTCCTGATTCTATATTTTGAGTTTCTCTCTACTTTTTGTGTGTTTTTAACTACTTTTTCACACTTTTTCTATTACCTGCTTTTTCATTTCTTTTACTTACTTTATTTAATTCCTACCTTTTCTTTTCCGTCCCCCGCCTACCCAGAACCATGGCAAAGGGCCACAGCCACAGGGCTCGAAGTCGGAGCCAGAGCCGCGACCGCCTTCCTTGCGGAAGGCGGCGCCAAAGAGGGGTGCAGGCACGGGCCTTATTCAATGAGGCAGAGGTGGCCGCACTGTTTTTTTTGTTCAGCGCCACCTCCCCTTAACCCTGGCAGCAGGCGGCAGGCCTGGGTCCGGGTACGGGCTCCGGGAGCGTCAGCAGCGGTGGGGCAAGGTGCGTCGGGCAGTGTTTCGCTGCTCTGGTGTCCGGCGCACCCAGAATCAGCTGACGCACCGGTGGTCCGATATTCTGGACCGGGAGCAGGACCTGCTGGACCTGCTAGGAGTGGAGGTCCCGGGGCTTGGTGAGTAGCTATTTAATATTACTACTTTGTGTTCTTCTGCTCTGTGTTATATATTGCGAATATTTTTTTTTCCGACCAGCAAGAATGCTGCTGCTTACATTGCAGGTAAATTACGTTTAAAAATCTGTGATTGTTATGACACAGGCGCTCGGCGCTACTAATCTTACTTGTTTGCAACTTTGCGCTCGCTTGGCCTGATGATTATGTAAGAGTTTACTTTAGAGAACTTAAGTGATGTAATGCTAGAGAGAGTAGTCCTTCCTTTGTCTTCCTGCCACTAAGAAGGGATAGTGGTGGATTGATAGGTTTAGTTACTTATTAGTTGGTAATTTGTAAGTTGTGTGTGTGACGCATCCTCTGTCACGTCACGTGCTGCTGAGAGATGCTTACCCCAGTCCTTAGCAGAACCTTTTGTAGTTTGTTTACTGAGTGTTAATAGGCTTATATCATCACTAGCAGAACATCAGCAGCAACCAGCCAACAATTTGGTGTATGCAAAAATGTATGCATGTGTCCTCCATCTATGCATTTTTGAGGACTAAAATAAATGGAAATGCAGACTTACTGAACAATTGGCCTGTCTGGATTGGAATAGGTGGGCTAGGTCAGGTGGTAGTTAGGCTTGCTAGACGGTCCGTGAATCTCGCAATACTACCAGTCGATCAGATAGGTCAATTTTATTGCAATTTTTGTTACCAAAAATGTTTTTGGTGCCTATTTTAAAATATTTTATTTATTTCACACCAAACTTTAATTTTTGTCTCTTTCTTTATGAAATCTTACATGATCAGCAGCACCCAGGGTCAAGAAGACGGGGTCGCAGGCGGTGGGCCAAGAAGATCTAGAAGATGCCTCCCAGGGACAGGACCGCTCCTCTATCGAGGGCTCTGCTGCTGGCCCCAGTAAGTCCACCAGTGGTTAATATTAATAATTTTATTTCCCAAACTTTTCCTGCACCTTATTTTTTCCGAACTATTATTTCGGTATCCTAATTCGAATTTTTACAAAATCTTCTTTGCTCTATACTATCTGTTTCTATATTCTTGTTATCCCTGCCTCTAACTGCGTCTGCTATGACTCTCTGTACTACTACTATTAGTCTGTCTGTAGCTAAGCTTGCCCAGTTGCCCACTCTTTATTTCAAATATTTTAAATAAAACTCATATTCACCAATAGCTATAGCCATTGAGTTTGGGTTGTCTTCTTCTACTACTTCTAGTCTTCTTATTCTTGAGGCTTTTTGACAATTCCCACCAAGAAAATGCCCAACCACATTTTAGAATTTTAGATAGGATAGGACATACTACTACTGTTGTAGGGATTCTGCACATACAGAACTTTGCACAAGAAAATAGGACGTTGGTGATGGGAGGTTGGACCTTCCTCACACCTCAATCGGAAGCCACCACAATCCCCTGACCGACTAGTTATAGTGTCTCATTACTCCGAAACGCCCCCCCCCCAAAATACCCAATGAGTAGACAACCCAGACAACATAACACTCCCAACCTCTGTCGCGGAAGCAATGCACACCCTTTTGCTCACTCTTGTGTAAGTCCACACCAAATACCACCGAGTCTATGTAAGTTCAAAAGGTTTCTTTTTATTTCCAACTGACAAGCTCTGTATGTTGTATAATGCAGCAGCAACAGCAAAATGTATAAGATTAAAACAATAAACATTGTTACAGTTAGTTAGACTTACAAGTTACTTACAACTACAAGTCCATAGAAGCCAAAAGGCGAGATCATGATAACTGAACAGTGGTGGGCGAACCACCCTCCCCTTGGTAGGAATCTAGTTTATATAAAATTCTAAATGGAGATGTGAGAATTCTGGGGAGCCCTCACCTTAGAAGAACCTAGTAGTGGTTACATCATAAGCTCTGCAAAGCTCTGGTTCTTCGTATAAGGGAATCTTCCGTCTGTAATGAGAAAAATGGTGCGCGTTAGTATAGTGCAAGCATTTCTCAGTCGTGCCAAAAAGTGCTGGTTTTTTTATGGATAAGCAATATGGACTAACACCATAACTCCATAACAAAGTCGCTTGTTTTTCGACCTTGTACGCAGTGCTCAGACAGTAGCACTATGAGCTCATGTGGGCTCAAAGGCGTCTTTCACAACAAGCTGCGAGGTAACTTGCGCAAAAATAAAAGACAGAGCTAAAATGGTTGCATGGCTCGGGGTAACTTAGCAAAGACTAAAATGACCCTAGGGACCATATAACACTACTAGTGTCTACTCTACTACCTGATTTATACTAGTGATGTATGTTGTATATGTATTATATATGTATTAACTTTTTTTTCATTCATGCTAGTGAAAAATAGGGGGAGGTGTATATGACATCTGAAAAATGTGTAATGTTTTTTCTAGGCGTACTCCCGACCACCAGTACCGGGGCCAGCGGTGAAGGTGACGCGGCCGCTGAGGGTGCAGGTGATGCGGCAGTTGGAGGAGCTGCAGGGGGTGAGCCAGCAGCAGTGGCGGGCGGTGGTAAGTTATATTCCTAATCCTTACTTATTGACATTACACTCGCTGCAAGGGTGTAATGTATACTGTACTGTTGAGACTTAAGTAAGAAGTTGTTGTGAACCCCGGTTGAAGAAGACACCCTTTACTTAGCAGCATTAGCAATAGCATTAGCGACGGGAGTCTACTGAGAGTAACCAATGGCCTCTATCGGACTTCAACTCAGCTGTGAAATTTTTATGGAGAAGACTAAAAGTCTGATCAGATGACCTTGATGGATGGGTTGAACGAAAAGGGAAAGAAGGGTGGAAGGAGGAAGGACGGGCGAGATTTTATATTTATGACTGGCAGAGAAGGATACGTGGCATGCATGCATAGGTGTGTGATATGAATCAGATGCATGGGTGGTGGAATGCCTGAAACTCCCACAAATGTTCGAGGCCAAGGTAGTGGGAGGATAGATACATACCACAAATGTTACGTACTGTGCTTGCTAGTGCTACTGTGCCACTATGTGTAGAATGTATTTGTCTGACTGCTTTGCTAAGAGTATATTTTACAATAGTCTTGTTTTTTCTTCTTGATATAGCTACTCCTAAAGTCAACAGGAAGGAGTTGGCAGCCAAGGCCCGGCGCCGTAAGCTGGAGGCCATACAGGCCGAATACCGGCGCCTGGTTCTTCTAGAGGAGGAGGAGGAGGCGGCAGCAGCTGCAGCCTCCTCCAATGCCCCGGGCCCCAGACACCCCCTCCAGTCTTACGGCGTCACCGCCTGTCAGCCACCCGCCGCCACACAGCAAGAAGCACTGCTGCCCACCCCCACTGTGGATGCAACTGCCGCGCGCTGAAGCACCGCGTGGCCCGCCTGGAGGAGCGCATCCGTGTCCTGGAGAGGCGAGCCCGCTGAGACCCCGTTTATTTATTGCCCCTTTTTTATATCTTATTTGGGTGGGTGGGAATCGGGCGTTGGGTTTTGGACTTTTGGACATTTGTTGGACTTTTTCGTTGCGGGACATGAACATTGGTTGGGGTTAGGGAGAGGGGTGGGTCAGGTGTTGTGGGATTTTTTTTACATAGTTTATTTTTGTTAGGGTATTAAATTACATATTTAGACTTTATATACGATGTGGTTAATGTTTTGTGGGTGGGGTTACTGTTTTACGTCACACGGTTTCCTTGCTGGTGCAGTGCCACAGCCAGTGTTTGATTTAAATAATTGGCTGAGTTACTAAGACACAAACAGACAGATGCGGTACCCCTCACTGAGGGACTTGTCCTACTAGTACTGTCAGTCTCTCCTCCTAATCTATGCATTCTGCAACTGGACTCAAAGGGGTGTGTGAAATAGAATTAATGAAAAAAAATCCGTTATTAATTATGCCTCACCCAAACCTCTTCTCTTACCTGTGCTTGATGTTTAACTTGGGCACAGCGATGGCTGCATGGTGGTGATGGTTTTCTTTCCCAACATGCCATGGTTGTGGTGGTAGTGGTAGTAGACCCTGGCAGTAGCACTTGCAAATAAAAGAAAATGAGACAGTCAGTCGTCTGAGAGAGACTGTGGGAGGAGTAGTAGAACAAAGTACAGTACGGAACTTACTGCCAAACAATAATATGCCAAAATACAAGGAAACATAATGGTTGCGGGGATAGCCTAGTACATAGAGTTACAAACTCTAGCTGTGTCGAGTCACTCGACTAGGCCTACAGTACACCGTGGTCCGTGACTCGACACAAGCGTAACCGTTAGTGCTGTTTCGGAGGATGACAACAAATCCAATCTATGATGGCAATTAATGCTGATGGATTAGGTTCCTTTGGTAAAAAAATCCCAAATATACTGCTCATAGGAGGGTGGGCAAGCAGAAGAAGATCCGCGCCCTGCCTTGAAAATGCATTTATGTTGCTTTAGCCACATCCGCCCCAGCAAGCGTGTGATAAATTATTGGTGTACATTTAATTTAGTCACACCTCAATAAGTCACACAGCCCGGGGGAAGAGGGTTAGGGTTTGATGAATGGTTGGGAAGGGGGTTTTGGGAAAGGTTTGAGAAAGAAAAACAGTACGCATGGACAACAACAAAACACAATCTTGGCAGACAACCATATCCATAAATCAGTTAAGGGAGAAAAAGGAAATGCATGCATGATGATGATAACTTGATGGTTAATGATATTACTAACTACTACTACTAGACAATTAGACAGTACAGGGCAGCAGTATATTATGCAATTTGCCTTGCCTGTCTGCCCTCAGAGAGACCCGAATTACATACAGTTTCTGTTCTGTTGTACCGGCCCGGGCTTAAAGATAGCAAAGAAAAGTCAAAAATTGCTGTAGGGATGAATTGAATTATATAAGCAGAGAGCAAACATAACAACAACAACACACAGTAGTAATGATTGAAGACAAAAAAATGAATCGAAATTTAAAAGATGATGAAAGTTGATACTGTTACTGTATGTTATCCTGGTCAAAATGGGGAGTTGCATCTCGGCATTCGTCTTGGTCCTCCATTCCATGGACGCTCCGGCCATCAATCTTGCGTGACGCCACTGCCTGCCTGGCACATGTAGATTCATTGGTAAGGTAAGTGAGAGTTGTTTTTCCCAGTGTAGCACAGGGTAAGGGCCGGCCTGTAATTGCAGATGGGAAAACCAAAGGGATATTGAAAAATCAAGTAGAAAAAAAATGCCTAAATTACGGTGGAGTGCAACAAGAACACTTTCAGAGGCGGCATGGATTTGGATACATCATGTCTACTCTAGTCTGTTTCCAGCATTAACCTCCAACAACAACAGGACTGAGCAGGCCCACGGCACCCGTGACACATCCTCCATTTAGCGTACCTTTTTTGACAGAGGCAGACAAAGCAGATATACAGCAACATAGCATTTTACAAATTAAGTGACTAAATCAATGCCCCGCTGTCAGTCATACCATACCACCACACTCGACTCCACCACTACACAGACATGTAGGTCTGCAGTGGTTGTTGTTGACTTGGTTACCTTGTAATGCACTCATGAAACGCACTGAGTTATTCCATCAATCATCTCGGATCGTACTGAGTGACTGGAGTGCGAAGAGATAATGTCACTGTGGTCATCATCATGGTGTGTTGTCCAACTCAGTGTGCAGTAGTGTACAGATTGAGTCCCCTTTCCATATTCAAAATGCAATGGATCGGCCTGCAGTAGAAGTAGAAAATTGTTATTGAAAAACAAGAATGGAAACAAACATTGCATTGAGTTACTTTTAGTGTGTAGATTAGATAATAGTACACAATGAATTACCTTCATGCACTACAAACAACAACAACACAAATCACTCAGTCAGCGTCCAATGCATGTCATCATTCATTACCTGTTCCTTCTCATCTTCAGTTAATGGGCAGTCTGTATCGGCTCGGAAAGGAGGATAGCTATAGTAGTCATCATCATGTTCCACTTCTTTTGGAGAGACTCAACGAGGCAAGATTTTAGTTTTTCTTCGATTATGCTACATCCAATCATCATCTGGCTTGAGGGCAATAGATTTAGGTCGATTCAGGAGGATGGAGGAGCAGGACTCGGAGGAGTGGACTGAAATGCAGAGAGCTGAAACTCATAAGGCAATAAAATACGAAGACGGTGGTGATGGATTTGTTGTGATTTGAAGTTTCCAAACAGAAAGACAGACACAGAAATAGAAGTAAATAAGGGAGAACCACAGTAAGAAGTGGAAGCCTAGTTGTCACCGTCAGGGAAGTATAGCTCGTCCTCAAACTCTGGAGGTTCAACCAGAAGTAGGTAATCAGCATCCAACACGCTACTTCCATCACCTGAGCCGCTGTCCTCATCTTCCTGCGGTGATTCATGTATTGTGTAATTCGGTGGTATAAATTGCTGATTCATTTTGATCATGGTTAACCTCTCCACGTTTATGGGTGAGAGACTGGTCCTTTTCACTGTTACAATGGAACCAGCAGCACTGAAAACACGTTCAGAAGAGACACTTGCGATAGGGCAAGCCAGATAGTTGATCGCCAGCCTGCTGAGCACTGGCCATTGGCCCCTTTTGCCATACCAATACCGCAATGGGTTTTGATCAATGTAGACCTCTGTTGGGTCATCCAGGTAGGCCTGGACCATTCGGTCAATGTTCAGGGGTGCTAAACTTAGTGCGGCCTCTTTTGTCTTTGCATCAGCACTGGACCTAGCAAGTCCTTGCTGTAAATACCAATCCTGTGCCGTTTGTACTGGGGCTGATGATCCGGTTCTTGCTGTTGTCGATAGTGTTGGTGACAGCTGTGAACCAAATGCACTGCCCACAGGCTCTGAAGTTGAACTTGATGCAGGATGCCCTGCTGCAGTACTTGATGTGGGTTTGAGGCCTTTAATTACCAGCCGTTCATTTTCCAATGTACTGGCTGCCTCAGCTATCCAAGTTTTGTACCGGGCAACATCCACTTCTGAAAAAGGGAGTAATGTCTTACTGTGCAGTGCCGATTTGTACCGTGGATCCAGAATTGTGGCACAAATGTAATGTTGTTGTGACAGAATCTTATTTTGCACCCTTGCATTTTCACTTAAGCGACATGATAAGCTCTCCGCCAACTGATATGCTTCTTTTTTTCCTCCACACCTATGTACGCTTCACACACCCTCTTCAGCTCTTGCTCTAGCATGTGCAACAATGGGATAGCTTGGCCCATAGTACAGTCCTCCTTGCTGACTTCACGTGTGAAGACCTCGAAAGGAAGAAGCATCTCTGTAAGAGATTTAACTAGGCACCATTGGTCCATCTGAAGGGTCATGCCTTTCACAGCAGCATCCGCCCTTTGCATGACATATTCATTGATTGGTCTGTACTGCTCAAACAGACGGTCAAGCATGTAATACGTTGAGTTCCAACGTGTTGCCACCTCCTGGATCAGTGCTTTGACTGGCATTCTATAGTCACGTTGAATGATCCTCAGCTGCTTCCGGGCTTTAAAAGAATGGCTGAAATGCGTGCATATTCTGCGGCAGGTGGTCAGTAAGTTGCTGACTATGGGTTCTTTTTCAGAAAGTCTTGAACTATAATGTTAATGCAGTGCGCCAAACACGGGACCCTGAAATACTTACCAAGCGTCATGGCCTTAAGTATATTACTGCCATTATCCGTGGCAACAAAACCAATGTGAAGCCCTCTGGGGCGCAGCCATTCAAAGACCTTGTTGTTAAACTCTTCCAAAATGTTTTCAGCAGTATGAGATTTCTCCATGGCGAACATCGCTATAGTTGCATGTTTCCGAGAAGCATTAAAATTTGCAGCTGTGTCAACAGCACCTACTTCAGATAGCTTGTCTCTAACCCCCACAAAGAGACCCAGTGTGCAGTGATGCACATGTAATCAGTGGCTTGGCAACTGGTCCACATGTCTGTTGTCAGGTGGATTTTGTGAACAGCACTCTGCTGCAAAGCTTGTCCAACCAATTCCAGCACATCGTGATGTAGTGCTGGAACAGCAACTCGGGCAAAATAGGACCGGCTGGGAACCTTCCATTTAGGGCAGATGGCTGACACAAATTCAAGGAAACCCACCCCTTCCACAAATGAAAAAGGGAGAAGGTCCAGCGCTAACATTTTAGCCAGCTTCGCATTGTACAACCGTGCCGTTGGGTGGTTGCGTTGGTACTGCCCCTCCGACCTAAGCATGCTGTCAATGGTAGGCTTGAATATTTTCCTTAGTGGTGCACCTTTCTTCTTGAACCCAGCTAGGCTCGACGACGCTGCACTTTTGCTCATTGCAGTGCCCGGTTGCCTTGTTGTCTCATGTTGACTCTTACTACTGTGCCACTGAGATGTTGCTGAGGATGTGGGCGTTACCAGTACACTGCTGGGGGTAGGGCTAGAAATGTCTCCCTCTTGTTGACCTTCCACCACGATCATATCTTCCCCTACTTCTTCATCCCCAACAACAGCAATGGGTCCAGTTTTACTTTTTGTAAGTGAAGTAGGTGAGCCTCCCACCTGATAGTGTGGTGTTTTTTGAGATGACTTGTTTGTCCTCCGGTACCATAGTTTGTACCAAGCTTACCCCGCCTAACAGCCTGCCGACAAATTGAGCATATAGCAATGTTCTCCTCCTTACTGCTAACCGAAAAGAAGTCCCAAACTGGGGAGGAGAACTTTCTGGAGCTGATGGAGGTGCCACTTTCAATACCAGATGAAATGGAGGGTGTGCATGGAATTTGACTCTGTGCACTTACATTACCACCACCTACTGAGGTGGTGGTTGAGCTTGATGTAGGTCCCTGCCGGGCCTTTGCAAAGGCAAATATGGAAGCTGGAGGTCGTGTTGGCGTTACCTGTGTTGGTGGTATCCGTGCTACATCCCTCGCAGCGATTTGGGATAGTCTAATAATGTTGGTCTCCATCTCCGCAGGCCCAGGAGTGATGTTCGTGATGACTGGCTCTTCATCATCATCACCCCCTCGTCTACATCTACCTCCATAACTGTAAGGCTTTCTGGAACCTTCCTTTTCACTAGCCTTGTCTTGTGGTGTGCATCACTCTCAGGCTGAGCTGGTGGCTTCCAAGTGGCATCTAGATCATCAGAAGCGGGCCTTGAAGAAGAAGTTGATGTACTAACCCTCCTTTTCCTTGCTGGGGGTATGGAAGACACTGGATCTTCTGGAACAGTGGCTTGCTCCTCTTCGTCTGCAAAAAGCTCGATTTCCTGAACTGCCCCTACTTCAGGTGGAACAGCTACTATTGTGGGCTGTGGTTCCGGCTGTGGTTCCGGCTGCGGCTGTGGTTCCGGCTGTGGTTGCGGTTCCGGCTGTGGTTGCGGTTCCGGCTGCGGTTGGGGTTGCGGCTGTGGTTCCGGCTGTGGTTGCAGTTCCAGCTGCGGTTCGGGTTGCGGCTGGGGTTGCCCACTTATCTGCTGAGTTTGCGCCTGCGAGTGCGTGGATTGGGTACTACTTTGCGATAATGACATTTCAACATCACTGGTCGTTAGTAGACTGGCTACCTCTGCCACAGTCATGGGCTTGGGCCTAGGTTGCTGGGGTGGGCCCACTGATGCAGAGGTGCTGCTCCCAGCTTGGTCCCCGCTGGACACCGCTGCTGCAGGCGTAAGTTTTTTTTTACCAAAAAACACATCGGCCGGCACCCCAGTCTTGGCAAGTGCCACTTCCTTCTTCTGTCCCTTCTTCTCACTGGCAACTTTCTTGCTACTGGAGGACCTGGTACCTTTCTTTGGGGCCATCTTCTTCAGATGTCAGCAGGACGCAGGTGCACAAGTTGCAGAGATGTCTGTGGTCACACGTGGACGTGACGCGCAGCAGGACTTCAGCCTGGCAGTACAACGGGTGATGATGATGATGACACCTCCTCCTCTGTCTTTTTGTGCACCTAAAAGCAAAGAAGCCAGGAGAAGAACATCAGTGAAATGTTGCATTTGTTGTTGTGGTTCAATTACTAGTAGTACAAACAAACAAATAAAAGATATAAATTAGTGTAGCCATTTGTGAGACTGTCAACAAGGGCTTTCATGGTATACTGTGTACACTGTCAGGAAGGATAGGAAAGAAGAGGAACAACAACCAAAATACAAATGTAATAGAAGTGGACCCTGTTTGGCATTAAATTATTTGCTCATCACATCATTCAGGGAGCTGCAGCTGGCAAAGGGGATGGATGCAAGCAGTAAGCCAAGAGGAAAACCATGCAGGCCTAAATGGCAAAAGCAGCACACTTATAACTCCCACCAGAAATGGCCACCAGCCACATGGACACTCACAAATCACAAGCAACAAGCATGAGGCCTGGAAAACAATGTACTGAAACAGGCCTACGATAGCCAGGCAAAGGCTGCATGGTAAACCACACTGCTTTGCCTGTAATGCAATAAAATGCAAAAACGAAAATACACAGGGCTAAACAAGGCCTGCAACACACCACACACAACTAAGGCATGTAACACACCCCAAAAAACTGAAATACACCCAAAAAATTAATCCACATTTTGCAATTCAATGCCATCCATGTGCCCTAAATGATGTTTAAATTCAACAGAACACACAAACAGTTCTTTTATGCACCCCTGACTATCTCTGGGCCCACTGGATGGAAGGCCTGTTGGCAGATTAGGCTACAAGCTTGCAGGCCTATGGCAAAAAGCACACTGCCTGGCTTCAAAATGGCCGCCAGCCTCATGGCCAGGCCCACAACAACAAGAAACTGAAGACAGACAATGCAGGCCTATGGCAAAAAGCACACTACCTGGCTTCAAAATGGCCACCAGCCTCATGGCCAGGCCCACAACAACAAGAAACTGAAGACAGACAATGCAGGCCTATGGCAAAAAGCACACTACCTGGCTTCAAAATGGCCACCAGCCTCATGGCCAGGCCCACAACAACAAGAAACTAAAGACAGACAATGCAGGCCTATGGCAAAAAACACACTGCCTGGCTTCAAAATGGCCGCCAGCCTCATGGCCAGGCCCACAACAACAAGAAGCCTAGGCCACAAAGGAAACACATGCAGGCCTATATGGCAAAAGCAGCACACTTATAACTCCCACCAGAAATGGCCACCAGCCACATGGACACTCACAAATCACAAGCCACAAGCATGAGCCCTGGAAAACAATGTACTGAAAACAGGCCTACGATAGCCAGGCAAAGGCTGCATGGTAAATCACACTGCTTTGCCTGTAATGCAATAAAATGCAAAAACGAAAATACACAGGGCTAAACAAGGCCTGCAACACACCACACACAACTAAGGCATGTAACACACCCCAAAAAACTGAAATACACCCAAAAAATAAATCCACATTTTGCAATTCAATCCAATGCCATCCATGTGCCCTAAATGATGTTTATATTCAACAGAACACACAGAAACAGTTGTTTCATGCACCTCTGACTACCTCTGGGCCCACTGGATGAAAGGCCTGTTGGCAGACTAGGCTACAAGCTTGCAGGCCTATGGCAAAAAGCACACTACCTGGCTTCAAAATGGCCGCCAGCCTCATGGCCAGGCCCACAACAACAAGAAACTGAAGACAGACAATGCAGGACTATGGCTAAAAGCACACTGCCTGGCTTCAAAATGGCCGCCAGCCTCATGGCCAGGCCCACAACAACAAGAAACTGAAGACAGACAATGCAGGCCTATGGCAAAAAGCACACTGCCTGGCTTCAAAATGGCCGCCAGCCTCATGGCCAGGCCCACAACAACAAGAAACTGAAGACAGACAATGCAGGCCTATGGAAAAAAAGCACACTACCTGGCTTCAAAATGGCCGCCAGCCTCATGGCCAGGCCCACAACAACAAGAAACTGAAGACAGAAAATGCAGGCCTATGGCAAAAAGCACACTGCCTGGCTTCAAAATGGCCGCCATCCTCATGGCCAGGCCCACAACAACAAGAAACTGAAGACAGACAATGCAGGCCTATGGAAAAAAAGCACACTACCTGGCTTCAAAATGGCCGCCAGCCTCATGGCCAGGCCCACAACAACAAGAAACTGAAGACAGACAATGCAGGCCTATGGCAAAAAGCACACTGCCTGGCTTCAAAATGGCCACCAGCCTCATGGCCAGGCCCACAACAACAAGAAGCCTAGGTCACAAAGGAAACACATGCAGGCCTATATGGCAAAAAAGCAGCACACTTATAACTCCCACCAGAAATGGCTACCAGCCACATGGACACTCACAAATCACAAGCAACAAGCAGGAGGCCTGGAAAACAATGTACTGAAAACAGACCTATATTAGCCAGGCAAAGGCTGCATGGTAAACAACACTGCTTTGCCTGTAATGCAATAAAATGCAAAAACGAAAATCCACAGGGCTAAACAAGGCCTGCAGCACACCACACACAACTAAGGCATGTATTTAGCACACAGCCCAAAAACTGAAATACACCCAAAAATACACATTTTGCAATTCAATCCAATGCCATCCATGCCCCCTAAATGATGTTTGAAATTAAAAAATACATCACACAGCAAAGGAACAGTTGTTTCATCATGTTTCATCATGCACCCACCCATGACTAGCTCTGGGCCTACTGGCTACAGTGGCTACCCACCACTATATTTATTTTTAAAAATGATGAAAATTACAAAAATTGTAATTGCAGCAACTGCAATGACCCAATCAAACAACACCAACTTACTTGTAAAATCTCAAATCCCAAAATCCTCAAATCCAATGATAATGATGCAGCAGACACAAAGAGTGATCCTTCCAGCTCAAATCCAAGTGAAAAATGAACAGGAGATGGAGAAAGCACTGGGAGGAGCCTGCTGGAAAGGAACAGGAAGTAGTAGACTCTGTGGCACTTCCTCCCTCTCCCCCCCCAAAAAAATGACAAAAAAGGACACCCAAATATCAATCTGAGGTTTTTTTTCATGCAAATCATCAGTTTATAGAAGGTTTTATGCTGCTCGCGATATTATTCTTCTCCAGATTGAAAATTTTGCGTGTTCGGGATCGCAGGTTTACAAAGATTCTGCCGGAAATCCGATGGCGCGCCCGAATGACGTGTTCGCGATCGCAATCTCTCTCGTGGTGCATGATGGCGCGACGAATGACGTGTTCGCGATCGCACACTCTCGCGTTGTCCGATGGCGCGGCGAATGACGTGTTCGTGATCGCAAACTCTCGCGGGATCGCGCGGCCGGCTACCGAAATCTCGTGGCACACGCGAACGAATAGGAAAACCCGTCGGCGAACGCAGGAATCCCGGTAAGTCATAATCGCGCGCTAGAATGCATTTTTAAAGCGTGAACAAGAAAATAATTCCGCTTCGCCGCGGATCGCGGAATTGTTTGCAATTCCGCGTTCTCCGCGGAACGCGAAATTGCCTAAATTCCGCAAATTCCGCGAGCGGAGCGGAATTCAATGCCCAGGGTTAAAATAAATGCATCTTAATAATCATAAAACACTGCACACGACAAAAATACATATGAGTGCGTTTATATCAGGAGTATAGTGCACCCCTACAATTTAGAGTGCTGTAAGCGCTCTATCAGAAGTGTGGTAAGCAGCTCAGTTGACTGTGATCTTCGGAAATACTATAAAGGGACCTGCAGAGATGACCAAAGCTGCTAGCTTACTGAAAACCATAAACTATGCACCTGTCTCTAAGCCTTCTTCACCCAGCACACTGCAAATCACTACGTCCCACAACATGATAACCACTCCTCATGGTCTGCACACACAACATGGAAAGACTTCCTCCATAGAATGTAAACAGAGACAACATATTCCCAAGCACACCTGACATTGTTGAATGTGTTACCTTGTAGGCAAGCCCTTTAGCACCTCACATGTAGTAATAAGTGCTAAATAAATGTGACAATACAATTCAGTTCAGTACAATACAAGAGAGATGAGAAAAACTGACACTCTGAGGTAGAGAGCGACAGCAGAGAGATGAGAGAGAGAAATAGATAAACCTAAAAGTACCTAACAGAGAGAAAGGCAAAGAGGGTCAGAGAGTGGAAGTAACAAAGAGAACAAGCATTGCCAATAGGTCTAGCTATCCAAGGGCTATTGGTGTTGTCAATGCCAATGTATTTTAGAGACATGACATCCACTGTCTAGAGCTGAGACCTAAAAATAAGGTATAGTTCTTTGTATACTGCTACTTACTAATAAATTCCCACTACAATGCTTGAGGCTCTTGATTAATTTTTAGCAAAGAGTTGTAATTTTCACCCCATATTCACAAGGTATACCCAGCATGTCTCTTCGAGACAACGCATGCGCTGTCTAGAGCAGAGACCTAAAAAACTATATGAAAGAAAAACAACAAAAACAGAACAGCATTTCAGAGGTTGTGTACTTTGTCCATTTCAAATAGATTAGAGTAACCAATCAAAAGACAGCTGAAATCTGGAGCTGACTCATGTCACACAAAAGCAGCTTATTCAGTGCGCTTTTCTTTGCATTATGGAAATCATAGTCCTGTGTTTATATTAGTAAACAAAGGCTACAGGTTTTATATTGTACTGAGGCATAAAAAGAAGCAAAAAGCAGGACATAATGATCAATAAGAGGAAAACGAAGACAGTGAAGAGGTGCCCATAAACACTAACAGCAATTACATGCATTCCGTACTGGGACTCAATTGGAAAACCTACTGGGACTGTTTTATGACTTGATATATAATTGTGCAAACCTATGTTGAATGAAACCAGTCATATAAATGCTTCTTCCTCGATGATTCACAGGGACATTCTGATGGGCTCTGAGGAAGGAAATTGGCCCCACATTGAAACCTGTTGTGCTGCGTCAAAGAAGGCAAGGCAGAACACAAGCAGGCAGCTCTACAAAGTACTGAGCTACAAGACACAGTATGGTGAAAGGACCAGTAGAAGCATAATCATGCACAACACTGTAATTAAAGAAACCACAGAAAACTGGGACATGTATTTATTTAAGCTCCTATTGGGTGCCAGAATAGTCTTTAGAAAAAGGGACATGTGCTGACTGATTGGTCCGGGTCCCGAAAGCAAAACCACAAATGAAACTGAATTTACGTTTGTGATGGGAATTGAACAGGCTTACCTTCCAAATTATTCATGTGATGTTCAGCTGGTTCGTCTAATTTGAATCCCTCTGTTTGTAATTCTGGCTCCATGAATAACAAAAGTCTTCCCGTTACAGAAGTGAAACCTACTGCCCGATGCTGTGATGTGCTGAAGTTGAATATTGGTCATTAATGGTAGCTGTCCAATTGGTTGTTAATTCCTTGCTCCGAAAGCTTCAGCATGATTGTTTTTGTATTTATGCAATCCTGCGTTTTAGTAGCTGCGCATGAATTTGTAAGATCGCAATCTTTTGATAATACAATTTTGAATGTATTTTCCCTGTCATTTTAACACCTAACCTATTTGAATGGTGAAAATTGTGAAAAGCAAGCAATAAACGTTCACGCTATGATTGCTACATATTTTGCTGAAGCGAAAACCTTAATTTTGACTGTGGGATTTGTTTTCATCACGTGTTTTTGTTAGTGTGTTGTACCACATGACTTTGACGTCTTGCACACAGAGGCAGTCCGGGCATTTTGCGACGGAAGTGCTTGTCAGCTTGTATCTCTTTATGGTGGACGCGGAAGAGCTGACGCTGCATCAGAGGCTGGTTGTGGCAAGCCACAGTAATTAAAACAAGCAGCGATGAGGGAGGGGGTGGGGGATGGCTCAAACAGCAAAGCGGTAGGGCATTGGGGGACGGGCAAGCAACCCCGGGAAATCTTCTCACTTTGAAGTCAGATAAAGTAAAGAGGCGCCCTCGAAAACAGCATCTGACATTTGATCTCGGTCTTTGAATACACAGCAAATGTGACAAGATAAGAACAAGATTTACAGGGCTGTTTACATAAACAGAGCGCTTTTGTTAAATGGTCAAAACAAATTTAAAAAGTAGTCCCTAAAACACTTCGTAAAATGGAGCAGCGGATAGATAGTAGTAATTGGTCCATGCTCTCGGGGAGGGCTAATCACAGGAAGAGACATGACACATGCATGCCATGTATAAAGGGGGAGAACGAATATAAGAGCAACAATGGAGCCAGCAAATGGGAAGCCTATGGGCAGGCTGAAGCCCACAAAGTATATACAACATGTCTCTTCATGACAGCGCATGCACTGTCTAGAGCCAAGACCTAAAAAGGGAAAGCACACAAGAGGAAAAGAAGAGAGAGTACTTCATACAAAATTTGAGAGAGGACACCTCAGAGTGACAAACATTTGGATATTTAATGCATCCGGCTGCCTCTTGGTGCTTAAGAAGCGAAGCGTTTCATCTAAGAGCAGGGGGTTTAGGCCAGAAAGGGGTGAATTCGGGGTTGGATTTAGTTCAGGCTCGCGGTGCACTGAGCACCATAATTAGGTGGTGGCCTGAAGGATGATGTGAGGGCAGGCAGTGGCAGAAGCCAAAACAGTTGGTTCCTTTTTTGTTTGAGGTATCTGTTGACACTGGGCCGAGCCATAGCCAGACAGCTGGCTCTAGGCAGATTCGAGCATTCAGTGACTGGAACATCTCTAACATTTGTGCAGCGTCTGCAATGCTACCTAGGCAGTTCCTTGTGCAGTTCTGGAAGTTGCAATCCAGCACGGTGCTATCAGTTTGCTTGCAAATATTGATCGAAATCCTACTGTGTTAATATTCATGAGGCCGGACACCTTTTGAAGATAGTTGTAAACTGATGCGAATGTAGCAATGGATACCTCCAATACTGGATCCACTCTCGCAATGTGCATATGCAGTGACCCTAGCAATGACAGCAAAAAAATGTCACATCACATAAGGGCTTTGAAGAAGCATACGTTGATCAATGGGAATTCTGTGTTTTTACTCATTGGCCACTGAGAGGCCAGAAGTTAGCTTCATGTGACGTCAAACAGTATGTGATGGTTACTTCAGAGAGGAGTTGGTAACCTCTCAAGACCCAGCGGACACAGAAATGGTTGGAAACCATTAATACATTTTCTTGCAAATCACAAACAGGGCCGTAATGTCTCTTTTTTGCCCATTTCTCCTTGCGCTTCACATGGAACTTGCAATGGGGAGCTTGTAAGTCCCAGCTACAACTGAGGCTCACATCTTACTTCAGTAAATTGCAACTTCAGTTTCCCATTGCAAAGCAAGCGGCTTGCGCATCGGAAAATTTGAGTTGCAAAAACCTCTTTAGTGCATCTGGTCCACATGCCCAAATGTGGTTTGCAATTGCCAGGGCTGCTTGGCAAACAAGGTCTCCATATTGTCAGAGAGGGGGTCCTGTGAAAAATGGAAACAATAATTGTATAATGGTCAAAGGTACACTCGTTGACTACAATACTAATATTTTGAAATGAAGGCTTGTCTAGAATCACAAATATCTGTTGATTTTCGCATAATCGAGGATTTTCATTATTTAAAATGTGCTGCAGACCTTGAATTACAGCTCTTCTAACATTAATGCAAGAGTGGGCGGCATTTTCTGTAATGGCCCGACTTTACCACCTAGTAGTAATGACATATTGCAGTGGGTGGTATTCCTACTGCGTGTAAAATAGAGCTCCAGTTCAAATCTCGTCTAGATATCCTCTCGAATCAAATTAAGAGAAGTACTGTGATTGTCCCTGTGATGATAAATGCATCCAAATCCCTATGCAATTTTTTATTATCTTTCGCATTTTAGCAGAGGATGTGATTCCTATCACCTGTATTGATTGCTTTCCCTATAAGGAATGTCCAATTAACCCTTTGCCTTTGTCGATCGACCTCTAATCTATCAACTCAGTATCGGATTCCACAATGTGTGTGCAGGGCTTGAAATTATCGACTGGCAGGCTTTACCTCCAAGATATGTGTTTGCTAAGAATCTTCCGAATTTGAATCCATGAAGGCTGGGAGGGAAAGGTGGAGCACATGTACTGAGTGTACAAGGAAAGCTCAGGTTTTTTAAAACTGAATTTACAAGCCCCCTGCGCCGCATGTGGGTCACTTTTTTTAAATGGGAAAAAGTGACGTACGGACGGCGCAAGGGGCTTGTAAATAAGCCCCTGTCATTCTTTTGTCCTTTAAATGCTATGTTTATGGATATTTGACGCTCGAGGCCATGCCAAAAAGGAAGCACAAGGGTTATACCTGCATTTGAGCACCAACCTCCTATTCGACATTTCTACTCCGGTTTTTTTTCTTTTTAATTTGAGCATTTGCTTGTCTATTGTCTATTTCCAAATAATGCTACCTCCCTAATCGGCCGCATGAATAGACATTCGATCATACTGTACATCGATTTGTGAACGGAGAGATGCTAATCGGTGACCAAAATAAATAACGCAGAAGAGGCGGCGCGTGGGGGGCCTGCTAGGAACGATTACTTATAGGGTCTGGTTCTGTTTATCGGCTGTCTAGGTTTTTATCGCATCCTTGTGGGGGCTGATGGCCATCTGCAGCCTGTGGCTCTGCATGTGCTTTTATCTCCTCTGCATGAAAATCTTCAGCATGACGGGAAATGCAATGATTTTCCACTCCGGATCACAATAGTCTCCGATCTGTTTACTTATTCAGTGGGATTTTAATTTTCTATCTACCATGAAAAACCTTGCACGTCATCACTCTCTGCGGATCTAGACTTTGCACGCTCTGTGTGAAGTGGCACAGAGAAAGAGCAGGAAAGGGGAGCATGACTTAGGTGAGTAAGGAAAAAATATGGCCTAGAAGGGAGCAAAAAAAGAGAATATCCAATATAACAAAGAATTAATTTATGTGGTGTGGGATTGCATCAAACGTCTGAGGTGTCCTAGGCAGTGCTTCATTTGTGCTACTGGGTACCAGCAGGTGTGCCCCATCACTCATTTTTGGGGACCAGAACTTATTTTTCATCATCAGAATTTCACCCAAAGCTTGAGAAAGAAAGGCAGAAAATGGATCAAAGAGGACCGAAAGGTAGGAAATTGGTGAAAAGGGAGAAAGCAAGGGTGAAAAAGAATGTGCAGGAGGGCATTAAAGATACAGGAAGTGCCGGGTGGTAGAAGAGAGAGGTAAGAGGTGGAAAACAGACTAGGCCACCTAGGCCTTCAGCAGCACCTGAAGTGCGCTCTTAAGAAAAACTGTGGGCCTTGCACTTAGTTTGTACACATTAAACACTGGTCCTAGACCTGTTTAGAGAAAGAACTGCTGGGAGTGGGAATAAGCTGTGGTAAAGACAACACTCAGGGAATCTTTGGGTGAATCCCATTAGTTCTACGGAGGCCTGGAGATTACCTGTGCTCCGTCAAGGCATTTGCTCACATTTTGCACCATTCAGGTTTCAATGCATCTCTCATAGGTGTTGTGTACAGAGGATAGTGGGGGAAGGGTGCCTTGAATTCTGGAGAGAGCTTTGTTTGGTGGGGGGGAGGCGGGGGGTGAGGTTCATGAGCTTGAGACTGGGAGTGTTGGAACCTGGGTCTGTTTTTTCACTAATAAGCCCTCTCCTCCTTTTCCCAAACTGGCCCTAAGAATGTACCGGGCACATTTTTAGGCAGTTGTGTCTGTGACCTAAACTCCCACAAACGTATTAAAGCATTTTTAATAAATAGAAACTAATGTTCGATTTAAATGTATTTTAGTTAGCATAACTAGGCCTCAGTCAAAGACAAGACTGGAGACAGCTGCCCTGGCATATATTCAAAAGAAATGTGCACTTTTATTTTACAATGAATGAGCCTTGCCACGTTCATGTCTCTGTTTATGTTTTTCCATTTTCGAAAATAAGTGAAATAGAAACTTTCTTCACAGTCTTTGCTTGTTGATAAAATACAATTGTATTAATTTGCTCTCACAGGGAAAGATGTGCCTGGAATGTTCTCGTACATTGCAATATTCAACACCTTTTACCCCTGTTCAAACGAGATAGAAAGAGAGAGTAAGAGAGAGAGAGACATTCACTAACATGACTATCAAAATCCCATTTGTCACGACTAAAAGCAACCCTTAATGCCGTAGGAAAAATGATAACGGGAATGAGATGCTTCAACCACATCACACTACTCTCTCAAGTCTCTCCAATGCTTCCCTTTCGATGTAAGGATCCTTCTTAAGATAGCATGCCTGCCTCACAAAGCCCTGCACTATGACACTTCTGAGTACCTAACCCACAATCTCACTATCCTAGGAGGCAGTCACTCACGAAGTAGTGCAAGTTCCCTTCTGTTGGAACCATTGAGATTCAGAAAGCATGAAGACCTACGCTGCACTTTCTCCAGTTCGGCCCCCAGAATATTGGAAATTGCTCCCACCAGATATTCGACTGAACCCATCGACCATTCCTTTTAAAAAGAAGGTCAGAAGGATTCTATTCAAAAGATTTCTCCCATGGTGAGCAGATCCAAGGTTGACACCTGAACAGCCCACCCTCACCTGTTACCCTCTCCCCACACTGTAGCCAGCAGCGACTTCCCTGACAACCCGCCAGAAAAGCACATGGGCGAATAACCTTAGCTGATATAACTGTCTATGTTGTTGATGGATGTTTATTTATATACTTCATTGATGTTAAGAGTAACAACATTTTCTCTGTAGAGTGCTGACGTTTTGATTTATATTTTGCATATGTTGTAACCGATCTCTATACAGCGCTTTAATGCATTTGGGTCATGTTCGCCCTTTATAAAACTTGTTAACATACATAAACGCACTAACATTTCTCTCATTTCCTATGTATGCCTTATTATATTTATGCATGAGAATAGGTTTTCGTTAAATGTTTATTATTTGATGTATCATATTTTCTTGTTTTTCTATTGGTCTATGTAAAAGTTACTTTATTAGTCCAGCCCTATGATGTAAGATTTTACCATGTTGAGTGTGTGCCTTACACCACCTAGAACATATAAAATGTGACCTTTTTGGAATGTGCCATACTTTTCTTGCCTTGTGAACTGAGCAGTCTCTATGTCATTCTCCTCACTGATGTATACTTAGACATTTTGCTTACTTTCTTGAAGGCAGACTTCAAGCTAGTCTGTCTATCTGATTTATAATTAGACTTTGCTTGACTTTTGAACTATGCAGATTTATATTAACCCTCTTGCGGAGTTAGATTGTGACTCTGGCTACTCACTTGCTTTGCAGTTCGACCATATGTTGATACCTTTCTCAATTGGCATTATTTGATGCATTATTGATGCCGATTTGAATTTGACTAACTACTTTTTACCTTCTGTAATGATTCTTACATTTGAATAAACCTTTATGGTTTCGAGTGTGACATTTTTCTGTATTGGCAATTGACCGCTGTCTATTGAGACTCACATAGCCCCTATCCTGCTTTACTACGCTTTTTTTGTATTAGTTAAAAGTGTTGACAGCTGACTGTGTTTAAGGAAGGGCTCCATTTTAGTCAGAATAACAGAAATGACTATCCTACTCCCCATACATTATATCTCTGTTAGCTCTTGATTTTATTGGTAATTTGTGGAAAAAATGCCAGCGTCAGTGCGAAAAATGAGTGAGAGCCATCAATGAGACACCCAGATCGTGATGTCTGCATCGAGAACTTATGGAACTTTGAAACCTCATTGAATCACAATGAAATTCCATTTCTGACATTCTTGTTTATGAGCCCAACACCCCACCCAGAGAGATTCCGGCTAAGAAGGATTTGTATAAGCGATCTAACCTCTTATGTCCAACATGAATGAAATCCCCCACCTGTGCTCAGGCAATATTTCTCAGAGATGAATTGCCCGTAAGAAATGAATCCTGTCTCCAAACATTTACTGGTTGTCTGTGATCAGCTTGTCTTGCCTTTCCAGGCTTAAGAACCCTGTCTCATTTATGTGTATGCCCCAAGCACAGTGTGCTGACTCCATGCTGCTTGCCTTGTAATCAGATCCTGGTTCCATTCCAAAGCCATGGGTTAAAATCCGAGCTTCCTCAATCAAGTTTTTTAGTTGAATAGTCCCTGTAATGTGCTTGTTCCAACCTCTGTCAGCAATTCTCTTGCAGATAATTCCAACAACCCTGTCCACTGGGTTAACATTAGTGTCTCCTGAAGTACAGTGGATGGAAAGCATATGAATGAGAATATGTCAATGGAAGTGATGGAGCAGGGTTTGAGAAAATTAAACCTGCTCAGATTAATTCCTCGGTAACATTTACTAACAGTGTGCGGTGAAACTAACATGCAAAAACATGAAAACACGGGGAAATGCTTATGCGCATGTGTGCACTAATGTGTGGACTAATGCATGAAAGACCAGGCCGCATTTCGCGTTCTGCTTGGAAATAAAAATAATAATAATGCTGCTTTCTGTGCGTTAATGCTTTGTTAGACAAATAACGTGGGATAGTGCAAATGGTGGGCGGTAAAACAGTGAGAATTATATTACATGAAACTAATAATGTCTGTGTTTTATAGATAGAACACCCCCTAAACTGACCAATGAGAGACTAAGATTCTGAAAATGTTGCTACAATGGTGGGTTGGACATAAAGATTTTTAGAGTATAACTAGGGTGTCTGGGGGGTGTTAGGCTCGCGCCTCTTTGAAGAAGCTAGAGAGGGGAGATCGTCGCTGTCCGTCGGTTTTCTGTATGCAGATAGAGGCCTACCTGTTTCCTGTTCCTGTCCTACTCTTTGTTCCCTGAACTCTCTTGGGGAACCCCCATCTATTTCCCATGGCCAGGGGGTAGATTTTCCACTAAAATACTTAGGTTAGTATAGCTAAATTCTGAACTTGCATAATCATTTGCAAATGTATTTTCGTCTCTGAAACTCTTGTCACTTCATCTATCCACTCCTTCATTTGTATTCTATTCATTGTGATATGAGTCTGATACCTTTTTGCTTTGATAAATGTTCTCTCTCTGTGATATATACTTTGTTTGCCTTGTAAAACTGTACATGATGAGCATTTACCTTCACATTATTTGCGATAAACATTATTGACCTTATACCGAGTTTGTGATTTTATTCAGTATAAATTGATAGTTAGTTTCTAATTATTACTGTCAACTTCTCAACTAATGATACATGGACCAGAAGAAAGAGAGTCGATTACAGGTCAACTGATTTAACGTTTAAACTTGAAACAGCGCAACGGGGATTTATGTGTTGGGTGTATGATTATGGGCCAGTGATTGTGTTTATTGATTATCGATCCCTGATTGGCGCTGGATCAGTTTTTGGTAGCAGAGGACGGTTTATTATTGATTAGTTCGGTAATAATTATCAATTATTGATTATTTGTTTCCTTAACATGAAAAGTTAGTGTTTTGTTCTATGATGTCTAGAAGTATGGGTACGGAGTTACCTAAGATCCCGGGATGATAACGTATTAGCCTGAAGAGGCAGAAGAATAGTGTGGATAAGTCATCACACTGCAGAAGTACTTTGTCTGTTGTCATAATACTTAACGACGAGAGGCTGTTAGTGTTATATTAGGGACTATTCAGTTGAGAGTAGATTTTGTTTGAAATAGCGAAGGGTCCACTTCCGAAACTCTGGCCTTACATCCCCAAAGGAGTACCAAGACCTCTTTCCATGTGAAAGTCCTCTTCCGAAACTTTGGCTAGTATCCCTAGAGGAGTACCAAGTCCTCCTGTAGCTTGTTTGGGTGTAGAATACCGCTGGTCGTTATTTTACTTGAAGTGAGAGAATCTCTTTTTGAAATGAAGACTATCTCTTTATTTAGTGGAACAGACAAGGTAGCATTGTTTTATGTTTGTTTTCTAGCAAGTTTTGTTGAGAAAAGTATAGAAAAACATTGCCGTATTATTTTGTAAAGGGAGGGTCAGTAGTTGGAGTAATACTGACATCACAAAAAAAAGCCGTGCTGGCATTGGTCAGACAGTTGGCGTTAGAAGTGCTGTGATTGGTTGATTACTGTGAGCCGCGCTGGTATTGGTCAAGGTACTGATTACGTAGGAGTGTTCTGATTGGTTGGTTGTGTGAGTCGCGCTTGTATTGGACGGTTGTTAGCAAATAGAATAATCAGAAGTACGAAGAGTTTGTTGTTTGTTTATTGAGTTGTATTTTAGCGAGAAAGGATTGAGAAAAATGAAGCTGGCTAATAAGATAAAGAGTTTTTTTAAAAAGGACAAACCAATAGTTACAAGAGAGGGAATTCCTATTCCACCTCCAAGAACAGCTGCTTCTTTTATGATGTTGGAACGTGGTTACCATACGTGTACTTGGTTAGAAAATTGGGTGAAATACACGGAAGATGATGGTGTTTTAGCTTTTCCGAAGCATGGTACCTTTAATGTAAGGATCCTACAGAATTTGAGAGGAGGAATGAACTCTTTAGAACCAAATCCGAGACCTACACAGTATGAAGCGCTTGAGGAATGGGAATAAGAAGCGTACAATCGAGAGAAGTATAGGGGCGGAAGGAGATATAGGAGTATAATGTCTAGGTATCCTTTTGAAAAACGGGATGATAAAATGAAAAGATGGAGGAGAGCTGTGATAGCGGATGGTTTGTACCCAGTTTTAGCTGCTGAAGAAGCAACGGGAGGCAAATGTAAAGAAAAGAAGAAAAATGTAGAGACATCAAGGATAGATTTTGACCCAAGTGATTCTGATGATGAGTTGTTAGATGACATTTTGACTAAAAGACCTCCACCTTATCAAGAGAAATCAAGTGAAACAGTCCCAAAATGCACCTTTAATGGGAACCCCACTAATTCCGCAGGTTCCACAAGTCCCGGTAGTTACTAGAGCAGTACAAGAGATTGAAATGGACATGTTGAATAGGACAAGAGAGGAGTTGACTCAGAAAATTAATCAGTTGAATCTGAATGCGGAAGCATTAACAGTGCCAGTAACAATTGGACCTATAGTTCCGTTGTATGGAGAAAAACAGAATATATCAACAGCACATGCGTTGACAGTCCCAATGAATAGAGACACAAATAAAGTGGTAACAATAGTTGATCAGGTAGAACAAACTGAAACAAGTAGCTTGTTTGTGAGATGTTAACTTAAACTCCTAAGAGAAGTGCGCAAATGGATCCGAGGAGATTAGTGCAGAATGTCACTCCGATATCAGGGAGTTCAATGGGACCTTCACCAGATGAATTAGATGACTGGATAAGGGGAATGGAAAAGCGAAAACCTCAACCACAGAGTATAGATGTGGGTAAATTGAGAGTGGATTTGGAAGAAATGATTATTGGTACAATAAGCCCAGACAGATTGAGTAATTATCGAGATGAGGAGTTGTTATTTCTGTGCAAAAATATTACTTGGAGAGTGATAAATCTTCATGAAAAGTTAACAGAGGCTGCTTGTGAATATGGAGTGGACATAGAGAGGTCAAGAGTGTTACAGAAAACATATAGACTGGATTTTACTGAAAAGGATTTAGAGAGCTTGAATGTGTCTGGTAAAAGATTGCAAATAAAAGAATTAATGAATATCCTGAAGAAATGGGGAGATGTAGAACGGTGGAAAGGTAGATGGGCGAAAAAGAAAGAAGAAATGATTGCCTATAAAACCCGTCTTTTTTTCCACTGAGAGAGTCAGAACAGGCTGAAAGAGTGTGTCCAATGAGAGAAGTTCCGGGTGGTGGATATGTTCACGTTCCTTGGACAAGACAAGATATATTGTCTTTTACTACTGACTTCCCTAGGTTGAGGGAAAAGCCAGTTGAATGATACAAACAAGTAGAGAGGTTTGTGAAGGTTTCAAATGTTTTATTGAAGGATTTGGATAGTTTATTTGAGATTGTTGTTCCAGCAGATTTATGGACAGAGTGTAAGATTGCTGTTGATTGGGCTAAAGAAAAATATCCTAGAGATGCGAAAACAGGTGCACCTTCAGATGAGGTGATGAAAAAATACCATCAGGTAATTACTTACCTGAAGGAAAAAATGTCTCCGAAAGAAACAGATTGGGTTAAAATTGACAGAACAACCCAAGAACCAAAGGAGTCGGTACATGCTTATTATGAAAGGTTGTTACAGGTGTTCAAACAGTACAGTGGGTTTGAGAATATTGGAGATAAAGATATGGGACATTTTGTGTATCGTTTTGTATTTGGATTAAAACCAGAAATTAGTAACATGATTCAGCAACATTTGATTTGTTGGCAGAGTAAAACAGTTGATGAAATACTGAGGTATGCAAAGTAATGTAGTGATGATATTGAATCAAGGCATAAGAAGCTAAAAGAGAAAATGATGTGGGCACAAGTGAAGGTAGAAGAACAGCAAGAAGGAAACAGTGGTTCTCAAACAGACTTTCAGATGAAAGGTCAGAATCAGAATGGTCAAGTAACGAGTGGTGGTAGAGGTAGAGGTAAACTGAATAAAGATGAAATGAAAAGGAAATATCCTTGTCATGCGTGTGGAAAAATTGGGCATTGGAAGAACGAGTGTAGATCTGCTCAGAAAAATAATGGGATGAATCAAAATTTAAATTCACAGATGCAGAATGAGGTGGTTGTGAATCAACAACAGCAACAGCAGCAGCAGATAGTTACTCCACAGTTACAGGTACCCCAAGCTCCTATGCCAAATAATGTGAATGCTCAAGTGCAGAGATACAGTGCGAACACTGGGTTTCATGCAGGTGAAGAAATTGGTAAGAATCAAAATGTGCAAATGGTTTCGCAATACTTGTTGCAGTGCAATGAGAGTGATTCAGACTCATATCAATGACGGTGCCTGATGGGGGAGGAAGAGTGCGTGCTTGGCGCAACTCTAGAGGTAGATCAGTCAGGTCCATTTGTTGATGAAAAAGTGGAAGGTAATGATATTGCATTCCTAGTGGACACTGGTGCTACCCGTTCTACTGTGAGAGCAGCAGAAATTCCAAACCTACCCCTCTCGGGAGAAACTATCCAAGTCGTAGGAGTTTCCAATAAGCATATCAAAACCCCAATAACAAAGCTAACAGAAGTTCATATTGGAAGATTCAGAGACATGCATCGGTTCGTGGTATGTGATACAAGTCCGGTAAATCTTTTAGGGAGAGATTTACTGTGCAAAATGAATTGCACAATTTATTGTACACCAGATGGTATTGCTTTCCAAACACCAGATGAGGATGTTGCGTTTAAAATGATGTTAGTGAAGCAAGGGACAGAAGTGGATGAACTGTTTTCACTTCTTACTGAAGAAGATTTGCCTGCAGAGTTGAGAAATACAGTAAGATCTGATGTATGGGATTTCTCAGGAAAAGAGATTGGTCTGATGAAAGGTGTGGATCCTATTCAGGTTGCGGTGAAAATGGGTGCAACTTTTCCAAACACACCTCAATACAAAATGACTCCTGAGATAACAGCAGGAGTTATTCCTGTGATTGACCAAATGATTGAGCAAGGTATTTTAAAAGAAATACTAAACAGTCCTTGTAATTTGCCTATTATGGGAATTAAGAAGCCAAGCGGAAAATATAGGATAGTACAAGATTTACGAAAAATAAATAAGATTGTGGTACCCTGTTGTCCAATAGTGCCAAATCCAGCAGTGATTCTATATCAAATTCCCTGTGATGCAGAATGGTATACAGTAATTGATGTGTCAAGCATTTTTCTCGATTCCCTTACATCCGGATTGTCAGTATTTGTTTGCGTTCCGGTTCGGAGACCGTGTTTTGGCATGGTGCCTGAGTTCCCCAAGGGTACACAGAGAGTCCATCGATTTTTAATCAGATTTTGAAAAAATGTTTGGAGACTTTGATTATGCCAGAAAAATCGGTTTTGGTTCAGTATGTTGATGACCTACTGGTGGCATCAAAAACACGAGAGGCATGTGTGACAGATACAATTGCCTTACTGAATCATCTGGCAGAAGGTGGACACAAAGTGTCACCAGCAAAATTGCAGTTTTGTAAACAGGAGGTCCAATATTTGGGACACAAAATAGAGAAAGGGGTCAGGAAGGTGACACCAGAAAGGATCAGTGTGATTCAACAAATGAGTCCTCCTAAAACTCAGAAGGAAGTGAGAATGTTCTTGGGAATGGTTGGATACTGCAGACAGTGGATCAGTGGCTTTTCACTGATTGCAAAGCCTCTACAGAGGTTGACACACAAAGATGTAACTGATCCGATTGAATTGGATGAAAGTATCAATGCTTTTATTGAGTTACGAGACAGTCTTTGTCGAGCACCTGCATTGGGAATGCCAGATTATACAAAGGATTTTGCGTTGTACTGTTATGAGAGAGATGGGTGTGCACTTTCAGTTTTAACTCAAAGACATGGGATGGCATGACGTCCAGTGGCATATTTTTCTGCTACTTTGGATTCAGTGGCTGCAGCGTTACCAGGTTGTTTGAAAGCAGTAGCTGCTACTTGTGTAAGCTTGGAACAAAGTGAAGCGATTGTGATGGGACATTCAGTTAAAGTATATGTGCCACACTCAGTTGAGAATCTTTTGACAAGAACACGTACACAGCACATGACCTATAGTCGGCTGACTAGGTATGAAAGAGTAATATTAAGTGCTGAAAATGTGACTGTGGTGAGATGTACAACAATAAATTCGGCAACATTGTTGCCTAGTCCATTTGTGAGGAAGTAAGAGATGAAGCAGATCACAATTGTTTGGATGTGACAGATTTGTACACGAAACCAAGACATTAAGGATACTCCTCTAGAGGAATCAGATAGTGTGATGTTTGTTGATGGATCTTGTCTGAGGAATGAAAAAGGCGTATTGAGTTCTGCCTATGCAGTATGTACAGTGGCTGCGGTTCTGGAAGCATCCTGTCTAAAAGGGGTAAATTCTGCACAAATTGCTGAACTGATAGCTCTGATTAGAGCATGCAAAATTGGCAAAAATTTGAAGGTAACCATATTTACTGACAGTCAATATGGTTTTGGGGTGGTTCACGATTTCGGACAGTTATGGATGCAAAGGGGATTTCTGACTTCTTCAGGTTCTCTTATAAGAAATAGCAAAAATATGAAAGATTTATTGCATGCTTTGCAATTGCCAAAGAAAATTGCGGTGGTCAAATGTTCTGCACATAAGTCAGGAAATGATTATGTGACGAGCGGCAACAGATACGCTGATCAAGTAGCGCGTTTCTGTGCACAAAATTCAATTGCGATAAACAGAGGGGTGGAAAAGAAAAATACTAATTGCCACCTGATGTTTTACTCCTGGGAAACTTGAGATGAGATTAGACAGTTGCAAGAAGAGGCAAGTGATGATGAAAAAGAAATTTGGAAAAAATCAGGCTGCAAGAAGAGAGCAGAAGTTGAAATTTGGGTTTATATAGATGAAAGACCAGTTATGCCAGATTCTTTACTATCCCAAATGGAAAGGGTATACCATGGAATTGCACATGTTGGAAGAGATGCAATGATTAGGCTCTTCAAGCAGTCATGGTACAACCCAAAATTCAGAGTCATTGCAGAGAGTTTATGCCAGAGGTGTGTTACATGTCAGCAGCAAAATCCAGGCAGAAAGACAGTTGTGAGTTGGGGGCGAATTGGAAGAGCAGCAGGACCATTTATGAGGCTCCAGCTCGATTTCATCAAGCTTCCCCCATGTAATGGACTAAAATATGTTAGTTGTTGTTTGTTGACTCACTGTCAGTAAGACTGCTCTCCCACCCTCGCAGCTCCACCACTAAGTGAGGCCCTCTGTGAGCCCCTGCACTCCGTTAGTGCTGGTGTTCGAGGCCCTCCTCCACCCGCAGGTTATACCTGCGCCTCATCCCTGGTGGTCCAGTGGACCCCTGACTCCTTCTCTCACTCTGCTTTCTGCCCCCTTCTTCCTCTCCTTTCTGCTCCGTTTCACCCTTTAGCCTCTTGACCCTTCACTCTTTTCTTCTCTTTTTCTCTGCCTTTTTCTCCGTTTCACCCTTTATTCTTTTTTCACTTTTTCTCTGTATTTCACTTTTTTCTCACTTTTCTCGCTCTTTTGGCCTCCTTTTCCGACGTTTTCCCGCTGCTGCTGCCCCCGCGGCCCCTCCCCCCCAGCGCAACCAGCCCGTTCCAGTTCCCCTCCCCGCTCCCGCCTCCTAGCTGTCCAGCCCTCCCCGACCCCTACTTAATGGTGGCCGCTGTGCGGCCTCGCCAAAGGAAAGCCCGTCTGCGCCCGTCCGCGACCCGACCGCGACCAGCGCCAGGAATCCTGGATCTCCGAACCGCCAACGCTACAACCAAGCAGCACTCTACACTCTCAATTCAGGACGCAACAACAACTGCACGCTAGCATCACCAGCCGACACCCACGGACCCTTCAGCTGTCACCACTGCCGGCACACCTGCAGCACCGCCAAGACCACGGACCCAGCGCAACCCACCCACAAGAACACAACCGATCCGAAGACCCTGCAGTGCATCCATCTCAACGTCCGATCCCTCCACAAGCACGCCACCGAAATCTGGGACCTCCTCGACAGCACCACCCCGGACATCGCATTCTTCACCGAAACCTGGACCAACACCACCTCGGGACCGGACATCGCCATCGCCATTCCCCAAGGATACAAAATCTCCTGAAAGGACCGCCCCAGCCGCCCTGGAGGAGGAATCGCCATCGTCCAGAAATCCACCCTCCGGCTGAGCACCCTCCCCGACGAGCCCACAGACCTGATGGAACACCTACACTTCAAGATACAGGCCAGCCTGACCACCACCCTCCGAGGAACTCTCGTCTACCGCCCCCCGGACCCTGCGGACCCTTCACCAACTCCATCACGGAAGCCATCGCCTCCACCAACTACACCTTACTGGGAGACCTCAACTTCCACCTCGACAACCAGGTAGACCCCAACACCACATCCCTCCTGGACAACCTTCACAATATTGGACTCCGCCAGATCGTGACCGAACCCACGCACTCAGCAGGACACACCCTCGACCCCCTCTTCACAACAGGAAACTCCATCACCTTCAGTCACACCGCCGAACTCCCGTGGACAGACCATCGCTGCATCCACTTCACCTTCAGAACACCCACCATCCACAGACATCAGCACCTGCTCCCACGAAGAAACTGGACCAAAATCACCGACAACCAGCTCACCTCCTCACTCGGCAACACCACCCCAACCACCGCGGAAGACGACGACCCCAACACCGCAGCCCGAACTCTGCATAGATGGAACTCCAACAGCACCAACATCATAGCCCCCCTCAAGAAGAACAACAACACACACGCCAAGAAAGCAAGATGGTTCACCACCAAACTTCGAGAGTCCAGACGCACATGCCGCCGCCTCGAAAAGGCCTGGAGGAACTCCAAATCCACAGAAGCCCACAACAACTTCAGAGCCGCCACCAACGCCCACCACCAACTCATCAGAAATAGGAGGAAAACAGCGATCAAAGACAGAATCTCCACACACGCGCACAACAGCAAAGAGCTCTTCAGCATCATCAAAGAGTTCGCCCAACCGACCAGCAAATCTAGCGACATCCCTCCATCACAAGGCCTCTGCAACAAACTCAGCACCTTCTTCCACCACAAAATCAAGAACATCTACGACAACTTCGACGAAGATAGCCAACACACCGAACCCTCACCAGACGCCCCCGACACCCTGAAGCCAACGATTGACAGCTGGACACCCCTCACCACCGAAGACACACTGAAGACAATGAAGTCAATCCACTCCGGGGCCCCCACGGACCCCTGCCCCCACCACATCTTCAACAGAGCCGCCGACACCATCGCACCCATGCTCCGACACACCATCAACCGCTCCCTGGTGAACGCCTCCTTCCCCAACGACTGGAAACACGCCAAGATCAACCCCCTCCTGAAGAAGCCCTCGGCATACCCCACCGACCTCAAAAACTACAGACCCATCTCCCTGCTCCCGTTCCCAGCGAAAGTCATCGAGAAAGCCGTCAACAGCCAACTCGCCACCTTCATCGAAGACACAACATCCTCGACTCCTCTCAATCCGGTTTCAGAAAAAACCACAGTACAGAAACCGCCCTCCTCGCAGCAACAGATGACATCCGCTCCCTCCTGGACAGAGGAGAGACAGTAGCCCTCATCCTCCTCGACCTTTCAGCCGCCTTCGACACAGTCTCTCACCGCACCCTAGCACGCAGACTCCACGAAGCAGGGATCCGGGACAAGGCCCTCGTCTGGATCCGCTCATTCCTCACCGGCAGAACGCAGCGGGTCAGACTCCCTCCATTTCTCTCGGACCCTACACTGACTGCCTGCGGAGTCCCCCAGGGATCCTCCCTCATCCCCATGCTCTTCAACGTCTACATGGCTCCGCTCGCCCCCACCGTCAGATTCCACGGACTCAACATTGTTTCCTACGCAGACGACACGCAACTCATCCTCTCCCTATCCAACGAACCCAACGCAGCCAAACACAACTTTCAAGAAGGCATGGCAGCAGTCGCCAAATGGATGAAAAACAGCTGCCTACAACTCAACATGGACAAAACAGAAGTACTCATCATGGGCGCACACCCCGACGCCTGGGACGACACCTGGTGGCCCACCGTCCTCGGAAGCCCACCCACCCCCATGGACCACGCACGCAACCTTGGAATCATCCTGGACTCCAAGCTCAAAATGGACCGCCAGATCAACTCAGTCGCATCCTCCTGCTTCCACACCCTCCGCCTCCTATGTAATACCTTCAAATGGATCCCCCTCGAGCACAGAAAGACCGTCACTCACGCCCTCGTCACCAGCAGACTTGACTACGGCAACGCACTCTACGCCGGAATAAACAAAAACCTCACCCACAAGCTACAAAACATCCAGTACGCTGCCGCAAGACAGGTCCTCAATCTGCCAAGACACTGCCATATCTCCCAGCACCTGCGCACACTCCACTGGCTCCCCATCAAGGCTCGAATCACCTTCAAGATCCTCACCAACGCACACAAAGCCCTCCACAACGCCGGACCAGCGTACCTGAACAGCCGCCTCGCTTTCCACGCACCCCAAAGGACCCTACGATCAGCCCAGCTCTCCTACACCGTGGTCCCCCGTGCCAGAAAGACCAGATCGGGAGGCCGCTCCTTCTCCTTCCTCGCGGCCAGAGCCTGGAACGCCCTACCGCTCCACCTCAGACAGACAACATCACTCCCCATCTTCACGAGAAACCTCAAAACTTGGCTCTTCGACAGACCTCCTTGATGGAATGGAGCCTGCACCCCCCCTCCCCAGCGCCTTGAGACCCTTACGGGTGAGTAGTCACGCTTTATAAATACCTGATTGATTGATTGTTTTTTTTTTTTTCTCGTTGGGTAGAAGCCAATCCAACAAGAAGGAATGATAGCTTGACTGTTGCAAAGTTACTTCTAAGAGAACTAATTCCAAGGTTCGGTTTTCCAGTCACTTTAGAGACAGATAGGGGGATCTCATTTTAATAATGAGATCATTCGGATGATCTGTGCAGCACTACAGATTGAGCAAAAGCTGCATTGTGCCTATCGACTAGAAGCATCTGGAGTGGTCGAATAAATCAATGACACTATAAAATCTAGACTGGGAAAAGTATGTGCATCCACAACACTGAAGTGGCCTGACGCTTTACCCCTGGTATTGATGAGTCTTAGAAGCATCCCAGATAAAAAGACTGGATTGAGTCCTCATAAAGTGCTAATGGGAAGAGCAATGAGACAAACGATTGTACCAGCAAACAAACTGATGAATATTTCTGATGATCTAGTGCTTGACTATTGCAAAGGATTGGCTGATCTGGTGCTTTCTGAGTCTCATCAGGTTGGAGAAATTGCAACCACAACACAGCCGGATGAAGCACATGATCTGAGTCCAGGAGAGTGGGTTCTTGTCAAGAAACACGTGAGGAAGTCGTGTTTTGAACCCAGGTGGCATGGACCTTACCAGATTATTTTGGTGACAACAACAGCAGTGAAGTGTAGTGACTTGCCAAACTGGATCCACGCAAGTCATACCAGAAGGGTCCCAAGTCCACTTGAAAAAGAAGGTGTGCAGCAACTGGTGAACAAAAATAAGAAACCAGAAGCTGAAGGTTGTAAAGCTAAAGAATCTAGAGTGACAGATTCTGACAAGCTTGATGATGATGAACAACCAAGCACAAGCAAAGTAGAGTGGGCACCAGCTACTGGGTCTCGTAAGACTGCTGTTGAGCAAATAGAAAAGGAAGTTACAGAAAATCAAGAGCAAGTTCAACAAAGAAAGGGACTAAATAAAAGAACCTGTGAACCAGAAAGAAAAGGTGAAGAAGTGGTTCAAGCTAAGAGAGCAAAGAAGGGTGACAGTTGGCCAAGTGGAGTAAAAAGACTGAAATACACTCCTGAAAAGAGAAAACCAGAACAAATAAATGAAGTGTCAAGTCAAACTGAACAAGAAGAATCAGAAGAAGAATCAGTATGAAGAACAAAGAGAATAAGAGTCCCAAGCAGGAAATACAGAGCCCCTGAATGGACATATGTTATATTGGAGGAAATTGAGAGCACAGAACAAATAGAAAGAGAAGTTGGTACTGGTACTGGGCAAATTGATGATAGCAAATTGAAACCGCCTTAAAAGAGAACAGTGAAAAATTAAGGTGCAACAAAATTCAGTGAAAATATTTGGGAAGTTCCAGATGATTTGAAGAAGACTCTTTAAAAAAAAAAGAGCGAGAAAGAAAAAGAGGGGGGTAAAGAAGAAGCTTTCTTCTTGAAGTGTTGGATATGCTATTTTCCAGGGGTTTTTGGACAAGTTTGTCAAAAGAAATTTAGAAAGTTGTTAGGATTTTCTTAGATTTTAATTTTTTATAGTATACAAAATGGCAGAAGATATAGTGACTGGACATCAAGAACCTAGTTTTAAACGTAGATGTATTAAAGCTTGCTTATGTAGTGTTTTGCTACTAATATTAATATGGTTAGGGGCGTGGCTTGCCTGGCTCAAAGATGGCCGCAGCCTGAGCGAGCTCCGGCAGCCGCCCAATCTATCCTACATGATTCCGCACCATCGGGGCTTCTGATGGTATCCTAACTGGTGGTGGAAGCGTTTGAGGTGGCTGAGAGTGCTCGGAGGAAGTTTGGCGGCGATAGCTGCACCACAGATGGAGCGGTGCTTACCTGCATTGCGTAGCTCCGGCGGAGGCCCGGGGCAGCCATATTGCGTGTTCCGTGGAGCGGGGAGGCCCCTGGAGTGAGCTGCGGAGTGGTGCCTGCCTGGCGGTAAGCTGCCCTAATACTGCGATGGTGAAGAGGAGCGCGCCCGATCCGAGCGCCCGCGACGTGGCTGCCTCGTGGGAGCTCCGGTAAGAACTGGAGAGAGCACTCGTGGGCTCAAGATTGTCGGCTTCGCAGTAGCGGGCTGCTGGGCTCTTTTCCGCCGCACGATCTTTGGCCTGTGGGGGGAGCCGCTTTGGTTGTGCATCGCGCGCCGGTGATTTCTCTGGCCTGTGGCACCTGCCCGTGTTTCCTACCTGGCGGCCGTAGTTGGGGGTGCACTTCAAAGGGGCTGCGGGCCCAGCGGAGACATTGGAGCTGGTGCCCCACGCGACCTCAGGCAATTAAAAAAGGCTGAATCTCGGCGTTCATGGTAGCGGGGGCTGTTCAATAAATCCTCAGCGCCCCACTTCAATACTTTGCCTGCCTGAAGTGGGCTGGGGTCTTTCGGCCTAGAGTGTGGGACAATACAGTGTGAGTGCCAGATGTAGAGGGGTGCGTTATTGAGCGTTGCGCACCCTGCACCTCCAGTGCCCGGACAAGCTACAAGTATTTGCTTTGCATAAGGCGGCCTCTCCCGGGCTGCTTTGTGCTGCCACTTAATATTGGGGTGCCCTTGGACCTGCGCAGAGGTTGCCTGCTTCCACCAGTTGCGCAGCTATTTGTGACTGGTTCTCATACCCCTGCTATTCACGCCGCGGGGGGTCTGCCAACCTCGGGGGCCATGGGAAAAGGTGACAATACACAGTCGAAGCTCCACTTCGACCAGCCTAAATCAGCCAGACACAGAGATGACGATCTTGAATCTACCCCGGCCATGCTGTCAGAGGACCCTGTAGGCCCAGATGGGGACATTCGACACATACTGGGGGCCATGCAACGTAGCCTTTCCTCCATTGATGCTAAAATGGACTCCCTGTCCTATCGTATGGATAGAATGTCCGAAAGGGTGGACAAGCATGCTGAAAGGATTGACATGGCAGAGCGTAGGATCTCTGAGGCTGAAGACGCTCAGTCTGAAATGGGGGCTGCGCAGAAACAAATGGAGAAGCTCATGACTGCGATGAAAGATAAGGCAGAGGATCTTGAAGTGCGCTCCAGGCGCAATAATGTGCGCATTTTGGGTCTGGCGGAGTCCACATCCACGGGATGTCACATCCACATCCACATCCACAGGACATCCACATCCACAGCCACATCCACATCCACGGGAAACATGGAACTGTTTGTTGAAAGGCTGCTGGTGCAACTGTTGGGCCGTGACACATTCTTTGATGTGTTCGTTGTTGAGCGGGCGCATCACTCGTTGGGCCCGCGTCCCCCCCCGGGGGCGGTGCCCCGACCATTGATAGCTCGACTGCTGAATTACCGGGATAGGGATGCCGCGTTGAGGCGCGCAAGAGAATTGAAAACTCTTCACTACGAAGGCTCTGAACTGTCCCTTTTCCCGGATTTTACTCCGCTTGTGCAGGAGGCACGTAAGAAATTTGGCCCTGTGAAGCGCAAATTAAGAGACCTTCAATTGGATTATGCAATGTTGTACCCGGCCCGGCTGCGGGTTAACTTTGCTGGCCAAATCAAATTGTATTCTGACCCTAACCAGTTGCAGAAAGATCTGAAAAAGTACAGCTCTGACAAGGCGAATAGGTCGGCCCGCCCACGCCGAAGGGTGAGGCCTCATCAGGAGGTGCAGATCTGGGGGGTATGCAGACATCTGCTGTGCCAGCCCCATCACTTTCATAAGGGCCCTGCTATTGGCTGACGAGATTATTGGTTGCACAACATTGTTTGTAATGCTCTAATCGTAAAAGTGATGTTTATGTTTTGCTAAAGTATTGCTGATATTGTTTTACCACCATGTTGTGATTCAGCATAACTGCTATGATGCCTAGTTGGCGATGACAACGGCGGGTGGCTCCGACCTACCCAACAACAACACGGGTCTTCCGCCATTGCCTCTGTGTGTATAACACCTGGGTAATTTCAATTGGGGGAATGTTCTATATGGGGATGGTAATTTTTGGGGGAGTTGGGGGAGGGACTGGGGGGGAACCAAACTGGCCATATCTTCTTTTTTTGATATGGTGTGGGTGGGTGTTGGGGGGGTTGTTAATGTTGCATTTCAGCCAATTTTTATGTGTCACCAGAAGTATTGCACTATGTTTGATTGTGCCATAGGTGCTCTGAACACTTTGTCGCTTGGGATCAGTAGATTGGCACATGTCCGAGGGTATTAAGCAGCATGCAGCTATAAGTTTCCTGACCTGGAATGTTAGGGGTCTTAATGACCAGAGAAAAATACGTAAGGTGGTCGCATATCTGTGTAGACACAATGTAGACGTGGCTATTCTGCAGGAGACACACTTATCCCCTGAAGACTGGGTTGCTAGCCCAAAGAAGGATGAAGTGATCATGTGTGGCAGCTGGGTTTACATCACATGCTAGGGGGGTGCACATTTGGGTCCGTAGAAACTCAGGCATACAGTTACAGGCCATTGAAATTGATACAGGCGGTAGGTTCGTTCTGGCAAAGTGCCGTAAGGAACATTTCAGTGTTCTTTTGGTTGGAGTCTATGGGCCCAATTATGATGACCCGCACTTCTACCATTCTTTGCATCATAAGTTTATGAAGTACTCTCATATGCCCATTCTTTGGGGGGGGACTTCAATTGTATTCAGGACCCTGATGTTGATAGGTCGCGGGGTGCCACTAGACCTCCATCGCGTGCGGCTCGAGCCATAGCTAATATAGCACAAGCGGAGGGATTGCAGGATGTCTGGCTTCATCTTGCCCCCTTGGGCAGGGAGTACTCGCACTATTCGACGGCCCATGATATTCATACTAGAATAGATTATTGGTTTGCTTCCAGTACTCTGCTTTCTTCCATATATGATTGCAAACATATGACCCGCACACTGTCAGATCACTCCCCAGTTCTTTTTAAATTAAAGCTTCCGACCGCCAGTACCAACAGGCAAACCTGGAGATTTCCTCAATACTCTCTCCTAGACTCAGTTTTCCGCGTGGAATTAGGTACGGTGATAGACGAATTCTTTCTTACCAACCTGGGCAGTGTCTCCACTATGTGCTCCATATGGGAAGCTTTTAAACTTTTACAAGAGGAATTACAATTTCTAAGCATGCAGGCGTTCTCAAGTCCATTCACACTCGACTGTGCATTGTCGAAACTAAACTTAAGACGCTGGAGGGCAGATTACAAGACACGGATGACCCTCAGATACTTGCGCAGATTAGGACCCTAATCAGTGAATATAATGAGTTAGCTGAAGAGGAGGTTAAACATCTCGGGAAATATGCAGTAGCTAGGGCATATTCGGAAGGGGATAGGTTCAGCTCCACTTTAGCGGTGGCGGTCAGACCCCATAGGGGAGACAGTCTTATGGCGCGTGTGTACAATGCAACAAATGAACTGGTGGACACTACACCGGCCATACTGGAGGCTTTTGCTGATTATTATACAGGTCTCTACACATCACGGGGGGCTACGGCCCCTGAATCTGATGACGAGTATCTCGCTCATATAGCTATGCAATGGTTAGACAATAGTGATAGGGAACGACTCATAGGCCCTCTGAGACCTACTGAAATCATAGCGGCGTTAAAAGAAATGCCTAACGGGAAGTCCCCGGGTGCAAATGGTCTAACGGTGGCATTTTTTAAGGCGTACCAAGACAAATTGATTCCCCATCTCGTAAACCTATTTGAAGAGATGGCTAAAGTTGGCGAAATGCCACTTTCTATGAGGGAAGCCACTATAGTCACACTACTTAAGCCTGGGAAACCCCCTGAACACTGTTCTTCATATCGGCCGTTATCATTGTTAAATATTGAGACAAAACTGTTCGCAAAGGTGTTGGCTAACAGACTGTCCCCCTTGCTCCCTAAACTAGTTGGACCAGAGCAGACAGGGTTCGTTCCTGGTGGGTCATTGTCCGGCAGCCTCCGCACACTCTTTGGCACCATAGCACGTATCAACCCACAGGTCAGGGCTGCAGCACTGTTCATAGACATCGAGAAAGCTTTCGATTCTGTGGAATGGAGGTTTTTTACTGCGCAGGGTAGGGGTTGGGGATTTTTTTTGCAACTAGTAGAGGTGCTATACGTGCAGCCACTGGCCCAGGTCAGGATCAGCGGTATGTTGTCTCGAACGATTGCAATAACCAGGGGAATGAGGCAGGGTTGCCCCCTTTCCCTCCTTTTGTATGCACTGGTGGCGGAACCTCTAGTGTGCGCAATGCGCGAATACCATGCATATCGCGGTATTCGGTCCATGACTTACAATCTCACTATTGCCGCTTATGCTGATGACACTTTATTGTATATTCGTAACCCTGAACAGAACCTGGTCCCAATGCTGGAAGAAGTGGAGCGTTTTAGTCACCACTCCGGGATCCATATAAATTGGCATACGTCGATTATCTTTCCGCTAACTGCTGGCACTTTGCCGGTGCAGACCACTAACCCTTTGGAATGGACTACGGACCCGGTCCGGTATCTTGGCATTAAAATTCACACGGATGTGGAGATCGTTTTAGCAGAAAATTATGGGTGTGCAGTGCAGAGATTGACAGAGGCGGTAGAGAAATGGATCCAGCTGCCGATATCCCTGATGGGCCGTGTTGCTCTGACAAAAATGGTGGTGCTCCCACGTTTTTTATTTTTATTTGTGAATATTCCCATTAGTCTGCCTCATTCCTTTTTTCGCACTCTGCGTACACTACTGGCACGGTTAGTTTGGGCAGGGAAGCAGCCACGGGTTAAGTGGGATACCCTGACGAAGCCATACTCGGAGGGTGGGTTGAATGCACCTGATATGGAACGGTATTATAGAGCGGCCCAGACTCTCCATGCCCATTGTTGGATTCATGGCCCGGCTAACCTGCCGCACCACCTCATAGAGAAGAATATGGCTTCCCCTGCCCCACTCCCAAAACTGCTGACCGGCGCAGCTCGGGTCGCCCTGCGTACGATCGACCCTGTACATTGTACCGGTCACCAGCTTTCTAAAATTGCCAGTACGCATCAGATTAACTTAATTTATTCTTCCAGATTACCATTGCACTGGTGTGATTGGGTGCCGCTAAGGGAGGATGGAGCTGTGATGCACGTGTTGACTAAGCTGGGCATAAGGTGTCTTGGCGACTTGTTCCAAGGAGGGATTGCTAAAACATGGGACCAGGTCTCTGCACAAGCGGTGGTGGTTACCGCGCTGGATGCTTTTCAATATTTCAGGTTTCGGGGTCCCTGCGCGAGATGTTAGGCCCAACCATGCAGGAACCGGAAGAGATGCCATCACTGACATACCTATTGCAAACTCAATTCCCGCAACACTGTATAACAATACTGTATACACTTTTCAAAACTCAGGGTGACCAGACCAAGAGGAGGTTCCAACTGGATTGGGAGATATAACTTGGCATAGAAATTACCACTGCACAGTGGACTTGGTGCTTCAATAAATTTAAATTGATCTCATTGAATGGCCGGCATAGACTTTTGCATTTTAAATATATTCATAGAACCTATTATACTCCGGCAAGGCTACACAGATATGGTTTGAGGGCGGATGATAGATGTATGAGATGCTCTGCTCCAAATGCACACTTCACGCACCTGGCCTGGGAATGCCCAGGAGTACGTACGTTCGCGAGGGAGGTGTTCACAGCACTGTCTAAAATGCTTGATTATGCGCTACCGGAGGCGCCGTTGGTTGCTTTACTGGGGTTTGACAAACAGATGCCGGGGGTGTGCGCAGGCTGGCGGCCATTGGCCTACTTCTGGCTAAGAGGAGGGTGGCCATGAGGTGAATGAGGGGTCCTTTGCCTACCATCACAGAGTGGAAGACTGATTTAGCATATTGTTCTACCCAATCCGAAAGCTATAACGAACTGATGCCCGTTAGATGTGCACCTAAGGATATTTGGGGTCCGTATCGACAGTACTTGTTGGAGATAGCAGGTTTGGATGATTCTCAGGCGGAACAAGATTGTACTGGGGTGGGTTGAGCGGTACATTGTTGTGGGATATATGCTGTAGTTCGGAGGAATCTACCACTAGGTAATTTTTTTACTATGCCGATCAATTGCAGGAATATTCGGGAAACAGACATTTTTATTTCTTTAAAGAAGCGAATTGGATGTATTGCAGAATTCATATGCTTCTGGACATGTCTAAGCCGATATACCATTGTACTGATTGGGGTACTTGTGATGACAATCTTATGGAGTGCACTTTGTAACAACTGCTGAAATGCCTTTTCTCACTGTTTGCTTTTTCTTTTTTCTGTAATGTCGAAAATGATAAATAAAGTTTAAAAAATAAAATATATTAATATGGTTAATATTAACTGTTTTTGTACCTATTCTAATGGTAAATAATAACAAGAATAATACTAATAATGTGATAAGTGAAAGAATGGACCCTGTTACTAAAGAAACTCCTAAAACTAACAATGATCAGGCTGATGATAGCATTTATCATCATGATAAATCAATTAGTGACTTCTCGTTAAATGTCTTTACAAAATTGCTTTACGAATATGTAGACACAATGGATGTGAGAGATTGTTATGTATGCATGCAATTACCTTCGTCTGTCTCAGAGGGGGTGACTTATCATCACCTTCCTTTAACATATGGCGTATCATGTAGTGTTCTAACCAGTCTTTTTACGTGACGGGGAAGTTACAGTATTATTATTCAAATATGGATTTAGTGTTTTCAGAAATTCCTATTAGAAAAGATATGAATAAGGTATATAGTAATAAAAATGCAGGATACATGGGAGAATTTTTCCATATTACACAGACAATAGATATAGTATATGCTCACAGAAATAATCTAACATGTAGTTTGCGGGCTGAAGAAAAAGAATTCATTAACAAGGTGGAAGATCGAAGACAGGATTTTCAAAGGAAAGCTGCTGAACAGAAGTCACATGTACCACCATGGGCTTTTAGAGAGGGAAATTATAAGAAAGGCGGGACTTACGCTGCAATGTCTCTGGATTGGTATCATAAAGGGAAACTTTGCTTACTTAGACTAAAAACTGACTATAATAATTATTTCATTGGTACTAGTGAATGTGAACACACTTTTCTGATAACTGGTGGATGGGGATTAAAAGGTGGAACTGATCCTGTATTTCCAGGAGTATATTATGTGTGTGGTAAAAATGCTTACTATAGGTTGCCAGCAGACTGGTATGGTAGTAGTTACTTTGGGATCGTATTTCCTAAAGTTTATCACATAGATAGAAATAATAAAATCAATGAAATAAAGCATGGACTAACACGCAAAAAGAGAGCAAGTTTTTCAGAAATAATTGGTGATATTTTTGGTGCACTGATACCATCAGTTGGAGTTGTTCTAAATTCGCATAAAATTCAGAAATTGTCCGCTGTGGTTGATCGTTTATCAACAGACACTGCTGGTGGGTTTTTAATGATTGATACTGAAATGGTTGCAATTAGATCAATGATTTTGCAAAATCGACTTGGCCTGGATATTTTATTGGCAAAAGAGGGCGGAGATTGTGGCATGTTGAAAATACAACACTGCTGCACTTATATCCCTGATAAAAGTAAAAGTCTTGAAGGGTATATAAAGAATATTACAAAATTACATGAAGATTTGACTCAACTGGAGGTTGACGGTGTTTGGGAGAAACTTGGTAAGAGTTTTTCCTCTATAGGTAAATGGATTTCCACATTTGGGAGTAGTTTATTAGGAAAAATAGTAATACGAATTATTTCAATAGCTGTAGTGATTTTGTTTATAATAATGGCATATAAAGGTCGTAAGTGTAAATGTGGAAAGAAGGAGGTGACAGAAGCAGACAATAAACGTAGAGCTAGGAAGAGAAGAAGAGAAGAAATAGAACTAAAGGATTTGAGAGGAAGTTACTACGAAATGATGAAAGATTTAGATGAGAAAATGGCAAAACGGGAAAGAAGTACAGACCTTTAGATGAAGATAAAGGTAGTAATTAGTATGATGGTGATTTTGTGATGGCTCAAAAATGCCATCAAAGGGGGGAATTGATGGAGCAGGGTTTGAGAAAATAAAACCTGCTCAGATTAATTCCTCGGTAACATTTACTAACAGTGTGCGGTGAAACTAACATGCGAAAACACGGGGAAATGCTTATGCGCATGCGTGCACTAATGCATGAAAGACTAGGCCGCATTTCGCGTTCTGCTTGGAAATAAAAATAATAATAATGCTGCTTTCTGTGCGTTAATGCTTTGTTAGACAAATAACGTGGGATAGTGCAAATGGTGGGCGGTAAAACAGTGAAAATTATATTACATGAAATTAATAATGTCTGTGTTTTATTCATCGTAGTGATACTTGCATGGGCCTACATCGTTGCATGACGAGTTAAGGGTTAAGAAAAGAAAACTAAAAAAAGCCGAAAATCGAGCTTTGAGAGAGAATGGAGAAGGCAATGTTGATGACCTTCGAAAATCATTGTATGTCTGCCAAGTAACGGAAGGATGGCCGTGGGACCATGAGCAAATGCGCAAACTTCTTCCTTTTTATGTCTATGAAGGTGGAACTGAATTGTGGATCACAAACACATCAGAGTTTTCAATGTTGATCTTTTAACTCTGAACCTTATTATCCTGAAAGTGCAGTCCTGCATGTAGCATGCATAGAATTGAATTAAAACCCATGAAGCAGAGAGTTAGATACTTGAGGCCTGGTATACAAAGCCATTTTGCAGTCGTAACCTTGTGATTTATAAAATCACAGGGTTTGCTACCACAAAGGGCTTTTTTCTATTTACTCACCTGGTTTTGCAAGTAGAAAAAGTCTTTCATTAGGCAGATCATTTTGCAGCCCCCTGAGACTGGTGATTTCGTGATGCATCAATTAATCAGAGACAGGTTGCAAACAGTAGGTGTGCTGTTTGCAAACACTTTTTCCAATCTGTCTCTTGATAGATGAGGCCCATGGACCCTAAGGAGCCCTTTCCCATAAAAGTGAGTCACAGTGACTCTATCAGTTCCTCCCCCTGTAGCTCTGTTTCCAAATCCACACAGTGTTCTTGAGTGATCTTAGGTATGGTTACTAATTTTAGTAGGTCAGACACGCACGTTGTGGATCACGCTGGGGGTTCCCAATACAATGCTGCCAAACGTGTGTGAAATGTCTTGTTATTGGCTAATGGTGTAGATGCAACATAGCTGTCCAGTTTATTCAAAGCTAATAGGAGGTTGATCCCTCTTAAGGAGTCATGCTAACGATCGTCCCATCTTGTCATTTTCTCTGTGAAGTTTCCGCCAATTCTCAAATCAAGTGAACCGGTCCAGCCTACTCCATATGTCCCCTACTTTTGGCTTAATTGCCAGCTTCTTAGCCCCTCCATCCGCCTAATCAGGCTCACAAATTTTCAATAGCGTCAGTTCATTCTCGTTGTCTATTAATGCATGCTCCAACTATTGCTGTGTAACATAAATGTTTATGAGGCCCTTGCTGTGTAACATAAATGTCTATGAGGCCCTCCCCTCTAATCATAACCTTCAAGGTCTCTAATTCATTGTCCCACATTCCAATAGTGGTCCAATTTCTTTCAAAGATATCTGAGAGTGTCTCTACCAATTCTGTTCTAAATTCTGCATCTCTGAGGGCCTCCAGGTGCAGCTTCTAAAGGGGGACACTGGGCCGCAGCCTACTCATGTCATACTCCACCAACAATGGTGCTTGGTCAGATAAGAACCATAATAAGAATTTTGCAGCACCAACTTTATTTGTGAGTGTAGATGTAATTAAGAATTGGTGCAATTAGCTATATGTATCATGGACCAGTGTATGACATGAAAATTTCCAGCAGCCCGGGTGCATCTTTCTGCAAATAGCTATACAGTGGAGATTTTCCATCATATCTCATAGGGTTGCGGACATGTTCGGTTTCTTGCCTGTTTTTTGTGGGTGTCTATCTAAATGCAGGGACAGGGTCAAGACTGATTTGCATATAGCTGTGTCTGAACTGGGGTGGCGAAGTGAGCTAAAGAATGATGATGGATTCAACCCTGATCTGTCACTGGTGGTGAGTGTTTGAAAAGTTTCAGCACTCCGTCCATCATCTCCTTGTGTTTGCTTTGTCTATCTAAATGATCATGTAACACACAATTGAAATCTCCAGCCCAGATAATTGGGACATCCACGTATGCAGGAGCTCCTCGTACAAGGCAGTATAAAACTCTTTATCATCAGTGTTAGGGGAATACACATTCAGAAGGCGTACTTCAAATCCATGCAACTCCCCATAAAAAAGCACAAATCTTTCTTCAACATCTGCTTTAAACTATCTCACCTTCAAGGGTATATTCGGGCAGAGCCAAATTGACACTCCCACCACGTAGTTCGAGAAGGTGGAGGAGTATAGCTGTCCCGTCTGTTTTTTCCATACTTTTTGTTCTTCCATCTCAATCAGGTGGCTTTCCTGAAGGAATACTACTTGTATTGCATGCCGTCCCAGAAACATATGTACTCCATACCTTTTCACAAATGCATTAAGGCCACGGACATTCCATGTGATCATTTTGATAGGACCAGTCATACCACCTCATACTGTGTGTCTCTATCACTCAGCCACCCTGTCAGGTCTTTCATACTCATATTACACCCAGTGATCCAGTGTTCAGCAGTCAATCCAGACACTGGCTGTGGTTGACATAGAAACTGTTATACTGCTAAGCATAGAACTGTCCCTTTAACCCGCCACCCGCCCCAGGTAAACACATAACATAACCATGTCTTCCCAAGTGTATGCAAATGGCACTACTCCCTCTCCCCTCACCGGCCGCTACACCCCCCCACTCACTTAAAAATAGACACCTTTAATTATCAATAGTGATTTTATAGGGAATGCCAGTGGACAGGTTAAAATAAGCTAGCAAGAAAACAAAATCAAAATTTAAGTGAAAAATATTAAATCATCAGTGGCTAAACATTTGTTAGGATATGCTCACAATGTAAATCAAATTTAGTTTTAGGTGTTGTATGTTGTTGACAAATTTCAAAGAGGATGTGAACAAGAAAAACAATTTTTATGAAAGGTGTTTTAGGTGGAAATTTCAGAAATGTTCAGTCCAAGAGATTTAAATAAACAATCTTAAAGGACAAAAAACAATAAAAATAAAGGCTTATTAAGCTTCAAAAGACATGAATGAAATAGTTCAGTTTTAGACATATTATAACCATGAAGAAAGGAATTTGCAACAAAGAGTCAAAGGGGACTTCAAGTATTGCAAAATATGTGAGATAATCCAAGATGCCTTTAAAGCTTGATTGAATTACTCATGGACAACTGGAAGAGCACCCTGCAGTGTAAGGCTGAGGCTAAATAATTAAAATGTTTGAGGGGTATCAGTTGTGTTCAGGAATGTAGGGCATTCTAATGCATTTTAATAGTAGATAGACAATTATATTCGTTATGCAAATGTTGGTATCACAGGTCAAGATAAGTAACGAAAAGTACGGTTTATTTTCTTAAAGCTTGAACTCACAAAAGTTCCAAAAGGAATTGGGAATGGGATGAACAATATCAATTAAATATCGCTAAAGAACAAATATGAAGCAGGACAAATCCTAACCATAAAGAATTTGAAAAAACAAACTTCTCACAATGAAGATTATTACTTAACGATTAACAATTGAAAGAAATGTGTCTATTTTGTTTTATTTCAGGAATTACATGTAGGAGTATTATTTCCAAAATGGTTGTGTCGTATTTTGTGGGGAAACCCTTGATCATATGGACATTTAGTTATTGACACAAAAACATTTTGTAATGCCAACATCTCCATGCATTGTGTTAGCAATACCTAGTTAGAATGGCATACTATTACCACACATACAAGCTTATCTGAGAAGTGTGTATGGGGGTTAATTATTTCAGTGTAATATTTGCTTGATGCAGAACACCAGAGACACACTTTCACCACAGCTGCACTTACTTCAAGTGACCACCCACACACCAATGCAGCCGATAAAAATATGCCAACAATCCATACTACTTTCCAAAATGTCAGGGACAGTGATACCAACTTTATCTCTCTGTAATTTCAGCATTACATCCTGCTAGTTATTATTGACTGATGTGACTGCCTAGTAAGTATCAGAAAAGCATCTACCATTTGTTTGTAGACATAGGGCATGACAATGCACATAAGAATCACACATGTAATACTTACACACAGGTGTCCACAGGGCAACGTATGTTTGAAGTAGCACATCTGTCAGGCTCACAGTATCTCTGCAGGAGGGCTGATACCAGCCATAAGTTGGTCTAACCCCATGAGACCTCCTATACTATATAATGCTAACAAGCATACAAGGGAACATCCGGGAAAAGGGAAATAAGAAGAGAAACAGCATCTGAGCTGGAACCTCTGGGTAGATAGGGGTCATATTTTTTTAGTTATTCCAGCAAGAATAATATGAGTTGTTACACATGAAATTCAGGTAATTGTAATTGTAGTTTCTACCTGCTTTCTGTCTCTTTCTCCATATCTCTCTCTCTTTATATCTCTCGCTATATGTAATATATATATATATATATATATATATATATATATATATATATATATATATATATATATATATATATATATATATATATATATATATATACACAGTGGCAGGTGCCACTGGGTTGTTATAATTAGGACCATGTTTCCACATGCAATGCATTTTGGTTTGTTAATGAATTTGCCACAGTTTGACGATTCTTCACAAAACATTCCAGAAAAAGTTGAATTCATCTCAGCTCCTTCCTGTAAAGCATTGAGGTGATCTGTCAAGCAGGGGCAGAGAAAAAGGGGTGGTCCCAAAATGCATTTTCACCATGCAATTTTTCTTAGGAAAGTTGACCAGCAATACCGCAAAACAGTTAAATGGAATGACATCAAATTTGGTAAATGCCCTAATTTGTTCCAAGATCTGCTTCTTGGTGAGCATTACTTTGCAGCACTTTTAGAAAAATGTGTGTTAATGGTTACCGACATTCCTGCTGGCTGGAATTATAGTGGTACGAACACAGAGTTGGTTCTGAGTGTCACACACAGAGGTTGGGAGACGAAAGTGGAGTGACTGTCTCCCGCAACACAACTTGTTCAGGACTGTATGTAAATGGCCTGATGTGTTGCATAATCTGCTTCTTGACTGGGAACTCAGGCGTACATGTATAAGAAAGTAGCTAAGCGCAGGTTAGCTCCAAAACGCTGCGCTCCGTCACTCTAGAAACGCAGGGATGCACCGTAATTACAATAATATGGTGCAACTCTGCGTTTCCCTCCCTTCGCTGGTGCTAAATTAAGCTGCCTAGCACCAACGCAGGCACCCCTGCACCATAGTGCAAGGGTGCCTGTGTTGAGGGAATGATTGTTTATGTGCAAGAAGGTGTCCCTTCCTGCACATAAACAATTCAGAATGGCAATTTGTAACTCCTATGTGTGCTGCATTGTGCAGCACACATTTTTTAAATGATTGTTTATGTGCAGGAAGGGACACCTTCCTGCACATAAACAATCATTCATGGCAATTTGCTGTTTCTATGTGTGATGCACAATGCAGCACACATAGAAACAGCAAAAACGAGAAGAAATAAAGCATTTCCCCTCGTTTCACCATGTTAAGACCAGGTTTTCCCTGGTCCTAATTTTGGCGCTGCCTCCTATTTACGACACCCTTGTAAATAGGGGGCAGTGTCAAAATCAATGGGTGTTGGGGCAGAATGCCCAACTTAACACCCATTCCCACCCCTTTCACGCTAAGTGTAGTGTGAAAGGGGGCCTTATTTACAAGGCGGCGTTAAGCCACATTAAGTAACTTAATGGCGCCTTGTAAATAAGGCAAAGGGTTTATTGCCACAGGAACGTCACTAAAAGTGACGTTACTTTGGCGATAGGGGCTTGTAAATATGCCCCACAGTGTCCCCAATATACAACTTTGGACATGGACAGCTAATGCAATAGACAGGAAACTCTGTGTTATGAGTTATGTGTTTCTTAATCTGGTATTTTCTACCTGTATTAGGATGTAATAATTCAATTGTCTGTTTACTGTATTTGCATGCTTTACAGAGTTTGCACGGAAAGAATCCTATTTTAAATGTTAACCAATTCGATGGACATGTGGTCTCTTAGTGGCTTTGCACCAATATAGCCTTAATTAACAGATTTTTTTGAAATGATATCCGTGGGCTTGAATCTAACACATCATCTAATACAGAATCCATCTTCAGTATCGCCCAATGTTTTGATAGGATCTTGGACATCTCGAATGATTGTGTGTTGTATGTTATGATAAATTGTGTTCTGTGCAGCTGTTGATTCTTCAATGATTTTTTGTCACCAAACAAAATCTGATCCCATGATTTCTGTCCTTCTCTCTTTTTCTTTATTCAAAGCTTTGTTTGAATGACCCCACTCTTTAAATCTTTAAATCATTCACATTCTGTTTGTTTATATATACAGGCTGTATTGTAATTGCGTTTCACTCTTACCAACTCCCCATAGGGAATGTCCGTCCTAAATGATGGTGGGGGCACCTACATGAGTGGAAAATGGAATTGCCTGCTGTCTTCGTCCTATGGAGTGTAATCTCAATTCTGTTATCTTTAATGTGCATCTTCAGGTAGAAGAAAATCAATGTAGTGCCACTAGATGTCATTGTAAGTCTCAAGCTCAAGTCATTGGTGTTCAATATATCAAAACAAAGCTATTAAGTTTGTCTCACAGCCTTTCCATATGAAAAAAGGTAATTGATGAATTTCAACTACACATTAATGTCATCAGTGCACCTAGACATGGTTTTGGTCCAGACCACCTGCTCCTCCCACCAGCCCATGAACACATTTGCATAGCTGGGGGCCAAGCAGGTGCCCATCACCATTCCCTGGATCTGTTTATAATGTTGGTTCTCAAATATAAAGATGTTCTCAGTTAACCAAATCTCCAACATCTTCAACAGCATGAATGTATGTACATTATACTTATTGCTCTGAAGAAATGCCAACATGCAGTCAGACTGTCATTATGTTGAAAACTGGTGTAGAGGGCCTTTGCATTCATGGTAATCAAGAGGTACCTCTCATCACAAGTAATATCACGTAATCTTCCAGCACAATCTTTGGTATCTCTAACATACGCAGGTAGTGACTTAACAAAGGGAAAGAGGAAGGAGTCAAGATATTATGGAGTATGTTAAAAGAAAGACTACCCTTTGCTGATATTATAAGTCTATTTTGGGTGTTAAGTATATCCTTATGTACCATCAGTAGAAGATATAATGTAGAAGTAATTGGTGTATCGTTCTTCATAAAGCCATATTCCTCACACAAGAGTAAATCTATGTCCCTCCTGAGTTTCTTATGTAATCTATCTTTAAGATCAATGTAGTATTGTTTAGACCAGGCTTCTCCAAAGAGTAGCTTGTGAGCTATATGTAATACTCCCTACTAAATTAGAAGCTTTTACATGGGCGAACTAATAGACGTATACCAAAATTTAGTGTAGTCAAAAAGAAAATATGTGTAGATTCAGAACTCATAAGTGATGTTTGAAGATAAACTGGTAAATTTCCAAAATGTATTAAAAGCTGATATTTGAGTGATAAATCATGTGGCATTGGGGATACTTATAAATAACTTTATTACATTGGTGTTAGGGGCACAGCAGTAATAGTCATTATGTATTAGTCAAGTAGACACATTCAAAATTAACAACGCCTATTTTACATTACTGCTGGCAACCCTGTCTGATACAGAGAGGCTTATATATGATTGGAAGTAATGTTATCTTGTCTGACGTGTGTAATGACGAGACGGCATCAAGGGAACAAGTAAGCGACCAGCTTTATTGATGTGTGATACTGAATGGCAGTTAGAATAACGGCCTCAGCACAAGTCCCCTCAACGTTCTAAACGCGCGCCGGGAGACACGCGCACGGACACAGCAGGTAGGATGGGAGCGGGGAAGGGACAAGACAGGGAGGGTCACAGCATGTTACATCTTCTCCCGTTTTTCATAAAACAACTCTGGAATACATAGTTTCAAAACAAGCAAAGGAAACACATGCTTTTATGCTTTCCCTAGAAGAGCTAATGCATTGCATAATCCTTGAATCTTATGGGAGGAACAATTGTTCTCCTATCACGAATGGTATCAACAGGACCAGTGGCCACACCAGGAAGGGATACTCTGGGAATATCATCAATTGACACAGGAGTAGTTTTATCCCCACATGCTCCACCCATGCGCGACTCAGCAGAGGACACCAGACAATCGTCCTGCGAGCCACTGGGCCTGATCACAGGCTCAGATATCCGGCTTCTGGCAACTTTCGACCCATTCCACCATTGACCATTGTCAAGAAGAACGGCAGTACCCTTTGTTTTGACCACACGCCTAGGTTCACTATACTTGCTCATGTTGGCCCCCTTCCTGGGATACTTCACTCTCACCACGTCACCTTCTTTCACGGACATCTTTCGTACAGCATTCCTTGTGTCATAATTTGTGCGCATGCGCTTCTGGCGCTCATCTACCAAACTTCTCATCTTACTCTCATTTTCTTTATGGTTTTCATTTTCCCATTTTTTCCAAGCCAATGACCAATGTGGTTGCAAACGTGTGATCGCTGCCCTACCCCTGATGAGTTCAAATGGGATTCTACCAGTGGTACTGTGGGGGTGGTACGGTATGACCACAACCTAGTGCGTAGTGCTGCCTCAACAGGAATATGAGACTTCAAGGCCATTTGGATGGTTTCTTTAATCAGGCGATTGGCCCGTTCCACTTGGCCATTGCCCTGTGGATGATATAAAGAGGATTTTACATGCTCTATGCCATTCATTTTAAAGAATGAGACTAACTCAGAGGATACAAACTGCACTCCGTTGTCGGAGACCAGTTGATGGGGAAAACCTTCTCTGCAAAATAACTCCTTCAGGAAGTTAATTACCTCACGTGTGGTGGGTTGAGACACAAACTTGACTTCCACCCACTTGCTGAAATAATCAATCAACACTATGGCATAACGTAATTCTAGACTCAAGGCATTCATGGGACCTATGAAGTCAATGCCGACAAGTACATCATCATCATCATCCATTTCGCATTCAGAATCATCCTCACACGGGGCACGTGATAAATAATCTGCCGATATATTCACTCGGCCGGGAATGTATTCCATCTTAACTTGATGCTCCTGCAATTTGAATGCCAACTTCGCAATTCTTGGCGAAGGCTGGCTAGAACCTCTTCCCTCAAGTATACTGACCAACGGTTTGTGGTCGGTACGGATAGTAAATTCCTTGCCCCACAGGAAACTTTTAAACTTTGTAGCAGCCCAAACACAAGCCAATAATTCACGTTCAATTACTGAGTACTTTGTCTCTGGGCCCCTTAGCTTCCTGGATGCGAATGCGATGATTTTCTCCCCGTTCTCAGTCATTTGGCTAAGCATAGCCCCCAACCCGACTTGGCTGGCGTCTGTTGTTACAGTGCTTTTCAACTTCTCGTCGAATGACTGGAGAGACGGTGCTTGCTCAAGTTCCATCTTAATGGTCTTTATGCTTCGTTCGCATTCTTCATTCCAAATGAACTCTGCATCCTTCTTTACCATCTTACGAAGCGGTTCGACCTTGGCTGCATAATGTTGTATGAATTTGGAATGGAATTCACACATGCCCAGGAAAGTTGCCAGTTCATCCTTATTTTTTGGATTAGGTGAACAGGAAATTGCAGAAATCAAGGAGGGTTTGGGTCGTACCCCATTTCCATCGATGAGATGTCCCAAGTACTCAACAGTTTCTTTTAGGAGTTTGCGCTTGTCTTTTTGCAGTGTAAGTCCACTGTCCTGAATCCTCTGAAAAACTTTCCTCAGGATGACCAGGTGTTCCTCTTCTGTCTTGCTGTAAATCAGAACATCGTCCTGGAACGATCTGACTCCTTCCATGCCTTTGAATAACTGGTTCATTATGCGTTGAAATACAGCTGACGCCGAACATAACCCGAAGGGCAACCTGCGGAATTGATACGCTCCTTCTGGTGTGATGAACGCCGTGTATTTTTTGATTCATCTTGCAATTGTATTTGATGGTAGGCGGCGCTGAAGTCTAGTGTCGTGAAGATCTTCGCCTGACCTAACGTCATTACCATTTCGTTAATCAAAGGCAGGGGTTGGCAATCAGCTACCACGTGGCGGTTCAGCTCGCGAAGGTCAATGCACAAACGGATCTTTCCGTTCCTTTTCCTCGCGATAACCATTGGCGACAACCACTCAGACGCGTTGATTGGCTCAATAATACCATCCTTGCACCAATTCTCCAGGATTGTCTTGACTTCGGCGCGGGCAGATAAGGGTATATTCCTGACTTTCTGTTTCACTGGGTATGCTTTATTCTTCAGGATAATCTGATGTTCAAAGTTCTTTAGGCATCCTAATTGCTCGTTGAACATCCCCTCAAATTCCTTGAGAATGGTCTCCAGGCCGTCCTCTTGAATGCTGAATACATACGGTGGTTGACAAGGATTAATCATCATTTTAAGTTTTTGTTGTTCCAGCCAACCCAGAATGTTCACATTGTAGTCCACTACAAAAACCTTTGTGGAGGTGTTCTTTCCTTTAAACGACAAATCCGCCTTGAAGACCCCTTCTAATTTTATCTTGTATCCCCCATATGCACCTGGAATGATTCTGCTAGATTCCAACGGTGTCTTGTACTTGAGTCCGCTGTACGTGTCCTTAGACAGAATTGTTATTCTTGACCCGGTATCCACCAACATCTCGACATCTTCACCATTCACACCAACATCACACCTGGGTTGGTTTTGTGCATCTTCACCGTTGATAATGGCGACCAGCAGCACCAGGTTCTCCAGTAGCTCATTCTCATCTGAGTCTACATCGGACTTTGACTCGTTTACGGTGTAAATCTTTTTAGAACGAGAAGTTCTGCAAACCTTAAGGAAATGTCCCATTTTTCCACATCCTTGACAGATCCTGCCCCTCGCAGGACATTCTTTGCTAGTTGCCATATGCGCGTTGGATCCGCAACGATAACAATTCGGCCTTCCAACATGAGTACTGGGGTTTCTAGGCCAAGTGAAATTCTTGCGTGGTTTGTTGGAAGCGGACTCCTCCTCCTTCCGCACAAGATTGACGTTCACTTGTTGGTTATCTGGTTTACGCAGCAATTTAACACCTTTGGCCGATCTTTCCATGCTTTTGATGGTAGAAACCACTTTTTCGAGGTTTGGATTCTTGTGACATAACAACTTCTCTTGCGCCTTCACGCACGTGGTACGCATCACCACCTGATCCCGTATCATCTCGTCTGCATCTTTGAATGCACACGTTGTAGCTAACATTCTCAATGTTGCGACGTAAGACTCAATCGCCTCACCTGGTGCTTGGTACCTGTAGTAGAAGTTGTATCTCTCCATTATCACACTCATAGTGGTGTCAAAATAGTATTTCATTCTCAATTTGGCCTCCTTAAATACATCCCATTCTTCATCCCCTTCCTCTTTTTCAATTGGAGTTATGTGGTCGAATAACCTCCTTCCTTCCGCCCCCAAACAATTGTACATCATTGCCTGTTTCCTCGTAGGATTATATTCAGTCCCATCAATTGCTTCCAAATGTTTCTCAAAACATTTTACCCACTGTGTCCAATTTTCCGTGGGCGGCCCAGGGACATCTAGGAAGGTGCTGGGCATTGCCACCGCATTCATTATTCCAGTCATTCTGACACAATGCAAGTATTTGTTAGGAAGTTGCCTTAAAACTCATGAAGCGAAGGTTAAGAAGGCGTCTGGCTCCCTCCGGTGGCCGTTTATGGTATAATTAAGTTGGCAGACAGGAATGTCACTTCACTCACGTTTCGTTGCAGCTCCTCCCCGGGGCTGACAAGGACGAGGGAAGACAAATGGTGTGAGGCTGAGGGATTGATGGGCGTCACGCAGAGGCGGAGCGGCAAGAGGAAGTCCGCCTCACACAACACTCGGTGGGAGAGTGTACAGGACGTCAGGTGCCTCTTGTGATCTGCCGTGATCCGGTGATAGGTCCAGATCCCGTGATCGTCGCCAAATTAGGATGTAATGACGAGACGGCATCAAGGGAACAAGTAAGCGACCAGCTTTATTGATGTGTGATACGGAATGGCAGTTAGAATAACGGCCTCAGCACAAGTCCCCTCAACGTTCTAAACGCGCGCCGGGAGACACGCGCACGGACACAGCAGGTAGGACGGGAGCGGGGAAGGGACAAGACAGGGGAGGGTCACAGCATGTTACACGTGGTCACTGTTACAACACTAATAATGTTAGTAGCTCAGGATGATTTTCATTAAGCATAAATAGCTCTTATTACTAAAAAGGTTGGAGACGCCTGGTTTAGACACTCTTTTCTGACTCTCAACACTGTTGAGTTGTCTCATTGCCTCCTCTACATATTAATCCCTGGATAGTATTACCACATTTCCCATTTATCAGAGGGTTTAATAACAATGTTTTTGTCATTACGTAGTGTGTCAGCTGCTTTTCTTTGTTGTTCAGTGAGATTATAGGACACATCCATCAAACTCCCCATTTGCGTTTACCAAATAACGATTTTTAAGGAATCGGTATTTGGTAATTGCAAATGCCTATGCATGTAGGAATCGCAATAAAGTTTGCGATTCCTTAACATTAGCTAATAGCGATTCGGTAATTGCGAATCGCTATTAGCTAATGTGACTCTATTCATTCCTATGGGCCTACTGGCCCATAGGAATGAATGGTAATGCATTCACAATTTGCGATTACCAAACTGGTAATCGCACTTGAGAATGCACATCCAAGTGTGCCCGGGGCCTAAGGCCCCCCTGAAGCACCGCCCAAAAAAGGTAAATGTGCACATTTGTAGCACACACATGCCCTAAGGGCTTGTGTACACTACATGGCACTTTGAAAAATGCATTTCTGTGCATTTTTCAAAGCATGCACAAATTACCATCAACCTTAAGTTGAATGTAATTAGCGTTTCCTAAATGCACATTCGCATTTAGGAAAGGCTACATGCATCGCCTTTAGGGAATCGAAAATTGCGATTCCCTAAATGCATTCCCAATTTAGGGAATCACAATAAATTGCAATGCCCTAAATTGCGAATGGAAAAGGTACATGCATCAGAAAAGGCTTTTTCCGTTCGCAAACGGGCAGATTCGCAGAATCGGCCAATTTGCGACCGGAAAAAGCTTGATGCATGTTCCCCTATATATTCTATTATGCTGTTTGTTTCTAAGGATTTGTAACTCTTTGTTCACCAATTCACTGAAGACATCAATATAGTCTCCTAAAGATTGAGAGACAAATTTAGATTTAGGTTTGAAGTGTGTCCCGGCAGAGCATCCATTTTAATTCCAAACTCCTCAACTGACTGAACATTGCCCACAGGTGCTAAAGCATCCACATGTTCAATATTTGTTTTGTTTTTGTGTGCTAAATCATATAACACATTCAAGGTCCGAACATCAGAGATCAATAGGTGAGAGGTATGATCTTGTCTAGGACTGGTGTCATGGAATGGCTTCCTATTTTCCTTCTTTCAACTTATGAAACTTATGTAGCTTCAATTTCCTACTAAATTTAAAAACACCAACCAGACTTTCAGTACAGTTCAGCGGTTTAGCTGGATAGAACGAAAATCCCAAACTCAATACCTGTACCTCTGGTTCCGTTATAGTCCTTTCCAAAAGATTAATAACAGCTTTCTGATAATTCATTGCTTCTTCTTCACTCTTTAATTGTGGGCAGATGTTGTTGAATCAAAAGTTGATCTCCTTTGTTTTCTGAATTTTCCATCAGTTTCTTTATTTGTTGGGTTAAATCACCATGTTCTTGCCATGAATATTTTATTAGTAGAGACAACATGACTCTGGAGCAGCATGCTGAGTTCTCTGCCCGTTCTTCCAACATTTTAGGATCTGGGCTACTGAAAGTAGGAATAGTAAAAATTTGTAATCCCCTTGGGACATGGCCCACATCACAATACTTCTGGAGCGACGTTGCTTCCCTCCATTTGTTTATTTAATTTTTGTGAAGCTTTTCCCAAGGTTGCAGTTTTTCTTTTGTATTCATGTTTGCTGAGCCCGCCTTGGTTTTGCTCACAGCTGTACTTCCCACAACTACTATCTCATTGAAGAGAGAAGCTGCCGCTTCATGACGACCCTCGGTGTAGTCCTCCTCAAATACCATGAAATCCATTGTTAGTAATTAATAGCCAACCGTGCACCAAATGCATTTAATAAGCTGGCAGTCCTCGGCTCATTTACATACAGTCCTGAACAAGTTGCGTGGCCGGATACAGTCACTCGTCTTCAGTCTTCCGACCTCCGCGAGAGGCACTCAGAACCGCCTTAATGTTCGTACTACTATAATTCTGGCCAACGAGAATGTCTGCAACCATTGATACACATTTTCTGAAAGTCCGGAAAAGTACTGCTCATCAAGAAGCGGATCTTGGAGCACATCAGGGCAGTTAACAATTAGGATTTGAATTTTAGTACTGCAAACAATTTAAAGATTGCCATGATAGCGATTGGACCAAACTCCGATCTTTGGCATTGACCATGTACCTAAACATGCTAGGTGAGGGGACAGGGCATTGATATGACGTAGATGTGAATCAAGTTATATAATAGATATTAATATGATCATACACTTTCGGATGAACCATGATGAAGAAATGTCTGTCCATCCATAGGTATGCCGTCTAACTCAGACCAAAAGTGTTTTTGGTATCTCAGTTTTATATTGTGTAAATATATAGCACTGTAATAGTTTTATTAGAGCATTCTGATATAGATTACACAGAAGTGTATATATTCTCTAATTTGAATTTTCTTTTCAATAGCATTTTGGAGAGTGAATAAGTAGTCAATCAAGTAGATCCTGGCATGGAATTACGCACGTTTTTTGTTTTTTATACTCCCTTATATGAATTGTTTTGACTTTAAACTATGAACTATATTTCTGGGTCATGTCATCCTGAATTTTTGATGTACTATACTTGATGAGATTAAGACTGATGCGAGATTCCCTCAAACGGATTGTGTATTTTCCAATGAATTTTTAGAGGATTATTTTGCCCACACACAAGCTTGATTTGTAATCACAGGGAACAATTAATTAATTCTCATTTTCCTTGTCTGGGTCAGTTGTAACAGCTCTCTGATTGATTCACATTCATTTACAAAATGCAGTATTTCAATTAAGCAGCAGACTTGTTTTGTATTAATCACAGCAATGTAGTGCATTGAATGATATATACATGCATAAATTGGATTGTGTAACCTATCGAGTTTCTTGAACACAACTGGGTGTCTTTCAGGACAAAAGGGCTGTGTTATTTCACGATTACATAAATAGCCTATTGGTCAATGAGATGTCATATAATCAAGACCTTTGCAAGGTTGAAACGTGCGAGTTTCTCCTTGAAGATAATAATAAAATATTGGAATAGCAACCACGTAGTGGCCTGTCATTTTCCTTTTAACAACTGGAGACGTTGTGTGGACTAATAGCCGGCGGCTGGTAATCTCGCAAACAGGCCCCACCCTCAGCTGTGAGTGTTCTTTGCCTGACTTTTAGAAAATGAATATCCAAGAAGCAAAGCAGAATTGCTTTTGGAGAAGGGGAGCTGCATGTCAGCAGCTCCCCTTGTCCAAAAGCAATGCCGGCTCCTGCAGGAGGCGGGGGCCGGCTGGAACAGCAGGGGCATTGGGGCTCCCCCCGCGGTCCCCATCAAAGAGGCCAGGCCCCAGGGGATGGGGTCCCCGGGGCCAAAAGTGGCCCAGGGAAGGGGGGCCACGCGGCCCCCCTCCCTTTTGTATTAAAAAAATAAATAAATAAATAAGGCCGGGCCCTGGGGATGGGGTCCCCGGGGCCAAAAGTGGCCACAGGAGGGGGCCACGCAGCCCCCCTCCAAAAGTATTAATTAAAAAAGAAGGGCAGGCCTCGGGGGATGGGGTCCCCGAGGTTAAAAGAGGCCCAGGGAAGGGGGGCCACGCGGCCCCTCTCCCATGAAAAAAAATTTAATAAACGAGGCCAAGCCCCGGGGGATGGGGTCCCTTCCCGTTTAATTTTTTTTTTTTAAATGGGTCAGGCCCTGGGGGATGGGGTCCCCAGGGCCCACAAAATATTAAGAGAAGGGGGGCCACACAGCCCCCCTTCTAATAAAAAAAAAGCAGAAGCCGGCATCTCACCAGAGGCCCGCCCCCTACCTGCACCACTATGCAAACACGCCTCCTGGCGCGTTCTGGATTGGGGGATTACGTCCCCTTGAATCCTAAGGGTCCTTAGGGGCCAACTAGCCAACCAGGTACCTCCAGTAAGCTCCACACAGTGGGATTGCTGAGAGGTGGGCCGAAGCCACGCCCCTTTTTACACCACTCTGCAAAGGTGCCTCTTGATGCACTGCTGGTGGGGCGATGAGGTCCTCTTGTGTCCTGAGGACCTCAGGACTGAAGTGGACTTCATCCCCTGAGCAGCAGTGCGCCAGGCGGCGCGTTTGCAGAGTTGTGTAAAAAGGGGGCGTGGCCTTGGACCACTCTCAGCAATACAGCTGTGTGGGATTTACTGGAGGTAACAGGAGGGCTAGTTGGCCCCCAGGGACCCTCAGGAGGCAAGGGGACTTCATCCCCCAACCAAGAGTGTGCCAGGAGGCGCGTTTGCAGAGTGGTGGACAAAGGGGGCGTCGCCTGTGTCCACCTCTAAGCAATCCCACTGTGTGGGGCTTACTGGAGGTAACAGGTAGGCTAGTTGGCCCCTAACCACCCCCAGCAGCGAAGGGGCCTTTAATCCCCATCAAAGAGCGCGCCAGGGAGCGCGTTTGTAGACTGGTGGGCAAAGGGGGCGTGGCCTGCTATGAGAATTTACCAATGCTGCTGTGTGGGACTTACTGGAGGTAATAGGAGGGGTAGTTGGCCCCCAAGGTTGTCCTTGGGGGCCAACTACCCCTCCTGTTACCTCCAGTAAGTCCCACACAGTGGGATTGCTAAAAGGTCTTCGGAGGCCATGCCCCCCTTTCTCCACCACTCTGCAAACGCGCCTGCTGGCACACTACGGGTTGAGGGATGAAGTCCTCTTTTCTGCTGATGGACTTTGGGTGCCAAGAAGCCCTCCTGGTACCCCCTGTAAGTCCTACGCAGTGGAATTCCTGAGCGGTGGTCGGAGGCCCAGCCCCCTTTCTACACCTCTCTGCAAACGCGACTAATAGTTAAAGAAGCATTTGCAATGTAATAGGTTTCGCATTTGCGAGAGTTAGAGCTATTGGCGTTGTAAATGTAAAAGTGTTTTATTAATGTTTCTTGGAGTGGAGTGAATGTAGGTTGTGTGTAGTGGAATTATGTTGTATGTTGTGCAGTGAAATTATGTGGATAGAAAGTATGTGGTAATTAGTGCATAGGAATTATGTAGAGTGGGATTATGTGTTATGGAGAGTAATTGTGTGGTATGATAGTCTGTGTTGTGGAGTGGTAACCTCAGGTTTAGTCTTCCTTGTTTCCATAGAAGCTAAACTATAAACTCAATGAGACAAAAAAGAAGGAACCACTGTGGAGCACTTCTGGACCTAGTCAGAGGTATGAGCAGGGCCACTGGAATTATGCGACTGTTTGGCTGCACCGACTTTTGCACAGTTATACATTTTCCGCATTTGCCACATAATCCATCATCTGCTGCATAATTTGCAGATTTGAACAAAAAAAACCTTGTTTCTAGCTCAAACGGCTCAAACGTTACCAAAAATGTAGCGACAAGTGTTACAGCGTGGTGGAAGGCCCTTTGCAAACCTAGAATGGTTACCTGTTACTTATTGCTAAAAGTGGGTATTAAATTGGTACTAATGGTGTGCAAACCATTCTTGCTTCTTTCTGCGCCTCTCTTGCCTCTTTCTGCATTTCTGTTGCTTCTTTCTGCACCTTTCTTTCTCTGCACTTCTTTTGCCTCTTTCTGCTCATCTCTTCCACTTTCTGCACCTTTTTTGCCTCTTTCTGCACCTCTGTTGCCTCTTTCTGTACCTCACTTGCTTCTTTCTGTACCCCTCTTGCCTCTTTCTGCACCCTTCTTCCCTCTTTCTGCACCTCTTTTGCCTCTTTCTGTACCCCTGTTCACTCTTTCTGCACCTCTCCTGCCTGTTTCTGCACCTCTCTTGACTCTTTCTGCACTTCTCTTGCCTCTTTCTGCACTTCTCTTGCTTCTTGCTGCACTGCTCTTGCTTCTTTCTGTACCCCTCTTGTCTCTTTCTGCACTCTTCTTCTCTCTTTCTGCACCCCTCTTGCCTCTTACTGCACTTCTGTTGGTTCTTTTGCACTGCTCTTGCTTCTTTCTGCACCTCTCTTGCAAATTTCTGCACCCTCTTGCCTCTTTCTGCACCCCTGTTCCCTCTTTCTGCACCTCTTTTGCCTGTTTCTGCAACTTTCTTGCCTCTTTCTGCAGTTCTCTTGCCTCCTTCTGCACCTCTGTTGCTTCTTTCTGCACTTCTTTTGCCTCTTTCTGCACATCTCTTGCTTCTTTCTGTACCCCTGTTGTCTCTTTCTGTACTCATCTGCCATCTTTCTGCACCTCTCTTGCTTCTTTCTGCACTTCTCTTGCTTCTTTCTGCACCTCTCTTACTTCTTTCTGCACCCTCTTCCCTTTTTTGCACCTCTCTTGCCTCTTTCTGCAGTTCTCTTGCCATTTTCTGCACCTCTCTTGTCTCTTTCTGCACCTCACTTGCCTCTTTCTGCACTTCTCTTGCTTCTTTCTACACCTCTGTTGCTTCTTTCAGCAATTCTCTTGCCTCTTTCTGTAATTCTCTTGCTTGTTTCTGCACCTCTCTTGCGTCTTTCTGCACCTCTGTTGCCTCTTTCTGCACCTCACTTGCTTCTTTCTGCACCCCTCTTCCCTCTTTCTGCACCCCTCTTCACTCTTTATGCACCTCTCTAGCTTCTTTCTGCACTTCTCTTGCTTCTTTCTGCACCTCTCTTGCTTCTTTCTGCACCCTTCTTCCCTTTTTTGCACCTCTCTTGCCTCTTTCTGCAGTTCTCTTGCCATTTTCTGCACCTCTCTTGTCTCTTTCTGCACCTCTCTTACCTCTTTCTGCACCCCTGTTCCCTCTTTCTGCACCTTTCCTGCCTGTTTCTGCACCTCTCTTGCCTCTTTCTGTACCTCTGTTGCTTCTTTCTGCACTTCTCTTGCCTCTTTCTGCACCCTTCGCGCCTCTTCCAGCACCTCTGTTGCTTCTTTCTGCACTTCTCTTCCTTCTTTCTGCACCCCTCCTGCCTCTTTCTGTACCCCTCTTGCTTCTTTGTGTACCTCTCCTACCTCTTTCTGCACCCTTCTTGCCTCTTTTTGCACCTCTGTTGGTTCTTTCTACACTGCTCTTGCTTCTTTCTGCACCTCTTTTGCAAATTTCTGCATCCCTCATGACTCTTTCTGCACCCCTCTTCCCTATTTCTCCACCTCTCTTGCTTCTTTCAGCACTTCTGTTGCATCTTTCTGCACTGCTGTTGCTTCTTTCTGCACCTCTCTTGCAAATTTCTGTATTCCTCTTACCTCTTTCTGCACCCCTGTTACCTCTTTCTGTACCTTTCTTGCCTGTTTCTGTACCTCTCTTGCCTCTTTCAGTACCTCTTTTGCTTCTTTCTGTACTTCTCTTGCCTCTTTCTGCACCCCTCTTGCCTATTTCAGCACCTCTGTTGCTTCTTTCTGCACTTCTCTTGCTTCTTTCTGCACCCCTCTTGCCTCTTTCTGTACCCCTTTTGTCTCTTTGTGCACCTCTCCTGCCTCTTCCTGCACCTCTCTTGCCTTTTTCTGCAGTTCTCTTGCCTCTTTCTGCACCTCTTTTACTTCTTTCTGCACTTTTCTTGCCTCTTTCTATACCCCTCTTGCCTCTTTCTGCAGTTCTCTTTCCATTTTCTGCACCTCTCTTGCCTCTTTATGCACCTCACTTGCCTCTTTCTGCACTTCTCTTGCTTCTTTCTACACCTCTGTTGCTTCTTTCAGCAATTCTCTTGCCTCTTTCTGCACTTCTCTTGCTTGTTTCTGCACCTGTCTTGCATCTTTCTGCATATCTGTTGCCTCTTTCTGCACCTCACTTGCTTCTTTCTGCACCCCTCTTTCCTCTTTCTGCACCTCTCTTGCCTCTTTCTGCACCCCTGTTCCCTCTTTATGCACCTTTCTTGCCTGTTTCTGCACCTCTCTTGCCTCTTTATGTACCTCTGTTGCTTCTTTCTGCACTTCTCTTGCCTCTTTCTGCACCTCTTTTGCTTCTTTCTGCACTTTTCTTGCTTGAATGAATGAATGAACAAGGTCGCTTATAGAACGCAGCTATCACTCACAAGGAGCATCTTGGCGCTAAGTGGCAGGTAGACGAGGTGTTGAGGAGAGTGGTCTCTGTTAGTGCCGTTATCAGATAACAGATAGGGCCAGGCTATCTGGGACTGTGAAGATCCAGGTTTTCAATCTTTTCTTAAACATGGCTTCTAACTGCGTGAGTCTCAAAAGGCTGGGCAGATAGTTCCACGATTTTGTTCCAAGGACCGCCATTGACTTTTCTCCTCTGGACGTCAGGCGGAACCGAGGAGGTACTAGCAGATTTTCCATGGAGGATCTCAAAGGACGTTGCGTTACATAGGGTTTAATTCTTGTCCTGAGATATTTGGGTCCAGTTTGCTTTACCGTTCTAAAAGTTATCACGAGGATCTTAAAAAGTATCCTTTTGTGTATAGGCAGCCAATGGAGGGTCTGGAGGGCCTCCGAGGTTGAGGACCCCCTTGGTAATTTCAGTACAGCCGCGCCGCTGCATTTTGCACAGTCTGCAGCTTTTTCAGAGTGGTCAGAGTACTCCTGTGTAAAGGCTGTTACAATAGTCTAGGCGCGATAAGATTAATGCCACTGCCACGGTCTTGCGAGCTGTAGCTGGAAGGAGATCAAAGAATTTTTTGAGTGTTTTTATCCAATGGAAGTGTCAAATCTAATCCCTAGGTTCTTGACAGTGTCCACTGTATTTGGAGGGGGGGCTGTGTCAGTTGGCCACCACCGTTTGGGCGTAAAGATATTGTGTTTTCCTAGCAGCATAATCTCCGTCTTTTGGCTATTACACTTGAGGTGATTAGATTTCATCTACTCAAAGACCGCAGAGAGGCAATGTTGGAAGTTTTCTTCTGCTGCAGTGGATTCTTTATCCAAGGTTAAAATAAGCTGTGTATCATCAGCATAGGACACAGCCTTGATGTCAAAAGATGACACCAGGTCTAGTAAGGGCACCATGTATGTATTAAAGAGTGTTGGGCTCAAGGCTGAGCCTTGGGGGACCCCTGAAAGCATCTGTTTCTATGAAGATATGTAATTGCCTAGGGTTACTGTTTGTCTCCTATTCTCAAGAAATGATGCCAGCCAGGCCAACGCTTTATGCGAGATGCCGATTCTTTTTAACTGCTCTCCCAGGATGGTATGGGAGACAGTATCGAATGCGGCCGAGAGATCCAACAGAATCAGCACTGCCACCTTTCCTTGATCCAATGCAAATTTTAATGTCTCCGAAGTGTGTAGCAGCGCTGACTCTGTTGAATGCCCAACCCTAAAGCCTGATTGCCTGGAATGCAGCCTATTTGTTTGTAGGAGAAAATAGTTTAGTTGTCTATTTACTAAATTCTCTGTAATTTTACTTAGGCAAGGCAGTAACAAAATAGGTCTAAGATTCGATAGGGTGGTGGTGCAGGCTTCTGTCTGCACTTCTCTTGCTTCTTTCTGCACCCCTCTTGCCTCTGTCTGTATCCCTTTTGCCTCTTTGTGCACCTCTCTTGCCTCTTTCTGCACCCCTCTTGCCTCTTTTTGCACCTCTGTTGGTTATTTCTGCAGTTCTCTTGCCATTTTCTGCACCTCTCTTGTCTCTTTCTGCACCTCACTTGCCTCTTTCTGCACTTCTCTTGCTTCTTTCTACACCTCTGTTGCTTCTTTCAGCAATTCTCTTGCCTCTTTCTGTACTTCTCTTGCTTGTTTCTGCACCTCTCTTGCGTCTTTCTGCACCTCTGTTGCCTCTTTCTGCACCTCACTTGCTTCTTTCTGCACCCCTCTTCCCTCTTTCTGCACCCCTCTTCACTCTTTATGCACCTCTGTTGCTTCTTTCTGCACTTCTTTTACCTCTTTCTGCACATCTCTTGCTTCTTTCTGCACCCCTGTTATCTCTTTCTGCACTCGTCTGCCATCTTTCTGCACCTCTCTAGCTTCTTTCTGCACTTCTCTTGCTTCTTTCTGCACCTCTCTTGCTTCTTTCTGCACCTTTTTTCCCGTTTTTGCACCTCTCTTGCCTCTTTCTGCAGTTCTCTTGCCATTTTCTGTACCTCTCTTGTCTCTTTCTGCACCTCTCTTACCTCTTTATGCACCCCTGTTCCCTCTTTCTGCACCTTTCCTGCCTGTTTCTGCACCTCTCTTGCCTCTTTCTGTACCTCTGTTGCTTCTTTCTGCACTTCTCTTGCCTCTTTCTGCACCCTTCGTGCCTCTTTCAGCACCTCTGTTGCTTCTTTCTGCACTTCTCTTCCTTCTTTCTGTCCCCCTCCTGCCTCTTTCTGTACCTCTCTTGCCTCTTTGTGTACCTCCCCAACCTCTTTCTGCACCCTTCCTGCCTCTTTTTGCACCTCTGTTGCTTCTTTCTGCACTTCTCTTGCCTCTTTCTGCACCTCTTTTGCTTCTTTCTGGATTTCTCTTGCTTCTGTCTGCACTTCTCTTGCTTCTTTCTGCACCCCTCTTGCCTCTTTCTGTACCCCTTTTGCCTCTTTCTGCACCTCTCCTGCCTCTTTCTGCACACCTCTTGCCTCTTTTTTCACATCTGTTGGTTCTTTCTGCACTGCTCTTGCTTCTTTCTGCACCTCACTTGCCTCTTTCTGTACTTCTCTTGCTTCTTTCTACACCTCTGTTGCTTCTTTCAGCAATTCTCTTTGCATCTTTCTGCACTTCTCTTGCTTGTTTCTGCCCCTCTTTGCATCTTTCTGCACCTCTGTTGCCTGTTTCTGCACCTCACTTGCTTCTTTCTGCATCCCTCTTGCCTCTTTCTACACCCCTCTTCCTGTACCTCTCTTGCCTCTTTCTGCACCCCTGTTCCCTCTTTCTGCACCTTTCTTGCCTGTTTCTGCACCTCTCTTGCATCTTTCTGCACCTCTGTTTCCTCTTTCTGCACCTCACTTGCTTCTTTCTGTACCCCTCTTGCGTCTTTCTGCATCCCTCTTCCCTCTTTTTGCACCTCTCTTACCTTTTTCTGCACCCCTGTTCCCTCTTTCTGCACCTTTCCTGCCTGTTTCTGCACCTCTCTTGCCTCTTTCTGCACCCCTCTTGCCTCTTTTTGCACCTCTGTTGGTTCTTTCTGCAGTTCTCTTGCCATTTTCTGCACCTCTCTTGTCTCTTTCTGCACCTCACTTGCCTCTTTCTGCACTTCTCTTGCTTCTTTCTACACCTCTGTTGCTTCTTTCAGCAATTCTCTTGCCTCTTTCTGTACTTCTCTTGCTTGTTTCTGCACCTCTCTTGCGTCTTTCTGCACCTCTGTTGCCTCTTTCTGCACCTCACTTGCTTCTTTCTGCACCCCTCTTCCCTATTTCTGCACCCCTCTTCACTCTTTATGCACCTCTGTTGCTTCTTTCTGCACTTCTTTTACCTCTTTCTGCACATCTCTTGCTTCTTTCTGCACCCCTGTTATCTCGTTCTGCACTCGTCTGCCATCTTTCTGCACCTCTCTAGCTTCTTTCTGCACTTCTCTTGCTTCTTTCTGCACCTCTCTTGCTTCTTTCTGCACCTTTTTTCCCGTTTTTGCACCTCTCTTGCCTCTTTCTGCAGTTCTCTTGCCATTTTCTGTACCTCTCTTGTCTCTTTCTGCACCTCTCTTACCTCTTTCTGCACCCCCTGTTCCCTCTTTCTGCACCTTTCCTGCCTGTTTCTGCACCTCTCTTGCCTCTTTCTGTACCTCTGTTGCTTCTTTCTGCACTTCTCTTGCCTCTTTCTGCACCCTTCGTGCCTCTTTCAGCACCTCTGTTGCTTCTTTCTGCACTTCTCTTCCTTCTTTCTGTCCCCCTCCTGCCTCTTTCTGTACCTCTCTTGCCTCTTTGTGTACCTCCCCAACCTCTTTCTGCACCCTTCCTGCCTCTTTTTGCACCTCTGTTGCTTCTTTCTGCACTTCTCTTGCCTCTTTCTGCACCTCTTTTGCTTCTTTCTGCACTTTTCTTGCTTCTGTCTGCACTTCTCTTGCTTCTTTCTGCACCCCTCTTGCCTCTTTCTGTACCCCTTTTGCCTCTTTCTGCACCTCTCCTGCCTCTTTCTGCACACCTCTTGCCTCTTTTTTCACATCTGTTGGTTCTTTCTGCACTGCTCTTGCTTCTTTCTGCACCTCACTTGCCTCTTTCTGCACTTCTCTTGCTTCTTTCTACACCTCTGTTGCTTCTTTCAGCAATTCTCTTTGCATCTTTCTGCACTTCTCTTGCTTGTTTCTGCCCCTCTTTGCATCTTTCTGCACCTCTGTTGCCTGTTTCTGCACCTCACTTGCTTCTTTCTGCATCCCTCTTGCCTCTTTCTACACCCCTCTTCCTGTACCTCTCTTGCCTCTTTCTGCACCCCTGTTCCCTCTTTCTGCACCTTTCTTGCCTGTTTCTGCACCTCTCTTGCATCTTTCTGCACCTCTGTTTCCTCTTTCTGCACCTCACTTGCTTCTTTCTGCACCCCTCTTGCGTCTTTCTGCATCCCTCTTCCCTCTTTCTGCACCTCTCTTACCTCTTTCTGCACCCCTGTTCCCTCTTTCTGCACCTTTCCTGCCTGTTTCTGCACCTCTCTTGCCTCTTTCTGTACCTCTGTTGCTTCTTTCTGCACTTCTCTTGCCTCTTTCTGCACCCTTCGCGCCTCTTTCAGCACCTCTGTTGCTTCTTTCTGCACTTCTCTTCCTTCTTTCTGCACCCCTCCTGCCTCTTTCTGTACCCCTCTTGCTTCTTTGTGTACCTCTCCTACCTCTTTCTGCACCCTTCTTGCCTCTTTTTGCACCTCTGTTGGTTCTTTCTGCACTGCTCTTGCTTCTTTCTGCACCTCTTTTGCAAATTTCTGCATCCCTCATGCCTCTTTCTGCACCCCTCTTCCCTATCTCTCCACCTCTCTTGCTTCTTTCAGCACTTCTCTTGCATCTTTCTGCACTGCTGTTGCTTCTTTCTGCACCTCTCTTGCAAATTTCTGTATTCCTCTTACCTCTTTCTGCACCCCTGTTACCTCTTTCTGTACCTTTCTTGCCTGTTTCTGTACCTCTCTTGCTTCTTTCTGTACTTCTCTTGCCTCTTTCTGCACCTCTCTTGCCTATTTCAGCACCTCTGTTGCTTGTTTCTGCACTTCTCTTGCTTCTTTCTGCACCCCTCTTGCCTCTTTCTGTACCCCTTTTGCCTCTTTGTGCACCTCTCCTCCCTCTTCCTGCACCTCTCTTGCCTTTTTCTGCAGTTCTCTTGCCTCTTTCTGCACCTCTTTTGCTTCTTTCTGCACTTTTCTTGCCTCTTTCTATACCCTTCTTGCCTCTTTCTGCAGTTCTCTTTCCATTTTCTGCACCTCTCTTGCCTCTTTATGCACCTCACTTGCCTCTTTCTGCACTTCTCTTGCTTCTTTCTACACCTCTGTTGCTTCTTTCAGCATTCTCTTGCCTCTTTCTGCACTTCTCTTGCTTGTTTCTGCACCTGTCTTGCATCTTTCTGCATATCTGTTGCCTCTTCCTGCACCTCACTTGCTTCTTTCTGCACCCCTCTTTCCTCTTTCTGCACCTCTCTTGCCTCTTTCTGCACCCCTGTTCCCTCTTTCTGCACCTTTCTTGCCTGTTTCTGCACCTCTCTTGCCTCTTTATGTACCTCTGTTGCTTCTTTCTGCACTTCTCTTGCCTCTTTCTGCACCTCTTTTGCTTCTTTCTGCACTTCTCTTGCTTGAATGAATGAATGAATGAGGTCGCTTATAGAAAGCAGCTATCACTCACAAGGAGCATATTGGCGCTAAGTGGCAGGTAGACGAGGTGTTGAGGAGAGTGGTCTCTGTTAGTGCCGTTATCAGATAACAGATAGGGCCAGGCTATCTGGGACTGCGAAGATCCATGTTTTCAATCTTTTCTTAAACATGGCTTCTAACTGCGTGAGTCTCAAAAGGCTGGGCAGATAGTTCCACGATTTTGTTCCAAGGACCGCCATTGACTTTCCTCCTCTGGACGTCAGGCGGAACCGAAGAGGTACTTGCAGATTTTCCATGGAGGATCTCAAAGGACGTTGCGATACATAGGGTTTAATTCTTGTCCTGAGATATTTGGGTCCAGTTTGCTTTACCGTTCTAAAAGTTATTACGAGGATCTTAAAAAGTATCCTTTTGTGTATAGGCAGCCAATGGAGGGTATGGAGGGCCTCCGAGGCTGAGGACCCCCTTGGTAATTTCAGTACAGCCGTGCCGCTGCATTTTACACAGTCTGCAGCTTTTTCAGAGTGGTCAGAGTACTCCTGCGTAAAGGCTGTTACAATAGTCTAGGCGCGATAAGATTAATGCCACTGCCACGGTCTTGCGAGCTGTAGCTGGAAGGAGATCAAAGAATTTTTTGAGTGTTTTTATCCAATGGAAGTGTCAAATCTAATCCCTAGGTTCTTGACAGTGTCCACTGTATTTGAAGGGGGGGCTGTGTCAGTTGGCCACCACCATTTGGGCGTAAAGATATTGTGTTTTCCTAGCAGCATAATCTCCGTCTTTTGGCTATTACACTTGAGGTGATTAGATTTCATCTACTCAAAGACCGCAGAGAGGCAATGTTGGAAGTTTTCTTCTGCTGCAGTGGATTCTTTATCCAAGGTTAAAATAAGCTGTGTATCATCAGCTTAGGACACAGCCTTGATGTCAAAAGATGACACCAGGTCTAGTAAGGGCACCATGTATGTATTAAAGAGTGTTGGGCTCAAGGCTGAGCCTTGGGGGACCCCTGAAAGCATCTGTTTCTCTGAAGATATGTAAGTGCCTAGGGTTACTGTTTGTCTCCTATTCTCAAGAAATTATGCCAGCCAGGCCAAAGCTTTATGCGAGATGCCGATTCTTTTTAACTGCTCTCCCAGGATGGTATGGGAGACAGTATCGAATGCGGCCGAGAGATCCAACAGAATCAGCACTGCCACCTTTCCTTGATCCAATGCAAATTTTAATGTCTCCAAAGTGTGTAGCAGCGCTGACTCTGTTGAATGCCCAGCCCTATAGCCTGATTGCCTGGAATGCAGCCTATTTGTTTGTAGGAGAAAATAGTTTAGTTGTCTAATTACTAAATTCTCTGTAATTTTACTTAGGCAAGGCAGTAACGAAATAGGTCTAAGATTCGATAGGGTGGTGGTGCAGGCTTCTGTCTGCACTTCTTTCTGCACCCCTCTTGCCTCTGTCTGTACCCCTTTTGCCTCTTTGTGCACCTCTCTTGCCTCTTTCTGCACCCCTCTTGCCTCTTTTTGCACCTCTGTTGGTTCTTTCTGCAGTTCTCTTGCCATTTTCTGCACCTCTCTTGTCTCTTTCTGCACCTCACTTGCCTCTTTCTGCACTTCTCTTGCTTCTTTCTACACCTCTGTTGCTTCTTTCAGCAATTCTCTTGCCTCTTTCTGTACTTCTCTTGCTTGTTTCTGCACCTCTCTTCCGTCTTTCTGCACCTCTGTTGCCTCTTTCTGCACCTCACTTGCTTCTTTCTGCACCCCTCTTCCCTCTTTCTGCACCCCTCTTCACTCTTTATGCACCTCTGTTGCTTCTTTCTGCACTTCTTTTGCCTCTTTCTGCACATCTCTTGCTTCTTTCTGCACCCCTGTTATCTCTTTCTGCACTCGTCTGCCATCTTTCTGTACCTCTCTAGCTTCTTTCTGCACTTCTCTTGCTTCTTTCTGCACCTCTCTTGCTTCTTTCTGCACCCTTCTTCCCTTTTTTGCACCTCTCTTTCCTCTTTCTGCAGTTCTCTTGCATTTTCTGCACCTCTCTTGTCTCTTTCTGCAACTCTCTTACCTCATTTTGCACCCCTGTTCCCTCTTTCTGCACCTTTCCTGCCTGTTTCTGCACCTCTCTTGCCTCTTTCTGTACCTCTGTTGCTTCTTTCTGCACTTCTCTTGCCTCTTTCTGCACCCTTTGTGCCTCTTTCAGCACCTCTGTTGCTTCTTTCTGCACTTCTCTTCCTTCTTTCTGTACCCTTCCTGCCTCTTTCTGTACCTCTCTTGCCTCTTTGTGTACCTCCCCAACCTCTTTCTGCACCCTTCCTGCTTCTTTTTGCACCTCTGTTGCTTCTTTCTGCACTTCTCTTGCTTCTTTCTGCACCTCTTTTGCTTCTTTCTGCACTTCTCTTGCTTCTGTCTGCACTTCTCTTGCTTCTTTCTGCACCCCTCTTGCCTCTTTCTGTACCCCTTTTGCCTCTTTCTGCACCTTTCCTGGCTCTTTCTGCACCACTCTTGCCTCTTTTTGCACCTCTGTTGGTTCTTTCTGCACTGCTCTTGCTTCTTTCTGCACCTCACTTGCCTCTTTCTGCACTTCTCTTGCTTCTTTCTACACCTCTGTTGCTTCTTTCAGCAATTCTCTTTGCATCTTTCTGCACTTCTCTTGCTTGTTTCTGCCCCTCTTTTGCAACTTTCTGCACCTCTGTTGCCTCTTTCTGCACCTCACTTGCTTCTTTCTGCACCCCTCTTGCCTCTTTCTACACCCCTCTTCCTGTACCTCTCTTGCCTCTTTCTGCACCCCTGTTCCCTCTTTCTGCACCTTTCTTGCCTGTTTCTGCACCTCTCTTGCATCTTTCTGCACCTCTGTTTCTTCTTTCTGCACCTCACTTGCTTCTTTCTGTACCCCTCTTGCGTCTTTCTGCATCCCTCTTCCCTCTTTCTGCACCTCTCTTACCGCACCCCTGTTCCCTCTTTCTGCACCTTTCCTGCCTGTTTCTGCACCTCTCTTGCCTCTTTCTGTACCTCTGTTGCTTCTTTCTGCACTTCTCTTGCCTCTTTCTGCACCCTTCGCGCCTCTTTCGGCACCTCTGTTGCTTCTGTCTGCACTTCTCTTCCTTCTTTCTGCACCCCTCCTGCCTCTTTCTGTACCCCTCTTGCTTCTTTGTGTACCTCTCCTACCTCTTTCTGCACCCTTCTTGCCTCTTTTTGCACCTCTGTTGGTTCTTTCTGCACTGCTCTTGCTTCTTTCTGCACCTCTTTTGCAAATTTCTGCATCCCTCATGCCTCTTTCTGCACCCCTCTTCCCTATTTCTCCACCTCTCTTGCTTCTTTCAGCACTTCTCTTGCATCTTTCTGCACTGCTGTTGCTTCTTTCTGCACCTCTCTTGCAAATTTCTGTATTCCTCTTACCTCTTTCTGCACCCCTGTTACCTCTTTCTGTACCTTTCTTGCCTGTTTCTGTACCTCTCTTGCCTCTTTCAGTACCTCTGTTGCTTCTTTCTGTACTTCTCTTGCCTCTTTCCGCACCCCTCTTGCCTATTTCAGCACCTCTGTTGCTTCTTTCTGCACTTCTCTTGCTTCTTTCTGCACCCCTCTTGCTCTTTCTGTACCCCTTTTGCCTCTTTGTGCACCTCTCCTGCCTCTTCCTGCACCTCTCTTGCCTTTTTCTGCAGTTCTCTTGCCTCTTTCTGTACCTCTTTTGCTTCTTTCTGCACTTTTCTTGCCTCTTTCTATACCCCTCTTGCCTCTTTCTGCAGTTCTCTATCCATTTTCTGCACCTCTCTTGCCTCTTTCTGCACCCCTCTTGCCTATTTCAGCACCTCTGTTGCTTCTTTCTGCACTTCTCTTGCTTCTTTCTGCACCCCTCTTGCCTCTTTCTGTACCCCTTTTGTCTCTTTGTGCACCTCTCCTGCCTCTTCTTGCACCTCTCTTGCCTTTTTCTGCAGTTCTCTTGCCTCTTTCTGCACTTTTTTTGCTTCTTTCTGCACTTTTCTTGCCTTTTTGTATACCCCTCTTGCCTCTTTCTGCAGTTCTCTTTCCATTTTCTGCACCTCTCTTGCCTCTTTATGCATCTCACTTGCCTCTTTCTGCACTTCTCTTGCTTCTTTCTACACCTCTGTTGCTTCTTTCAGCAATTCTCTTGCCTCTTTCTGCACTTCTCTTGCTTGTTTCTGCACCTGTCTTGCATCTTTCTGCATATCTGTTGCCTCTTTCTGCACCTCACTTGCTTCTTTCTGCACCCCTCTTTCCTCTTTCTGCACCTCTCTTGCCTCTTTCTGCACCCCTGTTCCCTCTTTCTGCACCTTTCTTGCCTGTTTCTGCACCTCTCTTGCCTCTTTATGTACCTCTGTTGCTTTTTTCTGCACTTCTCTTGCCTCTTTCTGCACCTCTTTTGCTTCTTTCTGCACTTCTCTTGCTTGAATGAATGAATGAACAAGGTCGCTTATAGAACGCAGCTATCACTCACAAGGAGCATCTTGGCGCTAAGTGGCAGGTAGATGAGGTGTTGAGGAGAGTGGTCTCTGTTAGTGCCGTTATCAGATAACAGATAGGGCCAGGCTATCTGGGACTGCGAAGATCCAGGTTTTCAATCTTTTCTTAAACATGGCTTCTAACTGCGTGAATCTCAAAAGGCTGGGCAGATAGTTCCACGATTTTGTTCCAAGGACCGCCATTGACTTTCCTCCTCTGGACGTCAGGCGGAACCGAGGAGGTACTAGCAGATTTTCCATGGAGGATCTCAAAGGACTTTGCGTTACATAGGGTTTAATTCTTGTCCTGAGATATTTGGGTCCAGTTTGCTTTACCGTTCTAAAAGTTATCATGAGGATCTTAAAAAGTATCCTTTTGTGTATAGGCAGCCAATGGAGGGTATGGAGGGCCTCCGAGGCTGAGGACCCCCTTGGTAATTTCAGTACAGCTGCGCTGCTGCATTTTGCACAGTCTGCAGCTTTTTCAGAGTGGTCAGAGTACTCCTGCGTAAAGGCTGTTACAATAGTCTAGGCGCGATAAGATTAATGCCACTGCCACGGTCTTGCGAGCTGTAGCTGGAAGGAGATCAAATAATTTTTTGAGTGTTTTTATCCAATGGAAGTGTCAAATCTAATCCCTAGATTCTTGACAGTGTCCACTGTATTTGGAGGGGGGGCTGTGTCAGTTGGCCACCACCGTTTGGGCGTAAAGATATTGTGTTTTCCTAGCAGCATAATCTCCATCTTTTGGCTATTACCCTTGAGGTGATTAGATTTCATCTACTCAAAGACCGCAGAGAGGCAATGTTGGAAGTTTTCTTCTGCTGCAGTGGATTCTTTATCCAAGGTTAAAATAAGCTGTGTATCATCAGCATAGGACACAGCCTTGATGTCAAAAGATGACACCAGGTCGGGTAAGGGCACCATGTATGTATTAAAGAGTGTTGGGCTCAAGGCTGAGCCTTGGGGGACCCCTGAAAGCATCTGTTTCTATGAAGATATGTAATTGCCTAGGGTTACTGTTTGTCTCCTATTCTCAAGAAATGATGCCAGCCAGGCCAACGCTTTATGCGAGATGCCGATTCTTTTTAACTGCTCTCCCAGGATGGTATGGGAGACAGTATCGAATGCGGCCGAGAGATCCAACAGAATCAGCACTGCCACCTTTCCTTGATCCAATGCAAATTTCAATGTCTCCAAAGTGTGTAGCAGCGCTGACTCTGTTGAATGCCTAGCCCTAAAGCCTGATTGCCTGGAATGCAGCCTATTTGTTTGTAGGAGAAAATAGTTTAGTTGTCTATTTACTAAATTCTCTGGAATTTTACTTAGGCAAGGCAGTAACGAAATAGGTCTAAGATTTGATAGGGTGGTGGTGCAGGCTTCTGTCTGCACTTCTCTTGCTTCTTTCTGCACCCCTCTTGCCTCTGTCTGTACCCCTTTTGCCTCTTTGTGCACCTCTCTTGCCTCTTTCTGCACCCCTCTTGCCTCTTTTTGCACCTCTGTTGGTTCTTTCTGCAGTTCTCTTGCCATTTTCTGCACCTCTCTTGTCTCTTTCTGCACCTCACTTGCCTCTTTCTGCACTTCTCTTGCTTCTTTCTACACCTCTGTTGCTTCTTTCAGCAATTCTCTTGCCTCTTTCTGTACTTCTCTTGCTTGTTTCTGCACCTCTCTTGCGTCTTTCTGCACCTCTGTTGCCTCTTTCTGGACCTCACTTGCTTCTTTCTGCACACCTCTTCCCTCTTTCTGCACCCCTCTTCACTCTTTATGCACCTCTGTTGCTTCTTTCTGCACTTCTTTTGCCTCTTTCTGCACATCTCTTGCTTCTTTCTGCACCCCTGTTATCTCTTTCTGCACTCGTCTGCCGTCTTTCTGCACCTCTCTAGCTTCTTTCTGCACTTCTCTTGCTTCTTTCTGCACCTCTCTTGCTTCTTTCTGCACCCTGCTTCCCTTTTTTGCACCTCTCTTGCCTCTTTCTGCAGTTCTCTTGCCATTTTCTGCACCTCTCTTGTCTCTTTCTGCACCTCTCTTACCTCTTTCTGCACCCCTGTTCCCTCTTTCTGCACCTTTCCTGCCTGTTTCTGTACCTCTCTTGCCTCTTTCTGTACCTCTGTTGCTTCTTTCTGCACTTCTCTTGCCTCTTTCTGCACCCTTCGTGCCTCTTTCAGCACCTCTGTTGCTTCTTTCTGCACTTCTCTTACTTCTTTCTGTACCCCTCCTGCCTCTTTCTGTACCTCTCTTGCCTCTTTGTGTACCTCCCCAACCTCTTTCTGCACCCTTCCTGCCTCTTTTTGCACCTCTGTTGCTTCTTTCTGCACTTCTCTTGCCTCTTTCTGCACCTCTTTTGCTTCTTTCTGCACTTCTCTTGCTTCTGTCTGCACTTCTCTTGCTTCTTTCTGCACCCCTCTTGCCTCTTTCTGTACCCCTTTTGCCTCTTTCTGCACCTCTCCTGCCTCTTTCTGCACCCCTCTTGCCTATTTTTGCACCTCTGTTGGTTCTTTCTGCACTGCTCTTGCTTCTTTCATCACCTCACTTGCCTCTTTCTGCACTTCTCTTGCTTCTTTCTACACCTCTGTTGCTTCTTTCAGCAATTCTCTTTGCATCTTTCTGCACTTCTCTTGCTTGTTTCTGCCCCTCTTTTGCATCTTTCTGCACCTCTGTTGCCTCTTTCTGCACCTCACCTGCTTCTTTCTGCACCCCTCATGCCTCTTTCTACACCCCTGTTCCCTCTTTCTGCACTTCTCTTGCTTCTTTCTACAACTCTGTTGCTTCTTTCAGCAATTCTCTTTGCATCTTTCTGCACTTCTCTTGCCTGTTTCTGCACCTCTCTTGCATCTTTCTGCATCTCTGTTTCCTCTTTCTGCACCTCACTTGCTTCTTTCTGCACCCCTCTTGCATCTTTCTGCATCCCTCTTCCCTCTTTCTGCACCTCTCTTACCTCTTTCTGCACCCCTGTTCCCTCTTTCTGCACCTTTCCTGCCTGTTTCTGCACCTCTTTTGCCTCTTTCTGTACCTCTGTTGCTTCTTTCTGCACTTCTCTTGCCTCTTTCTGCACCCTTCGCGCCTCTTTCAGCACCTCTGTTGCTTCTTTCTGCACTTCTCTTCCTTCTTTCTGCACCCCTCCTGCCTCTTTCTGTACCCCTCTTGCCTCTTTGTGCACCTCTCCTACCTCTTTGTGCACCCCTCTTGCCTCTTTTTGCATCTCTGTTGGTTCTTTCTGCACTGCTCTTGCTTCTTTCTGCACCTCTTTTGCAAATTTCTGCATCCCTCATGCCTCTTTCTGCATCCCTTTTCCCTATTTCTCCACCTCTCTTGCTTCTTTCTGCACTTCTCTTGTTTCTTTCTGCACTGCTCTTGGTTCTTTCTGCACCTCTCTTGCAAATTTCTGTGTCCCTCTTACCTCTTTCTGCACCCCTGTTCCCTCTTGCTGAACCTTTCTTGCCTGATTCTGCACCTCTCTTGCCTCTTTTGGCACCTCTGTTGCTTCTTTCTGCACTTCTCTTGCCTCTATCTGCACCCCTCTTGCCTCTTTATGCACCTCTGTTGTTTTTTTCTGCACTTCTTTTGTTTCTTGCTGCACATCTCTTGCTTCTTTCTGCACCCCTCATGCCTCTTTTACACCCCTCTTCCCTCTTTCTGCACCCCTCTTGCCTCTTTCTGCACCTTTGTTCCTTCTTTCTGCACTTCTTTTGTTTCTTTCTGCACCTCTCTTGATTCTTTCTGTATCCCTCTTGCCTCTTTCTCCACCCCACTTCCCCCTTTCTGCATCTCTGTTGCTCCTTTATGCACTGCTCTTGCTTCTTTCTGCACCTCTCAGGCAAATTTCTGCATCCCTCTTGCCTCTTTCGGCACCCCTCTTCTCTCTTTCTGCACCCCTGTTCCCTCTTTCTGCACCTCTTCTGCCGGTTTCTGCACCTCTGTGGCCTCTTTCTGAACTTCTCATGCCTCTTTCTGCACCTCTGTTGCTTCTTTCTGCACTTCTCTTGCCTCTTTCTGCACCCCTCTTCCCTCTTTCTGCACCTCTGTTGCTTCTTTCTGTACTTCTCTTGCTTCTTTCTGTACCTCTCTTGCTTCTTTCTGCACCTCTCTTGCCTCTTTCTGCACCCTTCGTCCCTCTTTCTGCACATCTCTTGCCTCTTTCTGCACCTCTCTTGCCTCTTTCTGCACACACAGGGCTACTTTTAAACTGACCTCAGGCTCAGCAGTGCACACATGCAAGTGCAGAAAAGGGCTTCTGGCCTCTAAACTGCCATGCCCTATTATATGCTAGGGACTTAGAGGTAGTTTTAATCCCCCTGCCCTAATATGTACTAGGGCCTTACAGGGGAGGTCATGCCAATCACAGGGGTATCCCAACCTATAGTGTACCCTGGTGTATGTAGGTGTTTTCACTGTATTCTAAGTGTCTTTCAGCATAGCACCGGCTCTGGGCCTGGTTAGGCAGAGCCCAGGGTCAGTCAGAGTCAGTTACCAGTTACTCCGCGGCAGGTCTCATTCGAGCTTCCCATTGGTGGGTGTGCAATATGAAAATGGCGAAGTGGGTTCAGCGTTTGCACACACTGTCTCCATTCAAGCCTCTGAAGAGAAGCATATGTAGCTTCAAAACGTGTCAGGCATTTCCATTACGGAGCAGCTTCTACAAGCGGATCCTCGTCCCTGCCTATCATAAACAAAGCTGTTGATCGAGTGCTACTCACCAGGTGGACAACCTTTGGAGCAGAATGTAATACGCGTCCGTCCTGCCGCGGAGTGTGCACCACCCCGTAATGTTATGGGGGCCACCCGACATGGTAACTATCATGTCGGCTATGTGGGCCAGCAGCCGCAAACAGGATTGAGGACGAGTCCACTTGCAGGGTCCATACAGGACAAGATTTGTGTGCTATCCAGACCACATTTCCCACAATGCACAGTCTCATTCGAGCTTCCCATTGGTGGGTGTGCAATATGAAAATGGCGAAGTGGGTTCAGCGTTTGCACACACTGTCTCCGTTCAAGCCACTGAAGAGAAGCATATGGAGCTTTGAAACGCGTCAGGCATTTCGATTACGGAGCAGCTTCTACAAGCAGATCCTCGTCCCTGCCTATCATACACAAAGCTGTTGATCGAGTGCTACTCACCAGGTGGACAACCTTTATAGCAGAATGTAATACGCGGCCGTCCTGCCGCGGAGTGTGCACCACCCCGTAATGTTATGGGGGCCACCCGACATGGTAACTATCATGTCGGCTATGTGGGCCAGCAGCCGCAAGCAGGATTGAGGACGAGTCCACTTGCAGGGTCCATACAGGACAAGATTTGTGTGCTATCCAGACCACATTTCCCACAATGCACAGTCTCATTCGAGCTTCCCGTTGGTGGGTGTGCAATATGAAAATGGCGAAGTGGGTTCAGCGTTTGTACACACTGTCTCCATTCAAGCCTCTGAAGAGAAGCATATGGAGCTTCAAAACACGTCAGGCATTTCCATTACGGAGCAGTTTCTACAAGCGGATCCTCGTCCCTGCCCATCATAAACAAAGCTGTTGATCGAGTGCTACTCACCAGGTGGACAACCTTTGGAGCAGAATGTAATACGCGGCCGTCCTGCCGCGGAGTTTGCACCACCCCGTAATGTTATGGGGGCCACCCGACATGGTAACTATCATGTCGGCTATGTGGGCCAGCAGCCGCTAACAGGATTGAGGACGAGTCCACTTGCAGGGTCCATACAGGACAAGATTTGTGTGCTATCCGGACCACATTTCCCATAATGCACAGTCTTATTCGAGCTTCCCATTGGTGGGTGTGCAATATGAAAATGGTGAAGTGGGTTCAGCGTTTGCACACACTGTCTCCGTTCAAGCCTCTGAAGAGAAGCATATGGAGCTTCGAAACGCGTCAGGCATTTCCATTACGGAGCAGCTTCTACAAGTGGATCCTCGTCCCTGCCTATCATAAACAAAGCTGTTGATCGAGTGCTACTCACCAGGTGGACAACCTTTGGAGCAGAATATATATATATATATAAATATATATATATATATATATGAATACGATTCCTCCAAGGTTACCTCCTGACAGTTTTCAGGGTATTTCAACGAAGGATCACTGCACCACAACCGGCAAATAGTTTCAGTATTGCTTTATTTAAACCAAAGTACAAACATGAACGGTAGAGGACGGTCTGCGCGTTTCGGCTCCCAGCCTTCTACTGGACCACTCGAAATTCAAATCAAAGGAGGCACATTTCCAGCACGTCTTTTTATTTCACCGTCATTCGGCACTTAATAACACAGTGTTGCATGCTTCTTTGATTTCCTGTGCCTCTCATGTATGCCTTTGAACTAGGAGCATCATGGATCCGAAACGCGTAAGGCAGAACCAATTTCCCCGAGGGAAGGGAAGCCGCAGAGCAGTTACTGGGACTGAATTTCGAGTGCACTTCGAAGCGCTGGTTCTTTGAAATAAAAAATGATGTGCGGCAGTCCACTATCGCGAAGTTGCATCACCCGGATTAGGGCCACGAAGACACCTGAACTATGCAAAGTCTCCGGTTGGGGAATTCAGTAAGCTTCATTGTCGGAAGACCTTCGACCTGGGGGGCCCACTGGAGGGCTGTTTTAAAATATAAAGTAATTTATCGCATGGGGATGCGCAGGACCCACTATGGTGTAAAATTACAAAGGGGGCACCAAAGCCTACTATAGGAAGACTACTAAAGTCTCGAAGTACCAGCATGCAACACTGTGTTATTAAGTGCCGAATGACGGTGAAATAAAAAGACGTGCTGGAAATGTGCCTCCTTTGATTTCCTGTGCCTCTCATGTATGCCTCTGAACAAGGAGCATCACGGATCCGAAACGCATAAGGCAGAACCAATTTCCCCGAGGGAAGGGAAGCCGCTGAGCAGTTTCTGGGACTGAATTTCGAGTGCACTTCGAAGCGCTGGTTCTTTGAAATAAAAAATGATTTGTGGCAGTCCACTGTTGCGAAGTTGCACCACCCGGATTAGGGGCCACGGAGACACCTGAACTATGCAAAGTCTCCAGTTGGGGAATTCAGTAAGCTTCATTGTCGGAAGACCTTCGCCCTGGGGGGCCCACTGGAGGGCTGTTTTAAAATATAAAGTAATTTATTGCATGGGTATGCGCAGGACCCACTATGGTGTAAAATTACCAAGGGGGCACCAAAGCCTACTATAGGAAGACTACTAAAGACTCGAAGTACCAGCATGCAACACTGTGTTATTAAGTGCCGAATGATGGTGAAATAAAAAGACGTGCTGGAAATGTGCCTCCTTTGATTTCCTGTGCCTCTCATGTATGCCTGTGAACAAGGAGCATCACGGATCTGAAGCGCGTAAGGCAGAACCAATTTCCCCGAGGGAAGGGAAGCCGCTGAGCAGTTACTGGGACTGAATTTCGAGTGCACTTCGAAGCACTGGTTCTTTGAAATAAAAAATGATGTGCGGCAGTCCACTGTCGCGAAGTTGCATCACCCGGATTAGGGGCTACGAAGACACCTGAACTATGCAAAGTCTCCGGTTGGGGAATTCAGTAAGCTTCATTGTCGGAAGACCTTCGACCTGGGGGGCCCACTGGAGGGCTGTTTTAAAATATAAAGTAATTTATCGCATGGGGATGCGCAGGACCCACTATGGTGTAAAATTACAAAGGGGGCACCAAAGCCTACTATAGGAAGACTACTAAAGTCGCGAAGTACCAGCATGCAACACTGTGTTATTAAGTGCCGAATGACGGTGAAATAAAAAGACGTGCTGGAAATGTGCCTCCTTTGATTTCCTGTGCCTCTCATGTATGCCTGTGAACAAGGAGCATCACGGATCCGAAACGCGTAAGGCAGAACCAATTTCCCCGAGGGAAGGGAAGCCGCTGAGCAGTTACTGGGACTGAATTTCGAGTGCACTTCGAAGCACTGGTTCTTTGAAATAAAAAATGATGTGCGGCAGTCCACTGTCGCGAAGTTGCACCACCCGGATTAGGGGCCACGGAGACACCAGAACTATGCAAAGTCTCCGGTTGGGGAATTCAGTAAGCTTCATTGTCGGAAGACCTTCGCCCTGGGGGCCCACTGGAGGGCTGTTTTAAAATATAAAGTAATTTATCGCATGGGGATGCGCAGGACCCACTATGGTGTAAAATTACCAAGGGGGCACCAAAGCCTACTATAGGAAGACTACTAAAGACTCGAAGTACCAGCATGCAACACTGTGTTATTAAGTGCCGAATGATGGTGAAATAAAAGACGTGCTGGAAATGTGCCTCCTTTGATTTCCTGTGCCTCTCATGTATGCCTGTGAAAAAGGAGCATCACGGATCCGAAACGCGTAAGGCAGAACCAATTTCCCTGAGGGAAGGGAAGCCGCTGAGCAGTTACTGGGACTGAATTTCGAGTGCACTTCGAAGCACTGGTTCTTTGAAATAAAAAATGATGTGCGGCAGTCCACTGTCGCGAAGTTGCACCACCCGGATTAGGGGCCACGGAGACACCAGAACTATGCAAAGTCTCCGGTTGGGGAATTCAGTAAGCTTCATTGTCGGAAGACCTTCGCCCTGGGGGGCCCACTGGAGGGCTGTTTTAAAATATAAAGTAATTTATCGCATGGGGATGCGCAGGACCCACTATGGTGTAAAATTACCAAGGGGGCACCAAAGCCTACTATAGGAAGACTACTAAAGACTCGAAGTACCAGCATGCAACACTGTGTTATTAAGTGCCGAATGATGGTGAAATAAAAAGACGTGCTGGAAATGTGCCTCCTTTGATTTCCTGTGCCTCTCATGTATGCCTGTGAAAAAGGAGCATCACGGATCCGAAACGCGTAAGGCAGAACCAATTTCCCAGAGGGAAGGGAAGCCGCTGAGCAGTTACTGGGACTGAATTTCGAGTGCACTTCGAAGCGCTGGTTCTTTGAATATATATATTTTATCTACTGGCAGTTGCCAGTAGGTAGTTATAGTTAGAGCCTAGTTTTATAGTAACATTTTTTTTTGTTTTGCCAATAACTTTGGCGCTGTTTGACGAATCTTCACAAAGTTTTCAAAATTAGAACAATACTCAGTTCTGCTGCCATGTTGAAAGTTTCAGGATGATTTGTGAAACAGGGCCTGAGAAAAAAGGGGGTCCCAAAACACTTTTTCCTCAAGAAATTTCCCATAGGGATTTTGAACACAATTATAACCTGAACCGCTGGATGGAATTACACCATGTTTGGCAGAAAGGTAGCTCTTGGGCCAGAAAGAACCCTTTTTGTTATTTAGTACAAATACGTTCAGTAGATTGTGAGATATTAAAGGAAAATCACAGGAAAATCACATTTATTTACCTAGGGACATGGACCCTCTGTGAATCCAACCAATCTCATGCAGAGATCTGATTGGCTGCCAACACTTCAACCAGGAAATACTGGCAGCCATTTTGGGACTCAGACCCAGCTGAGTCCCAAAACAAAACTTAAAATAAAGAAAAGGGAGCTCAGTAGGAATACCCTGACCCCCTAGGATGGGTGCATCTGCAGCAAAATGTTAAAAAAAAACAAGCGGGGTCTTCTGCGCTTGTTTATAGTTCAGTCCCTGGGTGGGCCAGGACCCAGGGGCATGCAAAATGTTAAGAAGTTGGGAGGGGGCGCAGACGGCCGCCCCTCCTGAGGCTATGAGGTGCTCAGACCAATACAGCTACTCACACACCCGTGCACCGATTCATACAGCTACTAATACACCCACACACACATCCACAAAATCACTCACATACCCACTCACAGACCCATACATAAACTCACACACCCACTCACAGACCTATATAGGAACTCAGACACCTGCTCACTGACCCATACAGCCACTCACACACCCACTCACAAGCCCATACAGCTACTCACACACCCACTGTCAAAGGTTACAGTTTACAGTTAGGAAATAAAATCAAAAAAACTTCAAAATTCACTAAAATAACAAAGGTTACAGGGACGTTATAGTTAGGAAATAACATTAATAAACAAAGAAATTCATTGAAAAAACAAAGGTTACAGGGACATTATAGTTAGGAAATAGAATTTTAAAAAAACCTTAGAAATTCACTCAAACAACCAAAGGTTGCAGGGAAGTTATAGTTAGGCTCAGATTTCACATGTACAAAACCATAGAAATTCAGCAGTTATAGTTACCTGAGCTAACTATACCTTACCCTCCACAATGCACTGCTTATGACCTCACATATTACATCACTCATAACATAGTCAGTGACATCACTGTTGACATCCCTGATAACATCTCAAATGATAACACTGGTGATATCACTGATGACATCATCCACAGAACCACTCACACACCTCCTTTACACCCCCATACAACCTCTCATATACCTACTCACACACCCATACAACCACTCACATACCCACTCAGTCATCCATAGAGCCACTCACACATCCACTCACTCATCCAAAGAGCCACTCACACACCTAATTACTCACCCATACAGCCACTCAATCACTCATACAGCTACACACACAGCCACTCACTGACTCATACAGTAACTCACACATCCATTCACTTACCCACACAACCAGTAGTGCAGTTGTAAACTGCCATTTCGACCTGACAAAATGAACCTTTTGCCAAGCCTAAACCTTCCCTTTTAATACTAATAAGTCACCCACAAGGTAGGCCCTAATAGCTAATAGGCCAGGGTGCATGGTATTTAAAAAGTAGGACATGTGGGTTTAAGGTTTACATGACCTGGTAGTGAAAAACTCCCAAATTAGTTTTTCACTACTGTAAGTCCTATCTCTCCCATCGGTTAGCACTGGGTTACCTTAATACATTTAATGAGTGCTAATTTTGGAATGGGAACAGATAGAGATATGCTGTTTAGAATGGACCTAACTGGACCTGCAAAGGGATCTTGCAGAGCCCTGCTGGCCTCTGCTGAAGTTTGTTCCTGATCCACAAGAGGTGCCTGAAGATCCGGACCCATGACTGGCATCAGTCTGAGCTCCTTCTAAGAAGAGAAGGTGAAATCCTCAAGTTTGGGCTCTTCACATTGAGACTCTGCTGCCCACTAAGACCGCCAATGAGAAGCACCGGTGTAGACCTTCTCTTCGAGCTACAGCGAATGCCAGCGATGACCATCTATGATGCCCGACTGGATCTTCGCACTACAGCGACGGCAGTCCCTTCTGCCTGTCTTGCTCCTCGTGGTACAGTGACAGCCATCTGCGAAGCTCCTCCCGCTCCTTGTGGCCTCCTCCACCGCAAATGGGACTCTTCCCGCCAGACTTTGAGAAGTTAACTCTTTCAGTGGGGCTAACCTGGTCCCTGTATCCAACCTCTGCTCTATCGAGGTAGACCTGATCTTGTGACTTTTCGCTGGTCTTTCACAACCAGATAACCACAGTTAGCGCTTTGTGCTTTTGGCACTAATGTTACTAAAATTTTAAAAGTCAGTATCTTCAATTCTACTGATTAGGTTTTTGTTGTTCTTGTATCATTTTATTTAATATAATTTACTCTATTTTTCTAAGTTGGTTTGGGGTTTTTCTTGTGTAGTGTTTCCAGTTTATTACTGTTTGTGTTCTGTGTAAATACTTTACACTTTGCCTCTAAGCTAAGCCTGACTGCTTTTGTGCCACACTACCAGGGGGTTAATCACAAGTTAATTTAGTGACTTTTGTGGTTCACCCTAACATGGATTGTGGTTGCTCCACACCCTTTACCCAATAACCCAATTTCTTACAGCTATGCTTTGAGTTTGAGGAGGATGATGTCCACCTCCTCAGAAAGGGCACCTTGATGGATCAATTAGGAAAGATAGTTCTGCCTCTTGAATTATTTCTTAAAATGCTAACTGCAGCCTGTTTACTGCATTGCTTCGAATTGCTTAAGGAGGCCATTCCACAATTTATTGTTATTCTCGATTGATTCATGTGCTGGCTGGAATTCAAATGCCATTTTGGCTGTTATTACAATTTTCATTGGAATTTCCATCCTGAAATGTACATTTTTCTGTAAATCCACATTATATGGTCTTCCAAATCAGGTTTCACTTATAAGAATCAGGTGGAATATATCTGGGCAAAAAGGCCCCAGAATGAGGGGAAAACATGACAATCAGTGTGGAACTTACTGCAAATGTCTGTAGCTATTCCCCAATTGAGGACCCAAAAATGGTGCAGTAATCCGCATCAGCTAATTATTGCACAGGACTTTACTGGTGCAGTTTTTTCCGCATCAAGCATTAGCAGTCAGATAATTCATCTTTCTTGTTTTGAGTTCCTGTTTGTTGTGAATTCCAGTGGGGTGTTCTCACTGTTTTCCAATGTTTTGAAAAATTGTAAAAATCAGAGGTTACCAGTGTTTATTATTTACTGTTGACCCATAAAAAGTCACAGGGCTGGTGTTTCTTCAAGCTTTATGAAGAATTTAGCTTTTATTTCCTTCACTCCCCCATTCATTCCTATTGTAAATTCTACCATTCTCCTATCCTATTCCTAACTCCCTTCTTTAAACCATTTCCTTTGATTTTTTGTATCAAGCACCATTTCATAATTTCTCCTGTCTCATTTTCCAGCACTCAAACACCTCTTCCCAGCAGGCCAGTCCCATCCCATGTCTAGGATGTGCATAGATGGAAATATGCTTGCGCCTCATTAAGATATGATTGCAGCAGATTAAAGTTTAATGGGGGCATTTAACACACATTCCCACGTTCCCACTACTCTCTTCTGCAGAAAAATAGCAAAAGTCAGCTGAATGAAGATTTTCTAATTAGGACTTATGATGTATGATATATATTTTGGTGGTGTTCAGTGCTCTGTTATTGCAAACCAGTGCCACACTATCTTATTCTTTGTATCAAAAATATCAAGGAGATAATGTCTATAAATATATTATTACTATCTGATCTGGGCCTATTCCTTTTCTACCTGGTTCTAGGGAAGAAGCCAGCTAGAGAATTAATATGCAAACTGTGCTGCTATATGAAGCAGCAGCTGATGTAATAAAGAAATCAAATGACCTGCTGCCTGCCATGGATCATTTGCCTCTGCAGGTCACAACTTGAATTAATTTTGTTTTACATTGTTGGGGTGTGCCTATGGGATTTTGTGTTTATTTGAAACACAGCATGAAGATTGCTAAGCATTGATTTTTACCAAACATGTGGGCTTTTGTTTATTTGAAGGCATTGTACTTGCCAGGAACTTGTGAGAGTTGGGAGAGGCAATTAGTGGTGTGTGCAGTGATCACTGTTCTAGTACATTTTCCATCTTGGGGAAAAGAATGCTTACCGCTCAATATGTTTTCACTAAATACAGGCACAGTGGTTGGTATGGGTGATGTTGTCAAGTATGATGTTTCTGCACTACAAGTTCCAAATTTCATTTTGACATGAAGGCAGTAGGAATGGCTGTTGAACTTAGTGATGCAGAGGTTGAACCATGATCTCAGTGTACGTCAGTGCACAGGCTCCGAACGGACCTGTGCACCTGTTTTTCTGAAAATACACTATCTGTAGCACATTCTAGGAAACACAGAACAGTGGTTGCATTTTCATGCTTCTCAGCTTTACTGTGTGTGACTCATACAACAACTTGTAGGTTTTCTGAGGATTATATGCAATGCAGGCAGACCAGTTTTAGCAAAACCAGAGTATGGAAACCTTCTGGGCTTGTAGGTATCCACTGAATATGTTCATGATATGGTCCCTAATCCTGTTGTAAGAAGGAATGTGTCTCCTATAGGCATGCTTTTTAGGCATATATGACAGAAAACTAAGAAAAGTGCAACAATTCATGGGAGGACACAGATTCAGCAGGCATCTTTATGCATTGAATTTGTTACCGTAGCCCTGATACTTGAGCTTTCAGTCACCAAAGCTCTGTCCCACCCTAAGTGATGGAGAATGACATCATGATTGTGCCACTTACTTTGGCCGGTGACCCAGCCTAGGGTTCAACTGTGAACATGCAGGTCACAACTCACCAGTGAAAAGTTAGCCAAAACCATATGTGGTGAGCCCTGCTCCAAAAACGGGAATGAATGTAGGTCCTGGGGGTCCACAGACCTTGTGGATGGTCACTAAGGAATATTAAGAGACTCACTGTGGCTGGAGTGGGTCGCAGGAGGGATATCCATAAATGAAAAGGTAGTTGCTGCACTTATACTGCTTTGACACCAGAGGACACTAATGCAGTGAAACTGCAGCAAAATCCAGTGTTTTCGGTTTCTACTGAAAAGAAAACATTCTTATTGCTGGTGTTTTATCAGTTGCAACCAGCTGTAACCGAAAACCAGAAACCCTATTCATATCAATGACCTTCTTTGTTTCAGAATGGCTGTTAAAAATGGGGGTCTCTGGTTGGCAGGTTTGTACCCTATCCAAGTATGGACCCTTCCTTCTAGTCAGGGTAAAGGGAGATTACGCTCCTAAAATAACCCCTGCTCACCCCCTTGGTAGCTTGACATGAGCAGTCAGGCTTATCTCAGAGGCAATGTGCGAAGCATTTGCACATAACACACAGTAATACAGTGAAAACACTACAAAGGGACATCACACCAGTTTTAGACAAATAGCCAATATTTATCTCTGCAAAACAAGACCAAAATGATAAGAATCCAACATACAGTAATCAAAGATATGAATTTTGCAAGAATAAACTTAAAAGACAGTTCCTTGAAGTCGATAGCTCTGTCCAGGGTTATCATGGCGTCGTAAACAAACAAATCCAACAGTTCAGGCCGGCTGCGGCGTCGCGGGCAAGCTACGGTGTTGGGAAAACCAGCAAAACAGGACCTTGGAAATGCAGGGCATCGTGGACCTTGCAATGAGCTCTGAAGAGGTGGCGTTGTCGGCTCTGGAGGACGGTGCAGGAGTCGTCGGGCCCTTGAAGTCACACGTGTTGCAGATCGAACTCAGTGAGGTTGAAGAAAGGAGCGCTGGCGTCGGCAGGCGTCGGGGCTGTAGTGCAAAGTGGAGCGGTGCGGCATGCATTGCCCTCAGGTTGTGGTGCAGGCAGCGGCTCGTTGATGGTGTCCAGCGGCATCAGTGAGACCAGGGCTGTGGTGCGAAGCGGGCGTGCTCGTTGCGGTGCTGACATATCTCGGTGCAAGCAGCAGCGTCATTGTTGCTGAAGCGCTGTCGCCGGTAGACGATCTGGAGTCGATGGTGCCGGCGCCAGTGGACCCAGGCTGCGGTGTGGGACAGGGCAGTTCGTCAGTTAACTTACGAGTGGTGCCCCTAGGCCATGGTGCAGGCAGCGGCATCAATGTTGGCATGGAGCGGTGAAATACCAAATGAAATGAAATACCAGCATTTGTAAAGCGCACAGCTACCTCCGGAGAGGTATCCCGGCGCTGGGGGCCGTCGGGGAAGATTAAGCAAGCTATTGCCCAGAGTCACATGGTGCTGGGCTAACCTGCTGCTGGCCCCGGGGATCGAACCGTGAACCCCGTGGTCCGGAGTCAGGCACCCTGGCCGCTGCGCCACACCTCTTCCACAAAGTGTCGTCGGCGATACTAGGGCGGCGATGTGAAGCAAGGCAGGGGGGAATTGCGGTGCCCTCAGTTCACGGTGCAAGCAGCAGCTTGGTGGCGGCGTTGGGTGGCGGCATCAGTGAGACCAGGGTTGCGTGGGAAGCAGGGCGGTACTCTCGGCTATGCCAACAGGTTACCGTTGACGGTGTTGGGTTCCTTTTTCTTCTGTTGCAACACAAAGCACCCAGTTCCCTGTGCTGTTGGCAGACGAACCTGAAGTCCTTGATGTTCCTGAGACTTCGTAAACAGGGGGCAAGCTCTACCTCAAGTCCTTGGAGAAACTCAGAAAATAAGTTGCCGGAAGTTCAGTCCAGTCCTTTCACTGCCCAAGACAGAAGCAGAAACTGCAAGCCAACCCAACAAAGCAACACTCAGCAACACTAAGCAAACACTCTGCAGTACTCCTACTGGCAGCTCTTCCAGCTCTTCTTGTTGGCAGGTTCCTTAGTCCAAAAGTGTTCTAAAGTTCTGGGGTCAAGGCCCCAATATTTATACAACTTTTCCCTTTGAAGTTTTAGTCAAGTCCCTCTTGCTTAGTAAAAGCAGTTCTATCCTCTCTAGTCTAGCTTCACTACAGGAGGTTGAGACAGCATTGTGTAGAGCAGGCACAGCGAATTCAGGTGCCAGTGAAAACTCCTCCCACTACTCTAAATGCAGAAAGGTCTTTTCAGCTTGGATATGAGTCACCCAGGAAAGGCAGGACACACCTCAACCCCCTTTGTGACTGTCTAGAGTGAATGCACATCCCCAGCTCCTGTCACTCCAAAACCAGACGGTGAATACACAAACAGGCATAGGGCCACAGGATGGTTAGGCAAGAAAATGCCCACTTTCTAAGAGTGGCTTTTTCAAACACACAATTTAAAAACAATCTTTACTAAAAGATGTGTTTTTCAATTTTGAGCTCAGGGAGCCTAAAATCCATTTCTCTATCTTTTCCCAATTGAAAGTTACACTTGTAAAGGGTTACAAGGTAGCTCCAATGATCACCTATGGGAAAGACAGCCTTTCAAAAGTGAAAGACTAAATTGGCTTTATTTAACTTTATCAGGACATGTAACACACACCAGTACATGTCCTACCTTTCACATACACTGCACCCTTCCCATGGGGTTTCCTTGGTCTACCTTAGGGGATACTTATATGTAACAAAAGGGAAGGTTAGGGCCTGGCAAGTGGGTGCACTTGCCAGGTCAACATGGCAGTAAAAAACTGCACGTGCAGACACTGCAGTGGCAGGCCTTGATACATCTTTGAAAGGCTACTTATGTAGGTGGCCCAACCAGTTCTGCAGGCCCACTAGTAGCATTTGATTTACCAGCCTTGGGCACATGCAGTGCACTATACTAGGGACTTACTAGTAAATCAAATATGCCAATCATGGAAAACCAATCATAACACAATTTACAGTAGGAGCACTTGCACTTTAGCATTGAATAGCAGTGAAAAAGTGTGCAGAGAAACTAAACCAGCAAAAACGAAGTCCAGCATATCACGAAAAAACAGGAGGTCAGAAAGCAAAAAGACAGGGTAAACATGCCAAAAGATGCCAGGTCTAACAATGGCCTAAACACCAGTACTGACATCTGATCATGACTTAATACACATCCATGTTGACATTTTCCCAGCACTTTCATTCAAGTAACACCCCAACTCCAAAAGGAAAGACTCTCCAGACTACCTTACAGGATTCTTACATCACATTCACAGGGACTTTACTCCACTATAACACAATACATCTTTCAATCGTCCAAATAGTGCAGTAAGTTAAACATTTAACACATACTATCCACAACGCACTTTCTCCCTCACAGCTTCAAAACTACAACCTTGAATAGTCCCTTATATTTGAAATCTCAAACCAAAATGAGAGCACTCCAACATAAATGGTACAGGAAAAAGACCTCATCCAAGCATGCTTTGAAACACTATCCAACATCATCAACCAGGCCAAGCCCTTATTCTTCCAAAATCTCATCACCTCATTTCAGCCAAATCCACAGCTTGAACACCTGATCGACAAACTACTCTCTCATCTATGCCTCCTTATTAATGATGCAGCTAATTACTTTACAACATAATAAGTAATACTTTGACTAAATTACTCGCAGATCCACCTTCCCATGCATTTCCCTGCCATGTCCAAATGGAACTCATTCCTAAGGTAAAATCCACCAACTCATCTTGTATACCACTGGACCCTTTCAGTTCTCAGACCATCAAACCTCATACCACCACAGCCAGTGTACTTCTATGTCTGCATTTTTTGGGTTATTCCGTCACACCTGGCAATTATCCAACCAGCGTTAAATCTGAAGTGGTTCTAGCTTTTCTAAAGAAAACTACTGCTGATCGCTCATCTCGTCCAACTATTGTCTAGGCTCTCAACTTCCTTCTTCTCCAAGATCCTTGAAGGACTGGTCTTTATTTACCTCTTTTATCTTTTCTCCAGTAATATTCTTAAACCCTCCAATGTGGTTTCCGAATGCTGCACTTTATGGAAACAGCACTATTGCATCATACACCTCCCTCACCACTGCCCACCACACTTCGACTCTCATACTCTTAGACCTATCCACAGCCTCAGACAATGTTGACAATCCTAGTCGACTCCCTCCTCTACACTCAAAGTGCTTCACTGATCTGCACAGAATTTGCGCATCTCTTACATTTCTGGCCACTCATTCTCAGCTTCCTTGGACTCAAAGACATCAAATTCCTACGAGGCTTGGTCCTAGGCCTTCTCTTTTTCTTATTCTGTGCCTTCAACCTCTGTGACACTATTTCCATATTTGGGTTTTTCAGTCATGTTTCTGAAGATAAACCACAAATCTTTTGCTTCTTTCCTACCTGTACACATCATACGTAGTCACACTACTCTCTCTCCCTCTCATTCTCCAAAACTCCACTTCTCGATCAGAAACCTGGTGGTTCCTTTCACCCCATTCATGAAAATAGAGAACTTTCTTACCAGACGGACATAGCCACACATTTCATACTGATGAATACTAATATACCATCAACAAATACAAGGCACGTCAGTTGCTTAGGATTCAGTAGACTGGATTATTGTAATATTGCTCTAGCCGGCCTGTCTACTCCTCCCTCAGCCCACTAGATAAAATCCTTTCTAACCAAAAGCACTACACCGTACCCAAGCATACCTCCACCACAGCATATGGCCACCAAGCCAACTGGCTCACCGCCAATAAGCAGGCCCTACACACATAACTGCCACTTCTTTCAATGCTGTTTATAGATTAATTCCAAACTAAATCTCTGACATCCTTTCCTGCTTGAACTCCGACTTGAATCTACTCTCCATCATCCTCAACTTTCGAGTCACTCCCAATCCACCTGTACCGCATCAGAATTCCAGTCATTCAAGTTGTGAGCCCTTGATATTGGAGCTCCCTGCGAACAAACCTTCATGTTATTGATGTAGTGGAAAGCACATTTTATTTGTAGGGGTGCCATATAATCACACGTGTAGTCTGCATCCACATATAATCCTTTGTCGTCATAACATAGAGTGTTAGAATCTGAGATGTAATAACGTGAAAAGTGATGTATTTTAGGCCATTTGAATGTAACATGGAGCAAATAACATAGAAAGTAAATGTAACCAGTTGAAAACATTAATATGAAGAATTCATGTTGTGTACCTGACAATTATTCATGTATCAAATGTGCTTATGGAACGTGCTATTTCAGATGTAGGCAGTAATACTAATTGAGAGTGACTTATTTTCTATACAAACTCGCAAAGCTCATGTACCATTTTCTTATGTTAGCTGAATTTGTAGGCCTGAAATGCATTTCTCCCTGAAAGCTCTCATTTTAGAATTGAGCTGAGAACTGAGATCGAGCACACAAAGTTTCGTAAATCTCTTAAGACCTGGCTATTCTAAACCTCTTTTGTTCCTAGCCATCTTTTCTGTCTGTGCCTGAGTCTCGGCAAAGCGCTATGAGACCTCTGGGTGATATATGCGCTCTACAAGAAACAGTACATAGACATAGACATAGACATAGACATAGAATTAACGGTTGGAATTTAATGTGCGCTGTGGATTTTGCTCTTTCTCACGTTTGTGTTGCAGGTGGAAGAAGCGTCCTTGTTAGCTCGAATAATGTCTTTGTTTTCTTAGGCGAGGGGAGAAGGGGATACATCGTGAGCTTAAAGTCGATAAGAGAAATTGTTGTGTTTCACACCGGAGAAGGCCTGGGAATCAAGGTCAGCAATGTTGCAGTTCAGGAGAATCGCTGTCCAGTGGAAACCTACCTATGGGATCGTGTATGGAGCGGATGGCGTGACTAGTCGCAAGGCCTTTTGGGAGATTTACCTGAAATAATGTGATGCAAGTAGTTCTTCCTTCTCTGCCTTTGCAGAAAGAGCCCTTTAGAACAAGCTTTGTAGCTTCATGCTACCTGACCCATTGACGTGGAGAGACCTCTTAGGAAGACTCCACTTGCTGGCACCTTTATTTCACTCCTCTTCTGATAATGCTAAAGTAGGGATGCCACGTTAGTGATAGAGTAGGGATAGACTAATGATTTATTTTCATCAACCTTTGATGCAGGGAAATTTGGACTCATGCTCTGTGATCCTTTGCATTCTATTTCTTGAACTAATCGTTCTGTTTATGCTACATCGATTACGCCGGGTGCGCAGATTTAGCTTTATGCTGATTCCAATGTATTTTTACACTCTCATCTTGAGGTACCTTTATGTTCAGTTATTTCTGGCTTTGTCATAAATCAACTAACCTTACGTAGTTGTCTGTGGCTACTATGAGTCCAAAGAATCTCCTGTTGAATTTATTTGGTAACAATAACGACTTTCTCCCCTCCACACTTTCATGCTGCTAAAAAGAACAATCGGATTGTGAGTCTAGAACGGATCTAGAACTTATGGGCACAACCCTTTCACTGTTTCTACTCGCCTGCAACAGGAAAGAGGAACGAGGACGCTCTCCCTCTCCCACGTCCAGCCAATATGCATATTTCAAATCTGTACATTTATTTAGTTAGATATGTGCTCAGGCATTAGTTCTGTTTTCACCTTCCCAAACTACAAATATGCAACTGGCGCAAATTATTCATTTAATTGCCATTTGTACAAATTATGTTGACCATACCACGACAAATATAATATGTTGCCCATACCACCACAAATCAAATAAATAAATACAACTCTATATTTGGGTAAAATTCCTGCCTGTTGTGCATTATTGAAACAAGCTTTATGCAGTGAAGGAAGTGCCCATTCTTTGCAGGATGAAACAAGATTGAAACTTTTAGTTAACTCAATAAGGTGTTTTTACGTAGCCCTCCAAAATGAATTCCTTCAAAGGAAAGTATTTAATAAATCTGTTGCTAGCCAGGTTTTAAAGTGACTTACAGTTTCTTCTGAAAGTGTTTGCTGCTCTCAATATTCTGTTTAATAAAAAGTAAAGTGCAAAGTCTGCATTCCTGGGGAGTTAATCGAAAAATACATAACACTTGGGTTATATCACTTTATCACCCCATTACTTATTTATTTTAAGAGACAAACTATTTTTTAGGGTTACTGCTCGCTCTGAAGAGAGATTTGACGACCTGAGTGAAGCATCTCATGGGGAGAACAGTATAAAATACAGTACAGTTTGGAATTAAGTCTTGCTTTCCCTCTACTGCTGTTTTGGATATGACATCCATTGTAATTAGACACTATGGCTCTCCTTGGCTTCGAGAGTGGGGTCTTCAGAGTCCCACACACACTTTCACACTCCAGTGGGTCTAGTGAAGTCCCGCCAATGGCCCCACACATACTGCCCATAATTAAACCATGAAAATGTTTGTATATATTTGAGTGTGAACACTCAGACTCTGCCAACATTATAATCTGAAAATGGATCAAAGTTTCGATGGGAGTCATTTTCCGATGCCCCCATGCAAATAAGCTCTGATTTCCTTGGGAAAGGGTAGGTGATGATGGGTGGCATGTGCTATTGGTGTGGGAGTTCTATAGGCATCTAACACTAAGGGGCCGATTCCGATCTGGGACGGAAATCTCTCCGACCGAGCCGGACCCGGAGAGATTTCCGACCGAACCGGACTCCTGCAGTCCGACCGAACGAGTACGATGCGGCCGTATGCTGCCGGACTCAATTCGGTCGGATTCCCATAGAAGTCAATGGGAGCCGGTTGTACGACGCGTACATGGGCTCCCATTGACTGAATGGGTATGTCGCGAACAAGGGCGCCCTCTACAGCGGGTACGCGTCGGTGCAACCCGCACCGTACATGCATGTGTAGGGGGACCCATGGGTCCCCCCGTGTGCGACTCGCAAGGCTACGGGTGAAGGGGGGTCCGACACGGACCCCCGAAGTCCGGCTCCGACAGCTCTTTGGAGCTGGACGGTACGAGTCGGTCGGGCTGTTCGAAGCGCGCATCGTACTTGCTCGGTCGGGTAACGTCTCCATTGCGTGGTGCGAGTCGTGTCCGTACGGGTTGGTTGGAGCGGTTCAGACCCGGAAATGAGTCGGTCGGAATCAACGCGTACATACACATCGTACTAGCTCGTTCGGATAGCTGTACGAGTCGGTCGGTAAAAACACGCACGGCTCGTTTTTTCCCGGGCGAATCCCGTTCGGCGAGCTTCCGGCCGAGATCGGAATCGGCCCCTAAGTGTCAGATTTATCAAAATGTTGCGCAACGCAGGGCAGCAAGACACCTTACTGCGCTGTATTGGGTGACCGGGAAAGGGCAGGAATGACCCATATTTAACATTATATGGTGCATTCCTGTCCTCTCCTTGTGCTGGCGCACTATGTGCTGCCTAGCACCTATGCAGATACCCTTGCACCATGGTGCAAATGTGCCTGCGTTGCAGGCAGGATTGTTTTTGAGCAGGAAGGGGCACCTTCCTGCACAAAAAACAGTGCTCTAAGACTTTTTCATCTTTTTACATGTGCTGTAGAATGCAAAACATGTAGAAAGAGGAAAAAACGAGAAGAAATAAACATATTTCTCCTCGTTACATCTCCCCTGGCAAGGTGTAGCATTTTGACGCAGGTCTACCACTCATGGTAAATCTGAGAATGCACCAAAATCCATGGGTGGATGCGTGGGAACACCCACGTTTCACCAATGGAATGCCTCCCTTGGGCAGAGTAACGCAAGGCAGCGACTTGCGCCACCTTGCGTTACTCCAGATTTACCAAGATGGCCTTGCATGGCTTGGTAAATCTTATTCTAGCTTTTGCGCTGCCCTGCGTGCTCGTGTGTTTGGCAAGGGTGATGCAAAACCTTTGATAAACCTCGCCCTAAATGTCACCACTCGAGAGCATGTAACAGGAGTATTTTTCTCGAAGTACTGCCCGGTGGCATTGTACAGACCAGTTTACAATGAGGGCCTCTAAGTATACGCCTATTTCCTTAGGGCACATTTCATAATGTTCCTTAGTCTTTAGTCAGTAGAGCAACCGGAGATAAAGACTGATCTCTTGCTCCATCATCACCTTCATTTTTAATCAATAACACATGTTAAGTTATGTTATATTATAAGCATTTGTAGAGCACGTTCACACCAAATGGTTTCTTGGCGTTGGAATAACAGAACCACCACACAAAGCCCTCAGTATTAGTCATACGCCTGCTTGAATAGCCATGTTTTTAAGAGCTGTCTGAATCTGGTGTAACAGGGTGTCATCCTAATTTCTAATGGCAGAGAGTTCCATATTCAGGGGAGGAGTACGGAAAACCTGGAGCCACCGAGTCTTTTCTTTTTGAATGAGGTAGTGGTAAGAAGATTCAGATGAGAGGATCCTAAGCTATGGGTTGCTGTGTATTTTTGGAAACAGGCTGAAATGAATGCAGGGCTGTTGCCATGTAGGGATTTAAAAATGATACAGCTGGTCTTGAATACTGCATGCTTTTTTACCGGTAGCCAGTGCAGTTCCCTCATCAAGGAGGTGATGTGACATTTCCTAGGTTTATGAAAATCAACCTGGCAGCCTGGTTTTGTGCCAGTTGTAGCCTGCAGTTGAGCCCCTCAGGGAGGCCCAGATAAAGAGAGTTTGCATAATCTAGCCTGGAGATCACTAATACAATGATTACCTGGATGAGGGCTTCAAAAGTAAGAAATGAACCTATTTTCTTATTTTATGCAATTGCAGGAAGCAAGATTATATTACAGCCCCTACTTGGGGTTTCATGGACAAGCTATTGTCAATGAAAACCCAAGACTCTTAACTAAACTCTTGGGTTGGGGCAGAGTGCCCATTGCTGCTGGCCAGAAGCTCAGATTCCACAAGTCAAGCTTTGTGCTGCTAACAACAATTTGCGTCTTGTCAGAATTCAGTTTGAGCCGATTACTATTCATCCATTCCCAGATGAATAGTAGTGTGTTTTGAAAGGCAGCTTTACATTTCGTTGAGTTGTCGATTACAAAGAGTAATTGCATATCGTCTGCATAGTTGTAAATCTCTATCTTCATCTTTACCAGAGCATGCACCGGGAGTGTATGTATAGATTGAAGAGGTGGGGAGACAAAGAGGACCCCTGGGACACTCCACATGAAATTTGGACCTTAGGGGAGCTGAAAGGGTGTAGGTTGACCGACTGACAACAGTCTTTCAGAAACAAGGCAATACAGTCTAGCGCTGAGCACTGTAGGCCTGCGGCTCCGACATGGTCAATCAGGAATCTGGAATTTATGTTCAGTTCACAGCAGTGCTTAAAGTGCAAGGCCCTTCCGGGAGTCCACTGCAGCTTGCACTAACCATTGCCCCTGCTGGCGCTGCCAATGACTGTAGTGTAGTTCCTATTTCCCTAATAGGCTCTGCGCATTGGAATAATATACCCTATAGGCTTGACATAGGACTGAGGTCGGTATGTCCCTATCGAGTATATTAAACTTAATTACTTTGTGCCAGCTAGCTCAGAGGCCACTAGAAACTCCTTGAAAACAAGAAGGGAGTAGTTTCTGGCAGCCGCAAAAACATGACCACTTTGTTTCCCTTTAGAATCGGAACACGTCTCAGAATCGTGGAAACAATAGATAACAGTTTCACTCAGCTCAATCGTGCATGCTTAGTTTCCTCAGAAAGAATAGACGGGCGTTTCAATAAAAAGGTTTTATTGAACAGTCTTGTTTCTCGTGTAAGAGATATGTGCTGTTATGATCACAAGACAGTATGCAAGATATATTATGTACAGCGTAAGCAGTAGAAATAAATAATACTGCGCTAGCATTATCTTTTAGCATATATTCACATGCATAAATAACATGAGCTAAAAATGCGAGTACTCATACGATGCGTCTCTAAGCTAGTTCTACCCCAATGTACCTAACCTAGTCTAGGTGTAGGGCAAGGTAAGAAGTAGGCAAAGTATTCTCTAGTATGGTATACTAAGAGTATGTTAAGTCTAGTATGCCAAGAGTCCCTCTAGGTTCTAGTCAGCTCCATACCTTGAGAATGAGAGAGGTGGGAATCTCTTTCCGGACTCGAACTCTAACACCCCGCGAAGGGAGTCAGATCACTGGAAGCTGGATTCTCTGCGAGCAGGGATGACAGCGTCTTCTCAGTGCATCAGGCCGGGATACGGGCTGCTCTGAAGTCGAGGTCTCCTCTAACTTGCTTGGGCAAGGGAAGGTATATTTATACCTGGTAGGTACTTAGGAATGTTAGCATTGACGTGAAGTCGGACAGAGGAAGACGTCAGGAATGAATCTTTAAGGTATAGCGGTTCATGCATAATAGATGAGTTCTTGGAGAAATCAATAATCCTGTGCTAGGGGAACTCCCAAGAGCTTAAGGGTCTGGTTTCTAAGAACTCGTTGTGACGTTAGGGTGGATGGATGTCGGTGACCTTGCCTGTATTTGGAGTGCACGGCTAATGCCTAAATAAGGACTGGGATTCTATGCCTATATAAGGGCAATGCGAATTGTGCCTATATAAGGACATGTTTCAGGAAAACCTATATACGGACACCTAAAGCGGAATACAACATGACAGTACCATCATAATTATGAACTATTTCACTCTTACAAGTATGATAATTCTGACTATTCCAGGCCACCCAAAGCCATAAGAATGGCCTGGGTGGCAGGTGTTATTCATTTTCCATGTATATTGAATTATTAAACACAGTTGCTGAGCTCTTCTCAAAATTAGACATGTGGTGGACTGTCTTTAGTGCCGGCTTTGAGAATTAAGTGCTGGTGCCAAGCACTGAAAACCACTGGCTCAAATTAAGCACTGACAGGTGGAACTAAGGTAACAGTCTCAAAAAAGGTGCTGCATATTATTAGAGTTTTTTTTTTTTACGGAGTTTTATATAGCGCGAACTTGTCCCGATATCGGGTATCAGAGCGCTTTACATAGCACCAGTTCCGTTACATGAGGACACAATCATCATTTTTGTTAGACACGGGGAGATTAAGTGATTTGCCCAGAATCACAGGATGTTCAGCGTCATTGCCGAGACTCAAACCCGGTTCCCCAGATTCCAGGTCAACCGCCCTAGCCGTTAAGCCAACTCGGCTTAATGTCCAGTGTCTATCAATTGGTTCCAGGCCACATGGCATGAGCAACAGGATTTCTAGACAAATCTAGTTGATGTTGAATGTTGTTTTGGTGAAAAGAGTCTCTTTGAGAGGCCATCAAAAAGAAAAAAACTTATGTTTTCTGGGCCACACTGATTTTCATTGGACCTACATTTAATGTTTGACTTAATGTTTGGTTTAATGTTTGACTCAGCGTGCGATCATAGGTCAAAGGCATGCGACAAAGCTCCATTAAAAACTCAAAGGTACTAATTTTGAAATATTTTTAGGTGTATCTCTATGTGATGTGCACCATAGCAATATGGATGAGTGCTGGGATGGGAATGTCCTCTGTATGGTATAAAGGCTTACTCCTCTGCCTTGAGTACCCAATTGCATGTGTAACTGGTATTTTCACTTTTATTTTGACCCTGGCAGCACACTAATGTTAGCATCGGTGCAGAGGCCTGTCCCTGACTGTGTGAGTTCCTGGATCTGTCCTGTGACTTGGGCGAGGGGCACACCAAGTATACCCACATTGTGGGTAGTGGACTATTATCCCTCTCCTGGGAAGAGCACATAAAGTGATAGTGGCAGCATACCATGTTTTAGAGGAAATCAGTAGTGTGACCAGAACTTTCTACCTGTTTCACTGGGGACAGAGGCCTACCGGTCCACATGTGTACATCCATAACCTTGTGCTGACATCCTGTGTACGACATGGAAAGGCTGTCAGAAAATGACATCATAATCCCGACGGCGGACCTGCCGTCATTAGGGATTATGGTGTCTTTCCGACGCCCATCGGAAGCGCCGCGGACAGTTCCTCCGCTCGGTGCCTCCGCCTGCCGCATTGTAATGTGGCGGGCGGACCACAGGGGCAGATGGCGGTGGGTCCGACACCAAGGTGCCGTTGGTGTCGGACCCACCAACATCGTAATCTGCCCCATTGTGGTTGAAAAACGTTTGTTTACATGGCGCTATGTGGCCAACCTAAGTATTAATAATTGTGTTGCTAAGTTTTGCATTCTTGCACATTCATGTGGGGTGGAGGGTTCTATAAATCAGTACTTGAGACATTAAATTGTCTTTGGATGTTTTGATAAGAAAGCATAAAAATACTCTTGTGCTGTTGGAATCCTTTTGTTGAGGAGTCTGCTGATATTACTAAAGGAATCGAGCTTTCTGTTGTGGCCACAAAGGGAACTCAACAGATTGTATACAAGTAATTCTCTTGTTTCCACAGGATCGGTGTCTGGAGCGCCTAAACTGTCACCTAACACAGAGGATGCCACAAAATCTAACAAGGTAAACCAAACACAGAGATATTGTTTCAGGTACGGTTCTCTTGTTCATGTGACCAATTCTTCCAGTTTCTCTGCACATAACAGATCTCATAGGATCCTGCCCAAGACTTGGATATGCATAAACTTGTTTTTTTTCAAAAGTAAGAAATGAACCTATTTTCTTATTTTATGCAACTGCAGGAAGCAAGATTATATTACAGCCCCTACTTGGGGTTTCATGGACAAGCTATTGTCAATGAAAACCCAAGACTCTTAACTAAACTCTTGGGTTGGGGCAGAGTGCCCATTGCTGCTGGCCAGAAGCTCAGATTCCACAAGTCAAGCTTTGTGCTGCTAACAACAATTTGCGTCTTGTCAGAATTCAGTTTGAGCCGATTACTATTCATCCATTCCCAGATGAATAGTAGTGTGTTTTGAAAGGCAGCTTTACATTTCGTTGAGTTGTCGATTACAAAGAGTAATTGCATATCGTCTGCATAGTTGTAAATCTCTATCTTCATCTTTACCAGAGCATGCACCGGGAGTGTATGTATAGATTGAAGAGGTGGGGAGACAAAGAGGACCCCTGGGACACTCCACATGAAATTTGGACCTTAGGGGAGCTGAAAGGGTGTAGGTTGACCGACTGACAACAGTCTTTCAGAAACAAGGCAATACAGTCTAGCGCTGAGCACTGTAGGCCTGCGGCTCCGACATGGTCAATCAGGAATCTGGAATTTATGTTCAGTTCACAGCAGTGCTTAAAGTGCAAGGCCCTTCCGGGAGTCCACTGCAGCTTGCACTAACCATTGCCCCTGCTGGCGCTGCCAATGACTGTAGTGTAGTTCCTATTTCCCTAATAGGCTCTGCGCATTGGAATAATATACCCTATAGGCTTGACATAGGACTGAGGTCGGTATGTCCCTATCGAGTATATTAAACTTAATTACTTTGTGCCAGCTAGCTCAGAGGCCACTAGAAACTCCTTGAAAACAAGAAGGGAGTAGTTTCTGGCAGCCGCAAAAACATGACCACTTTGTTTCCCTTTAGAATCGGAACACGTCTCAGAATCGTGGAAACAATAGATAACAGTTTCACTCAGCTCAATCGTGCATGCTTAGTTTCCTCAGAAAGAATAGACGGGCGTTTCAATAAAAGGTTTTATTGAACAGTCTTGTTTCTCGTGTAAGAGATATGTGCTGTTATGATCACAAGACAGTATGCAAGATATATTATGTACAGCGTAAGCAGTAGAAATAAATAATACTGCGCTAGCATTATCTTTTAGCATATATTCACATGCATAAATAACATGAGCTAAAAATGCGAGTACTCATACGATGCGTCTCTAAGCTAGTTCTACCCCAATGTACCTAACCTAGTCTAGGTGTAGGGCAAGGTAAGAAGTAGGCAAAGTATTCTCTAGTATGGTATACTAAGAGTATGTTAAGTCTAGTATGCCAAGAGTCCCTCTAGGTTCTAGTCAGCTCCATACCTTGAGAATGAGAGAGGTGGGAATCTCTTTCCGGACTCGAACTCTAACACCCCGCGAAGGAGTCAGATCACTGGAAGCTGGATTCTCTGCGAGCAGGGATGACAGCGTCTTCTCAGTGCATCAGGCCGGGATACGGGCTGCTCTGAAGTCGAGGTCTCCTCTAACTTGCTTGGGCAAGGGAAGGTATATTTATACCTGGTAGGTACTTAGGAATGTTAGCATTGACGTGAAGTCGGACAGAGGAAGACGTCAGGAATGAATCTTTAAGGTATAGCGGTTCATGCATAATAGATGAGTTCTTGGAGAAATCAATAATCCTGTGCTAGGGGAACTCCCAAGAGCTTAAGGGTCTGGTTTCTAAGAACTCGTTGTGACGTTAGGGTGGATGGATGTCGGTGACCTTGCCTGTATTTGGAGTGCACGGCTAATGCCTAAATAAGGACTGGGATTCTATGCCTATATAAGGGCAATGCGAATTGTGCCTATATAAGGACATGTTTCAGGAAAACCTATATACGGACACCTAAAGCGGAATACAACATGACAGTACCATCATAATTATGAACTATTTCACTCTTACAAGTATGATAATTCTGACTATTCCAGGCCACCCAAAGCCATAAGAATGGCCTGGGTGGCAGGTGTTATTCATTTTCCATGTATATTGAATTATTAAACACAGTTGCTGAGCTCTTCTCAAAATTAGACATGTGGTGGACTGTCTTTAGTGCCGGCTTTGAGAATTAAGTGCTGGTGCCAAGCACTGAAAACCACTGGCTCAAATTAAGCACTGACAGGTGGAACTAAGGTAACAGTCTCAAAAAAGGTGCTGCATATTATTAGAGTTTTTTTTTTTTACGGAGTTTTATATAGCGCGAACTTGTCCCGATATCGGGTATCAGAGCGCTTTACATAGCACCAGTTCCGTTACATGAGGACACAATCATCATTTTTGTTAGACACGGGGAGATTAAGTGATTTGCCCAGAATCACAGGATGTTCAGCGTCATTGCCGAGACTCAAACCCGGTTCCCCAGATTCCAGGTCAACCGCCCTAGCCGTTAAGCCAACTCGGCTTAATGTCCAGTGTCTATCAATTGGTTCCAGGCCACATGGCATGAGCAACAGGATTTCTAGACAAATCTAGTTGATGTTGAATGTTGTTTTGGTGAAAAGAGTCTCTTTGAGAGGCCATCAAAAGAAAAAAACTTATGTTTTCTGGGCCACACTGATTTTCATTGGACCTACATTTAATGTTTGACTTAATGTTTGGTTTAATGTTTGACTCAGCGTGCGATCATAGGTCAAAGGCATGCGACAAAGCTCCATTAAAAACTCAAAGGTACTAATTTTGAAATATTTTTAGGTGTATCTCTATGTGATGTGCACCATAGCAATATGGATGAGTGCTGGGATGGGAATGTCCTCTGTATGGTATAAAGGCTTACTCCTCTGCCTTGAGTACCCAATTGCATGTGTAACTGGTATTTTCACTTTTATTTTGACCCTGGCAGCACACTAATGTTAGCATCGGTGCAGAGGCCTGTCCCTGACTGTGTGAGTTCCTGGATCTGTCCTGTGACTTGGGCGAGGGGCACACCAAGTATACCCACATTGTGGGTAGTGGACTATTATCCCTCTCCTGGGAAGAGCACATAAAGTGATAGTGGCAGCATACCATGTTTTAGAGGAAATCAGTAGTGTGACCAGAACTTTCTACCTGTTTCACTGGGGACAGAGGCCTACCGGTCCACATGTGTACATCCATAACCTTGTGCTGACATCCTGTGTACGACATGGAAAGGCTGTCAGAAAATGACATCATAATCCCGACGGCGGACCTGCCGTCATTAGGGGATTATGGTGTCTTTCCGACGCCCATCGGAAGCGCCGCGGACAGTTCCTCCGCTCGGTGCCTCCGCCTGCCGCATTGTAATGTGGCGGGCGGACCACAGGGGCAGATGGCGGTGGGTCCGACACCAAGGTGCCGTTGGTGTCGGACCCACCAACATCGTAATCTGCCCCATTGTGGTTGAAAAACGTTTGTTTACATGGCGCTATGTGGCCAACCTAAGTATTAATAATTGTGTTGCTAAGTTTTGCATTCTTGCACATTCATGTGGGGTGGAGGGTTCTATAAATCAGTACTTGAGACATTAAATTGTCTTTGGATGTTTTGATAAGAAAGCATAAAAATACTCTTGTGCTGTTGGAATCCTTTTGTTGAGGAGTCTGCTGATATTACTAAAGGAATCGAGCTTTCTGTTGTGGCCACAAAGGGAACTCAACAGATTGTATACAAGTAATTCTCTTGTTTCCACAGGATCGGTGTCTGGAGCGCCTAAACTGTCACCTAACACAGAGGATGCCACAAAATCTAACAAGGTAAACCAAACACAGAGATATTGTTTCAGGTACGGTTCTCTTGTTCATGTGACCAATTCTTCCAGTTTCTCTGCACATAACAGATCTCATAGGATCCTGCCCAAGACTTGGATATGCATAAACTTGTTTTACCTGTCAGACTGGCAGTGAGAATACCAATGTGGGAAAGTCTGTCTGTGATGCTGTGATTTGGAATTTGTCTTTATGTGTTACAGCTGATATAAAGTCAGTGGTATTTAATGAAAGTAAAATTGAGGTGCTGGTTAAGTAAGTCATTTATTTCAAGTTTGGATTACATATTATACATTAAAGATTACAGTATTCGAGTTTTAGCATTTTTTAATTCAGTCAAAGATTGTTTACTTTAGTTAACAAATGAGGCAATGGCAACATTCTTGTAAACCATACTTGATGAAGATTTAGGCTGAGACCCTTCCAAAAATTCCTATAGAAGTTTCCTGGTCAAACATGTTTGTGTGAGCCCTTTGTGTTTTATGCTGAAAGGAAAATAAGTAATGCCAAATACCAAAGCAAGATAAAAAAAAAGGTGTTGCAAGCATATTTCTGCTGTACAGGTGATAATGACGTGATCCATGAATCATTTGGCCTTCAAGCTTCCTTTCTACCAGGGTCATGAATTTTACAAACTGTAAATTTAATTGCGTATTCTCTCCCTTTAAGCATTCAATTAACGCACGTTGACAGGTTCGGTTTACCAACTGATTTAATGTTGGTCACAGCAAACTTCTCTGTTCAGTTGCTAAGGCAGGCTATATACAAACAGTATGTAAAATAGATCATGCCTTTTTATTGCACAGTCTGCAATTGTTGTAATCCAACAGTTTAATACAGGGAGGGTTGAGGTCAGCTTTAGGGAGTCATTGGAATCTGTATATCATGAACTTGTGTTTCAGAAACTTTGAGAAGCTTTTATCTTGCTAATTCTGCCAGCTTGATGAACGATACCTATTAAGGGTCATCCAAGCATGAGAGCGCTTGATAAAAAGCTTCTTAATCTTGGAGAAGACATGTCACTTTTATACTTTTATTTAGTAGCTTTTGAATCCATTAAATCTTACAGGCAGTCACCAAAGTTCCCCAATTTGCAAGTTTTGAAAAACATTTTCAAAATAGTTTCTTGCAGAGTTTTTTTCTCTGAGCTCAATATTTCTGACCAAATCAAACGGAAAAGCGGTTTGGTCTTTTGAAGTTCCGAGTTTGAAACACATTTTCATATAAGCCCAACTCAAATCATATTTGGAATTGAGATTGAGAGGTTTTTGGAACAATTGCCTATACATGTTGCTGTGACTGTGTCCAATAAATGTGTCTTCCTACCAAGTTTTCCTCTGATAATTCTTAGAATGGGTAGTAGTGATGGACCATGAAAGTTGTAGTTGTAGATTTTATAAGCGGACAATATGCCAAACAGCTGCTACAGTTATCAAATAGACTACCCAGGTATTTATAATCTGGTTCTTTGGCAATTGGCTTTTCATTTAAGTTCCATGAGCCACATTTTTTGATTTTTTTTTTACCGAAGATGACTGAATGAATGAAAGAGCTCACCCCCAAAGGGGTATCTCCGCGCTGCAAGCGGAGGTAAGAGAGCTAGGAAACGGGATCAGATGTTAAAAAGTACTGTCTTCAGGAGGTTCCTGAACATTAGGAGAGTAGTGCACTTGGCGTAAATGAGTCGAGAGCGAGTTCCAATATCATGGGGTAAGGTACGAGAACGTTCTGCCACCAGAGCGAAGTTTGTTAAACCGAGGGACTATAAGGAAGGCCTTCTCCCCCGAGCGCAGAGATCTGCTTGGTAGATAGCGTGTAAGTTTCTTCACCAAGTAACTCGGGCCACTGTTTTTAAGCGCTTTATGTACCAGATAGCAGATTTTAAATGTCATTCTTTTACGAATAGAAAGCCATTGGAGATGCCTTAGTAAGGGGAGAAAAGCTGTTCTAGGTGGCATGTTGAGGGCCAGCCGCCGTATTCTGAACCACCTGCAGCCTGTTCAGTACTGCCTCGTTTGCTGCTGCTAGAAGGGCATTGCAGTAGTCAAGACAACTGATTACCAAGGCATGGATCAGGGCCTTGCGTACTGATACAGGAAGGAGATGGAAGATAACCACCTTTGTTTTACACAGATTCGGTCCCATTTAGTTGGTTTTGGTATAATGAATTTGCAAGCCAATTTGAGTTCTACTAAGCAGAAGTACATGATCTGCATATAGTAGACTCCAAAATTGCTTTCCACCCAGCTTCGGTGGGTGTGCCTTTATTGCATTCATTGCTGTTGGATATGTATGTACAGATTAAATAATATTGGTGCCAGGACACAACCCTGCTTTAGACCACTTGTATGTACTTTTGCTGAAACTGTTCGACCAGCTCCAATTTTAAGATGCATCCAAGTGTCATTATAAAGTACTTAGATGTGTTTTAATAGATTGGATGGAATTCCCCAAGAGGACAGTTTTGCCCATAATGCTTCTCTTGGCACCCTGTCAAATGCAGACTTAGGGCCTGATTACGACTTTTGGCAGTGCGGGAGCGGGCAGCATGCCACCGCTGCGCCCCCGCACTGCCAAGAGTCTCTGCCGCCTGTCTACCAGATTGCAAGTAATTTTGTGGTCTGGCGGGAGGGTGGCGTGGCGGTCCTGCGGCAGTGCTATTTAAAGGCTCATTATAAGCACCACCGCCAGACTGCCAGCGCACATTCCTGCGTGGGAAGGAATGCACCATGTTGTGCATTCCTTCCCATGCAGGAACTGGGGGTTCATAACTACTTGTATGCACCCTTGTGTACAGGGGCAAGAGGGGGCCCTGTAGGGCCCCCTTTCTTTCCTCACTGCCAGCAATTACATGGAGGAAGAACCTCCATGACCCGCTGGCAGTAAGGAAGGTCTGTGAGAAAGTGCCCTCTTTCTGCATGGTTGCCCCCACTTTTTGCTGAATTGCTGATGTGCTTTGACTGAGTGTGCCCTGGGCTCCTGCCAATCAGGTACCCAGGGCCTATGTTCTTTCCCTAAAAACTGCATTGAAGCCTAAACCCAATTGGCATCTCTGGCCACAGGGCAGCCCCTGGTAAATGGTATCACATGTACCCTGGGCACTGTGACCAGAGAAGGCCTCTAAGGGCTGCAGCACTTGTTGTGCCACCCTTAGAGGTACTGTACCTTCACACTCACACACTGCCTTTGCAGGCTGCGTGTTTTGGTGCAGAACAAAGTGAAGAGTCGACATGGCACACATCCCTGTTTGCCATGCCTACAACCACTGCCCTGGCATAGAACAGTCACCCCTCTAGCTGGGTGCACTATACCAGTGGTGAGGGTACAGGTGCATGAGCCCTGTACCCCTACAGTGTCTAAGTCCATTCTTAGACATTGTAAGTGCAGTGCTGCCATTAAGAGTGTATGATGCTGGGAGTTTGTCATTACGAACTCCACAGCACCATAATGGCTACACTAAAAACTGAGAAGTTTGGTATCAAACTTCTCAGCACATTAAACCCACACTGATGCCAGTGTGGGATTTAATGAAAAATGCACACAGAGGGCATCTTAGAGATGCCCCCTGAAAACTAACCTACCACTATTGTCCAGTCTGAGTGGCTGCTTTCAGCTGCCACCACCAGACATGTTTCTGGACCCCTGGGTCGAGAGCCTGCTGCTCTCGGGGGCCTGAAACAATGCACATCCTGGGACGAGGTGCCAAGCCTCCTCCCCCATGATGGCCAGGGTCCACGAAGGGGAAGCTTCAAAGCTTGCCGCCTTTGTGAGATTCTCCCCAGGCCACTTGCTGCTTTCAGCAACTGGTCCCCACTGGTTCTGACCCCCACTTTGGGCGGGAGAACTGGCGGGAAAAACAAGTGAGGAAGAGAGGTGTGCCCACCTCTGCCAACTCCACCCCTCAGGTGGGGGAGGCGAGGTGAAGCACAACTCTCAGTCCCTGCCATCTTGCAGATGGGGGACTCAGCCAACCAGGGAAAGGCCTATGTTCCCCTCCCACTGGAGGGTGGCATAATAGGGGGTGTACCCGCCCCAGGGAAGGGACCCATTGGTCCCAGCCTTTTACCTACCTGTAATTCCCCTAAATCTAGTATTTAGGGGCACACTTAAACCTTGCTTCCTCAGACCAGAAGAAACTACAAGAAAAGAAGAAGAAGGACCGAACAGCCATGCCGAAGCTAACAAGAGGAAGACGCCCACTGACTTGGCCCCAGCCCTACCGGCCTGTCTCCACCTCGAACCTGCTCCTGCAAAATCCCGGTGTGTCCTGCAGCCAGCAACCTCGAAAACCCCGGAGGACCTGCCTGCCTTCAACCACAAAGACTGTGGGCCTGATTCTGTTGCGGGTTGGAAAGCTCCCCGACCGAATCGGTTTGGAAATGGTTTCCGACCCACTCGGATCGGGAGAGTCCGACCGACGGAGTACGATGCATCCGGATGCTTCCAGATACGATTTGGTTGGACTCCCATTGACTTCAATAGGAGCATATGTTCCTAACCGCATCATAATTGGGCCCTGGGTCGGGAAGACACGTTCCCGATCCGATTTGGAAGGAGCAAATGCCATTAGGAGGCCTTCCTAACCGCATCAGAATCAGGCCCTAGGTGGTAATGCTTTCCTAACCGCATCAGAATCAGGCCCTGTGTCTCTTGTGAACACCGGATTTGTTCATCTCCAACCTCTGGCTCCGGCCGGACACCGCAGATCCGCTCCACACTGCCCCCGCTGTCCACGGCCCGAGCTCGAGTGGGCAAACACCACGAGGAGGTCTCCCCGGCGATCCTGACCCGAGATCCGGCGACCCCTGACCTGCCTCAAGCCTCCAGCCGACGCCTGCAGCCTCAATCCGGAAGGTCCCCCCAACTGCGACCAGGAGCTGGTCAGAAGATCCGACCCTAAAAGACACCCCTGCACCTGACGCCCCACAGCCTTGGGTGGTCCAACCTACGGTGCCTAACCAACCCCCAAGATCCCAACTTACCTCTCGAAGTGGTGGTCGCACCCAGAAGACCTTCGTCCCCGAGCCTGCAGTGCCTTTGGAAACCGGAGGTTCCCCACTGCAAACAACAGGGCGCCCGATGTCGAAACAGCACCCTGCACCCGGCCGCCCTAGTGCCGCTGAGGGTGCACCTATGGTGCTACTTTGTTTCCCCATTTGCCCTGAGCTAAAGCCAGGAGCTTTGCTCCCACAACCAAGTGGCCTGCTCGTCAGCAGCCACCAACCGGGGGCCCCCTATCCCCCATTGGATAACATTGGGCCTCAGCAGAAAAAAGGAAGAACAAGCAGCTGGGTCATAAATGACTGCACCACCAGATCTAGTCACAATTTGTAAAAGATATTGCCCACCTCAAATGGTTTGCTGCTTGTAGACCATAAATATAACTATCTGCATGGGTTGGATGAGAGGCAATATATAGACACAAAACAGTCTAATACACACGGGCACATCAATAACAGTCAATTTGCAATTGTTCGTTTCTGGTCTTTTTTATTCTGTGATGTGCTTCTTAAAAATAGAACCAGCCAACGCGTTTCACCCAAACATGGGCTTCTTCAGGGCAACTATCCTGCTGGTCACAGGACGTTCTCCGGACACGGCTCCTTGAATACACAGAGTTTTTACCTTTTAAATACTTCACATTATTTATACTCATAGGACATCGCTTTACCATGAGCTTCACCTATGCGCCCTAGGACTCGCGTTTATCTTTCCTGACTCAGCATCTGAGGATATACATTATTCCTCTATCTTATTGCCCTGAAGAAGCCCATGTTTGGGTGAAACGCGTTGGCTGGTTCTATTTTTAAGAAGCACATCACAGAATAAAAAGACCAGAAACGAACAATTGCAAATTGACTGTTATTGATGTGCCCGTGTGTATTAGACTGTTTTGTGTCTATATATTGCCTCTCATCCAACCCATGCAGAACATTGGGCCTCAGCACTCTGCACCCGGCCACCCTAGTGCCACTGAGGGTGTAACGAGAGTGCATCCCTGACCCTGGGGGTCCCGAGTCTACCCCCAGAACCTCAACTCCCACTACCGAATACTTACCCTAAAACCGATAACACTATTTTCCTCCATAGGATAACGGTAAACAGTCTAAATATCGAGTTTTTTATGTTGACTTCCACTAATATCGAGTGCAGAATATCGTGATACAAAAATATCGACTGTCACAATATCGTGGTCAAGAATATCGAGTCTAAGGTAAGTAATATCGTTTTTAACAATATCGAAGACATTAATATTGTTTTAAAAAATATCGGTCATTAATATCGTTTGCAAAAATATAGTTGTTAAAAATATCTTTTTTATAGTTAGTGTAATGTATTTTAGTATGTATTTTAAATGTATGTGTTCTATTTTTTTGTCTAAGGATTGCATTTGTTTTTTAATATGTGTTAAATTTTTAGAAGTTATTAATTTTATTTTAATAAACTTTTGCGTTTTAGTTCCGTAGCGGGTTGTGGGTTTATAGGGGAATAGGGTGGGAAGTAATTTAATTATAATTAATTTTAAAAAAATTAATTAATATCTATGCATTTAATATTTTATATTGTTAATTGTGGGAATTAATTTATTATTAATTATTTATTAATTGGTTGTTAATTATTAATAATTAATTGGTAATTATGTTAATTCTGTCATTTTTTTATTAGCGGGTTGTGGGTTGATAGGGGAGTAGGGTGGGAAGTAATTTAATTATAATTAATTAATTTATTTATTTTATTAATTTACATTTATGTATTTAATATTTTATATTGTTAACTGTGGTAATTAATTTATTATTAATTATTTATTAATTGGTTGTTAATTATTAATTTGTAATTATGTTAATTGTGTCATTTTTTTAGGAGTGGGTTGTGGGTTGATAGGGGAGTAGGGTGGGAAGTAATTTAATTATAATTAGTTTTTTTTATTTTTATTAATTAATATTTATGTATTTAATATTTAATATTGTTAATTGTGGGGATTAATTTATTATTAATTATTTATTAATTGGTTGTTAATTATTAATAATTAATTGGTAATTATGTTAATTGTGTCATTTTTTTAGGAGCGGGTTGTGGGTTGATAGGGGAGTAGGGTGAGAAGTAATTTAATTATAATTAATTAATTAATTTATTTTATTAATTTATATTTATGTATTTAATATTTTATATTGTTAACTGTGGTAATTAATGTATTATTAATTATTTATTAATTTGTTGTTGATTATTATTAATTAATCGGTAATTATGTTAATTGTGTCATTTTTTTAGGAGTGCGTTGTGGGTTGATAGGGGAGTAGGGTGGGAAGTAATTTAATTTTAATACATTTTTTCATATTTATAATATAATATTTATTTAATGTTATTTTATAGTGTTAATTGTGTGAATTAATTTATTATTAATTGTTTTTATTTTGCTTGCTTGTTATTAAATAATTAATTAATTGTTAATAAATTATGTTAATTGTGTCATGTTTTAAGACATTGGTGGTGTCATTTATAGGGGAATATGGTGGGAGGTAAAATATTTATAATTAATTAGTTATTGGTTAATTAATGCTAATTAATTGATTAGATATTAAATATGCTAATTGTGGAATAATTTTGATGTGTGAGTTGTGGCGTTTATAGTTGTAAATGTTGGGAAGAATGTTTTTTTTAAATTAATTAATGATTTGTTGTTAATTGTTATTAATTTATTAATGTAAAGTTAGTTATGGAAATTGTGTAAATATTTTAGGTGTGTGTTTTTGTGTTTATTGGGGTAGAGGGTTGAAAGTAATATACTTTAAATAAATTAATCATTAGTTGATCAGTAATATTCATTTATTAATTGATAAATATTGTTAGTAATTGTTTTATTTTTATTTTGTTTGGGGATTTAGGTTCAGTAGCTGTAATGTTTTGTTTTATCCCCTCCGCTATCCAACACTTTCCCTACTGTTGCACTCATTGGAGTGGGAATAGTAATTTTTACCACTCCGCTATCCAACACTTTCCCTACTGGTGCACTCCCTGGAGTGGGAATGGTAATTTTATCCACTCCGCTATCCAACACTTTCCCTACTGTTGCACTCATTGGAGTTGGAATAGTAAATTATTCCCCTCCGCTATCCAACATTTTCCCTACTGTTGCACTTGCTGGAATAGTAATTTTTACCCCTACGCTATCCAACACTTTCCCTACTGTTGCACTCGCTGGAGTGGGAATAGTAATTTTACCCCTCCGCTATCCAACACTTTCCCTACTGTTGCACTCGCTGGAGTGGGAATAGTAATTTTTACCCCTACGCTATCCAACACTTTCCCGACTGTTGCACTCGCTGGAGTGGGAATAGTAATTTTATGTCTCCGCTATCCAACACTTTCCCTACTGTTGCACTTGCTGGAGTGAGAATAGTAATTTTTTCCCCTTCGCTATCCAACACTTTCCCTACTGTTGCACTAATTGGAGTGGGAATAGTAAATTATTCCCCTCCGCTATCCAACACTTTCCCTACTGTTGCACTTGCTGGAGTTCTCTTCTTACTGCTTGGGTTGCCTCCACAGTTCCTGCTCTAATTCGCTTGTCATCCTCTTATCCTCAGAGCCACCTCACCACCTCTCCACAGCTCTCGTAGCTCGCTCCTCTGAGATTCCCCAATGGGGCTATGGCATCACTCGGCCTCGTTCACTTTCTCAGCCAGGCCTCAGCCCAGCTTCAACTTGGCTCAGCCCGGCCACTGCCCCCATGCTGCATGCTCCACATTATTCTCCTCAGCATTTCAGCCCTGGCACACTGTTGACAAGATGTTGGCACAACGCTGCTTGATGCGTCCCCATGTTCTGCTTGTTCACATTCACTGTTCATGTGTTGGGTTATGTTTGGGAAAAGATTTTCTTTAAGGCTTGACAGACTTTTACCAAGGTGTATGTTTCACAAAATGGCTACAACATACTTGGTTGGAGAGATCAGGGCACTTTTCGGATAGTTGTGAGGCTTGTTACAGTTTTAAGCCATTTCTCTTATAGCTTTGGGAAATAGTGGTAGTGAAGAAATCTTAGATGCACACAAGAATGTTTTTAATGACTAGTTAGGGTATGTCAGGGGTTTTGAACATTTAAGCCAGCTTGAGAAGGTTGGTATAATCAACCCTATTGACTCTTCAGCCTGGATTTCCCTGTTGTGGTGGCTAAAAAAATCCAACAAAATCAGTTTGTGAGCTGATGTCAGGTCCTTGAATAAAAATATCTTGACTGTCATCCGATGCCTAAGAGTTTTGATATTTTTGCACAGTTGGGTAGGACACACTATTTTTCTATTTTGGACTTGAGATCAGCATATCATAAAATTGAGTTAGCTGAAGAGTCTAGGTCTTGTGCGTTACACCCTTCAGAGCATATCAGTACCATAGCATGCCACTTAGCCTTGCATCAGTGGCATCTGTTTTTCAGAAACTGATGTTCAGCCTGTTCAAGGGGTACATGGAGCTCAAACATTTCAAGATGCCATACATTCATGAGTGTTCTGTGGAGGAGCATAACGAAATTGTAGAACATGTGCTGAATATTTTGGAAGAACACTGCATAATCTTGTAAATGCAACAATGTAAATTTCTTACATAATATGTGGAATTACCTTTCTTCTGAGGAAACAGATTTTTGTCCAGATTCCCTCTTGATGAGGAAGATAGGCAACTTATTTCACAGGATGAAGTGGAGTATGAGTGTGTACTTGGTAATGCATGATTCCTGTAGAGGAGTGGGATGAAAGTTCGATGCTAGATAAAGTAATGGCTGAAGTCAAAATATTTGTGTTCAATGGAAGACCAAAGGAACACTCTTTAAACAGAGAACTCCAAATGATTTTGAACGCCTGGGGGGATGGGATCCCTGGTGCCAAAAAAGGCTCAGGGAGGAGGGCCGTCAGCCCCCTCCATTTTTCTAAATGGGGGATTTAGGGTCCCCAGGGCCATTTCAAGGCTCTGGGAAGGGGCTGCACTAGCCCCTCCCCCTTTTTGGTAAATTTCAGCCCAAGGGGTGATCTCCCTGGGGCCTATAATGGCTCAGGGAGGGGGGGCCACATGGCCCCCTTCCGTTATTTGGTGAATTTCAGCCCAGGGATGCGCTCCATGGGGCCGAAAATGGTTTGGAGAGAGGGGCTGCGTGCCCCCTCTCTCATATTAATTTAATTGGACCCTGAGGATGGGGTCCGCGGTGCTAAAGATGGCTTGGGAGGGAGGCCATGTGGCCCACTCCCTTATAAATACATTGTGCCCTGGGGGGTGGGGTCCCTGGGGCCGAATCGGGCTCAGGGAGTGGGGCTGCGTGCCCTGCTCCCCTATATAAGTAAATTGGGCCCTGGGGGATGGGGTTCCCGGGACCAAAAAAGGCTGGGGGGGAGGGCTGTGTGGCCCCCTCCACTTTTATTTATATTTTGGCCCCAGGGATGGGGTCCCTGGGTTCCAAGAGTTCCATGAACAAGCAGAAATTGACACCTCGCACGTGCACTGATTTTTAGCAGTGGGAGCTTATTCCACACTGAAAAATCAGTGTGAACAGCACCATGCGGCGTGCCAGAGGGTGCTGCTTTTCAAGTTGGTTTTGCTGCTGCTCAAGTAGATTTTCTATTTGAGCAGCAGTTTTCTCACCGCGAACGGTCATTGGGAAAATCTAGCCTGGTGCCATCCTAGCGCCCGGACATCGAGCTAAGGGATGCCAACTCTCGCTCACCAACTTATTGTTGTCGAGCTGTGTGTGAGGAAAAACTCTACCATGCGGCAGCAGAGTTTTGGCCAGAACTCCATGCTACAAGTGTAATGCAGAGTGGGCAAAACTCAGCGAACTCCGCTGGTGGAGCGGAATTTATCGCCTACCCTTACTAATATAGCTTGGGGAGTAAGGCCATGTGACCCCCCCTCCTCTTTATAATGTAATGCGACACAGGGGGATAGGGTCGCCTGGGCGTAATAAGGCTTGGGGAGGGGGGCCACGCAACTTTCCTCCCCCTGTTAAAAAACAGATGACCCTGGAGAATTGGTTCCCTGGGGCAAAAGGAGGCTCGGGGAACAGGCTGCATGGACCCCATCCCCTTTTTAAAACTGACAGCCCCAGGAAATGGGGTCAGTGGGGCCTGAGAAGGCTCAGGGAGGGGGGCACGTGGCCCCCTCCCCTTTTAAAAAAATGAACGGTTCCAGGGAATAGAGTTTCTGATGCCTAATAAGGCTCAAAAGGGGGGCTGCATGCCCTCATCCCCTTAATATATGTTTTGCCCCTGGGGATGTGGTCCCTGGGGCCTGAAGGCCATCCCAACTCTGCGCACACCAAAGGCTGTGCATGGTGTGGGATTAGCAGCCTGCTGGGGGTTTGGCCACATGGCCTGGTGACATGGCAAAGGGCTCTGTGCAGAGTGGGGTTGGCTGCCTGTGAGGACTTGAACGCAGGGCCTGGCTGCATGCCAGGCCCTGTGGCCAACCCCACGCTGCATGCGATGAAAGGCCATGCACAACTTGTGGTTGGCTGCCTGCGGGGAGGAGGGGTTGGCTGCCTCTGGGTGGGTTGGCAAAACCAATGGTTAAAGTTACATTATAGTTAGGTCTGATAAATAGATCTGTTTTTCTTTACAAAAACCTAAGAAATTCACTGAAAAAACTAGGGTTAAAGTAATGTTATAGTTAAGTGAAAATGTCAGTGATACCATTAACATTTAGAACTAAAAAAAACACAGAAACTCACCAGTTATTGTTAGCGAAGCTAACTATAACTTGCGTCTCTGCCATGCATTGTTTATGAACTCACATATTACATTACTCAAGACATGTTCTATGACATAATTTATGACATCTCTCATACCATCTCAAATGACATCATTGATGATATCCCTGATGGCATCACTGATGACATCACTGATGGAAACATCCAAGCTTCTTTTGTACACATTGCTCTATAAACAGGTATAGCATTAGAGCTATGAAAGCAAGTGCAAAATAGCTCAGAATAATACGAAGCATCATTACTGCTTTCATGCAAATAACCTCCATAGGTAAAGCAAGCTTGTGTTATGTGCAATACCATACAGTTCATGGGTGGCCGAGTTCACAGATGAAAGGGTAACCTATCCTGCACATAGTGTGCTATCTGTATCCAACTGTTCAGGGAAAGTCAGGTTACTCCAGATACTCAAGCCCTGCTACAAAATGAATGCCCTACTATGGACAGTCTTTACCTGTATCAAACCCCTGACAGTCACTGAACCTACATTGAGAAATGAAGTGGATATACATCACAAAGTGTTTAAAAGTATCCACAAAGAACAGTGCACACTCTATGCAAAACATGTCCAAAGAGAGACTATTCACTTGAAAATAGCCAAGGTCTGAAAGTGCTAAAGATCATACTACCTGCAGCCTTCATACTGTGGTGAAAACTTTACAGATAATCCATCTTCTGAAGCAAAACATGCACATGTTGTTATGTTTCATATAGGTACCCCAATAGGCTCAGGTAGTCACCTAACCTTTCACCTATATTCTCCCCTACCATTACACTACATAACGGTTCTTGGGACTGACCTTTTACCTAGTTATGATACTGCTTACAGGATGTAGGGTTTTCCCTGTAAACTAGCCTCATCCATTATGCATGAGGATTCTTGGAAACTCAGCAGGACTACCATCGCCCGCATAATAACTATGTATAAGGGTCATTCCTTCCGTCATCCTAAGTCCGACATGACACAGCAAGGTAGAACCCCTGAGGGTACCAGTTTGGGTATATAAACACCATATCTTGCTGAGGTAGTCAGAGGAGAAAAGGACTTCCATGCTGACACACTGACGCGAGACGCTGAGGTTCCTGCAAGCAGACACTCCAGCTCGCAGTGGTCTGACATCCCTCGCGGGGTGTCCATCTCGAGACCAAGACAGGGTCCCACAGTCTCTCACTTCAGGTAACGGAGTTGACTTTATCCTAGAGGGATTCTTGGCTTTACACCTATATACATGCTAGGTACACTTAGGTGCATCTAGTTAGGGTCGCATCGTAGGAGTACACATTTATTACTGTCATGTATATTATATACTTGCCTGTATTCATTGTTTTTTGCACAGTGGTAGAAATCTACCATCCTTTTACTCTGTTAGTGCTTCTAATCATTTATATCTGTTTCTGTCTAATGGTTGTTTCAGCACACCTATTTTACACTAGCATGACGCTGGTTCAATAAATGCTTATTGAAAAACGTCCCCACCGTTTATTCTGTGTATCTCTCTGAGACAAAGTGAGCACGAGTGACTGAGCGAAAAGTAACGCACTGTTTCCACGATCCTGAGGGATCAGGGTTGTCATGTTCGATAGTTGCCAAGAACTATTCTCTCCTTGGTAAGAGGGGTTTCTAGTGGCACTGTGAGCTAGCTGGTATACAGGCTAACATACCCGGTGGGAGTGTTTAGAATCAGCCGAACACCAATCCAACAGTGTATGTTGTCTAAATGCATAGGTCCTGTATAGTTGTATAGGAACTACACGATATGGCGCTGCCAACATTGGTTTGGTACTTATTTAACAGTCAAATCTGAGTAGTTCAGTCGTGCTATTCTCAGAGACCCCTACTCACATTTCCCCGGAGACGTCTGGAGTGGGAAGGGAACTATCCGCCACAGCTGAGGAGGCATATCCTATGTATTGGCTGTAGGTTTATCAAGCGTGTAGGACAAACAGTTCCTATTGTTCATAAAACCTTTGTCAACAATGGCTGATGAAGACGCTGCTGCGCCAGCACAGCGTGCGAATACAGCAAGGGTGGAGGAGCAAGAAGGTGAAATTAACCTTTCAGAAAATGTCAGAACTGCCCTTACTTTAAAACTAGCAGACTATGGACGTGGGACAGTAACATTCGTGATTGAGGCTCATGAGTTATATAGAACAGAAGTATTCTATTCAGTGGTCAAATTCCCACAAGCAGATGCACAATCAAATACAATTCATTCTTACACTGAAGATGAAACACCAGATGAATACTGTCCATATGAGGACATTCAAGTTCCGCTCACCTACCAGGAGCACATAAACTGATTTAAAGGCACCCTCCCCCACACAAAAGACAAAGTAAGACTAGGTCTGCTCGGAAGAGATGGAGCCACTTGGCCAGTCCTTGCGGCTTACACACCACATCCAGACATTGACTAAATGCCAGTGGCAGACTTACGTCCACTTCATAAAGAAATAATAAAACTTTACAGAAACCTGACACAGTTTGTGATGAGAACACTCACACTTCAGCCAACAAGGGCCACACAAACAGGACAAATTCAGGGATCTGCAACTAAAATTACACCACAAACGCTACACGCAGCTATGGGTAAAATGCCCACTAAACGTGAGCAAATGCCATTCTGGATAGCTCAAAAAATAACACAGCTAGAGGCAGTATTTCCACACACAAGCCCTCAAGAAAAACACAGAATGTTAACAATCTGCTTGCCAATGGGGATAGCTTCCCAGATGGTGGATTGTACCACTTGGGGTACAGTTTTCACTGCCATATATACCAGAACTCGTGGTATCCCATCATTAGCAGTAATACCAGATGTATTAAGACAAATACAGAATGAGTATGGAACTGAACCTGCTCTGAACTTAGGGATGAAATTATTAGGTAATTTTGCCCAAGTATCAGCTGTCATATTAGCTAACGTTAAAGGGGATGCAGCAGCAAGGGCAGTACGCCAACGCCTGAGGGATTTCACTCCTTTACAACAGGAACGTGAATTACCTAAAATTATTGAAGACACCTATGCTGAATTAGGTAGAGATAGTTTGGGAGCTAGAGCAACAAAACCTCAACTGATGGGAGCTCTTGAAAAGGATAACATCAAGCAAGCACCTGATTCTTCGAAGAAGAAATGGGATAATAACAATAAAAAACAAAAGTATAAAGAGAATAGATCACAATCCAGGGGTGGGTCTCCTCAACAGGAGCCCTCCGAAAGGAGGTACAACCTTAGTAATCGTGATAACATTAAAAAAACCTGAAAGGTATCAGGATACTGATAGACGTCCTCTCGTTCCTTTCAGGGTTCATCAAAAAAATCTGAGATGGAAGGACAGTCAGAATACAGACAAGAAGAGAGTACAAAGTACAGAGACACGCCACGCACTTCAGATTATACTTCCAAAAAAGAAGAGAAGCCAAAATCAAAACCTCAATTTAAAAAGAAGAAAGTAGCAGGTCTTAAAGTTAGACATGCCCAGAATTCTGAGGACTCAATTTCTGAACAGGGAATGGGCTCTGACGATGCTAGACAGCGCAGCAGAAGTAACAGTAGCTCGCCAGAACCTGATGGAACTTCTGGTGACAGCGGAGTTGAATGAGCATATCACGGTGGAAACACCTGATACAAGGGTAAGTGTCCCACATCGGTTACATGAGATAACACTCCAACTGGAGGGGGACAAACCCAGAAAAATTAAAGGTCTCTTTTGGGAGAACCAGACTTTTGGCTATGACATCCTTTTAGCTGAAAGAGATTGGCCGCCTGAAATTGTTATGGATTGCCCAAAGGGAGAAACAGTAATTTTACCGGCTTTTTCCGACCTCGTTTCAATATACTTAAAACACATATACGCGCAGGAGTGGGCGGTAGCCCTTGCTCCAGCACTATATCGCAAACATGTTGGGTGGGATGCTGAGTCACCTCACCATACAATCCCAGTAAAAACTACTCCAATTCCAAAGAGACAGTACCCAATAAAACAAGAAGTGAAAAAACAGGTCAGGGAGATCCTAGATCAACTTGAATACCAGGGTGTAATTGAAAGTTGCACCTCTCCAATGAATAATCCTTTGTTTCCCATAATGAAACCCGATAATTCATACTGTCTAGTTTTAGACTACAGACATCTGAACACATGCACAAAAACATTTGCAGTACAGAATGCACATAGTTCCGCATTAATGAATAACATTGTGCGGAAAAAATACAAAACAACACTAGATATCTCAAATGGATTTTTTCTGCCAAAATATAGCGCCTGAAAGCAGGTATTTGACAGCATTTTCAGCGCTAGGTTCCCAGGGTCAATTTTGTCGACTCCCCCAAGGGTATAAGAATAGCCCTGGGTTGTTCTCCGCTAGGATAACAGAGTTACTTCAGAATTTGGATGAAGAGGCATTGTCTATGTAGATGATATTTATCTGACGGATGATGACTTAAAGGATCACTTGACCAGGGTGAGCAACATAATTTTGGGGTTTGCCTCTGAGGACTACAAATTCTACTTTAAAAAATCAAAAATAGCCCACCTCAATGTCCTATTTTTGGGACATGAGTTATCAAGTGAAGGGAAAAGCCTGGCAGCTAACTTTTTAGAAAAGTGTGCGCTGCTCCAACCTCCTAAATCTTTGAAAAACGTACAATCCATATTGGGATTCCTAAATTTTGGCAGAACATACATTTTAGATTACACAGAAAAAGTAAAACCTTTCTACGACCTAATAAGACCTGATTTTTCAGTTAGACATTGGACACAGGAACACACAGATACATTTCGTTCCCTACAAACTGACATGATAGCTTCAAAACACTTGCAGACACGCATAAATGTCCGCAACCTGGTGATCCGTGTTATAGCAGGTCAATCTGGGTACACTTACCTAACCTTCAATGAAGGAGAAACGGTACCCATAGCATACAAATCACACTTGTACACAAACGCTGAAATGCGCTTTGCTTCTACAGAAAAAATCCTGACAGCAGTACAGACTGCTGTAGTAAGAGAAAGTATCTAGTTGCATTAGTACACTGTGAAACTTTAGCCAAAAAAGGAGCCGGTGTCTCTAATACACAAGCTCGTGTGATTTATTTCACTTTTCTTTTTCACTTTTAGAGAAATGTTTGATCCATTTTGATTATGTAATCATAAAGGGCAACACGAAATTATAACCAACTTTGGACATTCAACACAAACTTTGAAGAAACAACGGATGTGTCACAAAAATTAGAAATACACAGATAAATATAAAGTATATACATCTCTTAACAAATACAATTAAAGGCATGAGAAACCAGTCCTTAACTGGAAATGACAAATACACATAGGCGGAGAATGAACAAAATTTAAAAGAACTAAGGGGCCAATTACGATGGCGGGCGGAAAAGCACCCGGACCGCCATGGTAGCGGGAAACAACCGTCCGCATGTACCGCGGGAAAACCGGCGGTCCGATTAGGATCAACTGCCAGGAAAATCTGACCGCGGCGGAACGATGCCAGGAAAGACCGCCGGTAGCGTGCGGAGCATGCGAAAATCAGTCCACGGCGGTCGGATTCGCGGCGGAAAAAGCCCAAACCGCCGCACGGCCAACGGATTGACCGCACGTGGAATTAGGATACCACCGAGGTGACAGCGGAATGATCCGCTGTTTCCGACCACCGCGATCGCAAACAGTGATGAATGGGAGAGCCGGCGGAAGGGCGGTCATATCGCCCCTGCCGCGGGCGCTCCGGAAAATTCATTGCGTCCAAACAAAAAATACACACAACATGCCCACCAAGTGTACCCAGCAACTTGCCGCAGCCCCAAAAAAAATCCAATACACCCCAATGACACATCCCCATGGCAAGTCAAAAAACCACAAATCCCAGGTCAACCCACACAACACACCTGACATCAATACACCATTTTGACACACCCACATAGCTGAGTATAAATCCAGCCCCTTCCCTGACCACAATCCTTTGCAATACTCCACCACTGAAGAAACCAAGCCTACAGCACAAAGGAGAGGCAAACCACCACACAACTCACCAGCACAACAACACACGCACACACCACTTACATCACCACCACCACTCTCACACCTTCACTTCCAACCCCTTTGCACACCACACACCATGGCACAGAAGAAAATGCCCAAAGTCACTGACAATGAGTTGTCAGTCATGGTAGACGAGGTAATCAGAGTAGAACCACAATTCTTTGGAAGCATGGTCCAACAGACACCATTAGCCACCAAAACACTAATGTGGGAAAGGATAGTCCGCAAGGTCAATGCAGTAGGGACTGTCCCACGAAACAAGAATGAGATCGTGAAGCGGTGGCATGACCTCAAGAAAAAGGTGAAAGAGAGGAACAACAAGAACCGTGAGCTGGCTCAGAGGACTGGCGGTGGCCCTCCCATTCCACCAAGAACATTCACCGCATGGGAGGAGAAGGTGCTTGCCATACTGCATCAAGAGAGTCTCACAGGAATACCCGGGGGAGTGGAGGCTGGTAAGTAACAACAAATGTCCACCATCACACTGCTATGTACTGTCTTGCACAACCACAAAGCTACAACTCCTAGGACCAAATGCATCCATGTGCACCACACACTCCCCAACACATGTCTCACAGATCTAATATTCACTCCCTCTGAATCACCCCAAAGGTAGCTAGCAACATTCCCAGGGTTGCATGTGCACAGGCAGCCAGCACTACAACTCCCACCAGGCCCCCTGTCCCAAAGCACACCAGGATGGAGCACTCCCCCCACCCCACCCAGAAGCAAGTGGCAGAGATTGCATTCCCCTCATCAAACTAACAGGTAGGTAGCCATCTTAACAGGGAGGGGGTGGTTGTGTCTCTGAAGCCTGCACTACAACTCCCACCAGGCCCCCTGTCCCAAAGAACACCAGGATGGAGCACTCTCCCCACCCCACCCAGAAGCAAGTGGCAGACATTGCATTCCCCTCATCAAACTAACAGGTAGGTAGCCATCTTAACAGGGAGGGGGGGTTGTATCTCTGAAGCCTGCACTACAACTCCCACCAGGCCCCCTGTCCCAACGCACATCAGGATGGAGAACTCCCCCCACCCCACCCAGAAGCAAGTGGCAGACATTGCATTCCCCTCATCAAACTAACAGGTAGGTAGCCATCTTAACAGGGAGGGGGTGGTTGTGTCTCTGAAGCCTGCACTACAACTCCCACCAGGCCCCCTGTCCCAAAGCACACCAGGATGGAGCACTCCCCCACCCCACCCAGAAGCATGTGGCAGCCATTGCATTAATCACCTCCACCTAACAGGTAGGTAGTCATCTTAACAGGGAGGGGTGTTTGTGGGTGGAAAGCCAGCACTACAACTCCCACCAGGCCCCCTTGTCCCACAGCTCAGCAAGATGGAGCACTCTCCCACCCCACCCAGAAGCATGTGGCAGCCATTGCATTGATCACCTCCACCTAACAGGTAGGAAGCCATCTTAACAGGGAGTGGGTGGTTGTGTCTGTGAAGCCTGCACTACAACTCCCACCAGGCCCCCTGTCCCGAAACACACCAGGATGGAGCACTCCCCCACCCCACCCAGAAGCAAGTGGCAGACATTGCATTCCCCTCATCAAACTGACAGGTAGGTAGCCACCTTAACAGGGAGGGGGTGGTTGTGTCTCTGAAGCCTGCACTACAACTCCCACCAGGCCCCCTGTCCCAAAGAACACCAGGATGGTGCACTCCCCCCGCCCCACCCAGAAGCAAGTGGCAGACATTGCATTCCCCTCATCAAAGTAACAGGGAGGTAGCCATCTTAACAGGGAGGGGGTGGTTGTGTCTCTGAAGCCTGCACTACACCTCCCACCAGGCCCCCTGTCCCAAAGCACACCAGGATGGAGCACTCCCCCACTCCACCCAGAAGCATGTGGCAGCCATTGCATTAATCACCTCTACCTAACAGGTAGGTAGTCATCTTAACAGGGAGGGGTGTTTGTGGGTGGAAAGCCAGCACTACAACTCCCACCAGGCCCTCTTGTCCCACAGCTCAGCAAGATGGAGCACTCTCCCACCCCACCCAGAAGCATGTGGCAGCCATTGCATTGATCACCTCCACCTAACAGGTAGGAAGCCATCTTAACAGGGAGGGGGTGGTTGTGTCTGTGAAGCCTGCACTACAACTCCCACCAGGCCCCCTGTCCCAAAACACACCAGGATGGAGCACTCCCCCACCCCACCCAGAAGCAAGTGGCAGACATTGCATTCCCCTCATCAAACTGACAGGTAGGTAGCCACCTTAACAGGGAGGGGGTGGTTGTGTCTCTGAAGCCTGCACTACAACTCCCACCAGGCCCCCTGTCCCAAAGCACACCAGGATGGAGCACTCCCCCCACCCCACCCAGAAGCAAGTGGCAGACATTGCATTCCCCTCATCAAACTAACAGGTAGGTAGCCATCTTAACAGGGAGGGGGTAGTTGTGTCTCTGAAGCCTGCACTACAACTCCCACCAGGCCCCCTGTCCCAAAGCACACCAGGATGGAGCACTCCCCCCACCCCACCCAGAAGCATGTGGCAGACATTGCATTAATCACCTCCACCTAACAGGTAGGTAGCCATCTTAACAGGGAGGGGTGTTTGTGGGTGGAAAGCCAGCACTACAACTCCCACCAGGCCCCCTTGTCCCACAGCTCAGCAAGATGGAGCACTCTCCCACACCCAGAAGCTTGTGGCAGCCATTGCATTGATCACCTCCACCTAACAGGTAGGTAGCCATCTTAACAGGGAGGGGTGTTTTTGGGGGGAAAGCCAGCACTACAACTCCCACCAGGCCCCCTTGTCCCACAGCTCAGCAGGATGGAGCACTCCCCCCCACCCATAAGCATGTGGCAGCCATTGTATTGATCACCTCCACCTAACAGGTAGGTAGCCATCTTAACATGGAGGGGGTGGTTGTGTCTCTGAAGCCTGCACTACAACTCCCACCAGGCCCCCTGTCCCAAAGCACACCAGGATGGAGCACTCTCCCAACCCCACCGAGAAGCAAGTGGCAGACATTGCATTCCCCTCATCAAACTAACAGGTAGGTAGCCATCTTAACAGGGAGGGGGTGGTTGTGTCTCTGAAGCCTGCACTACAACTCCCACCAGGCCCCATTGTCCCAAAGCTCAGCAAGATGGAGCACTCCCCCAATCTATCAATCAATCAGGGATTTATAGAGCGCGCTACTCACCCGTGAGGGTCTCAAGGCGCTGGGGGGGGAGCAGCTCCCCACACCCAGAAACATGTGTCAGCAATACCCCTGAACTGTGTCACAGAACAGGTAGGTAGACAGTGCATGCACCCTGCCATTCCTCTCAAAAAGCATGGAGCCATATGACCACACCAGCCCTCACATCCCACCCAACTTGGCAGAGATCCAATAGCCACTTCCAGTGTGCAGACAGCTTAGCGTTTGCAACTGTCACAGAAATTAAAGTGTGACTCACCAAATCACATGTTGAAGTAACTCAGGGTACAATCATGCACAGCAGTGAATACTATGTGTAAGTGACATGGTGGCAGAGCATCAAGGCCCACATGAAAACAAAACAAGCATTCCCATTTACAAAAATAAAGCAAAGAACATGATATGACAGAGGGATGCATGAGACAACAATGGCTAGTACATGCCCAGAATGAAGAACTTACATGCAGAGCAAACAACAAAGATGCCTCACAAAAAGTTGTATTGCTGCTGGTCGTTAGATGACAACATGTCCTTGTAATCACACAATCTGTACGTGGAGCATGGTATCTATTGACATGTCACACCATGGACAAGTAATGTAGGTACCTACACATCATGTCATGATGCTCAGTACCGTGCAGCCATACAAAGTGACCTCAATGTATACTGTGTGGTGTATGACATGTAACATCCAAACATCTAACACCAAGCTTGTGGGGTACACTTCAATGACCATTTCTCCTCTGTACTACAGGTGACCAGGAATTGACTGCTGCAGATGACAACACCAACCTGCAGAGCCAGTCTCCCCCCCCCCGGAACATGGAGGCCCAGATGCAGACTCCCTAAATTCCTCGGATGCGGACACAGAAGCTGACCCATCTGGCGTGCCAGGACGCAGCATGTCCCAGGCCCCCAGTGTCCTCACCACCACCACCTCAGCAACATCAACTGCGCTGACCACTGCTGTAACGACTTGTACGGCCACCACCACCACCACCAGTTCTACCTGCAACACTGTCCCTGCCTCAGAGGATACCCACCCCACCCCACAATCTGAGGAGGGCAGGGAGAGTCAGCGGGTGCATAGAGTGGTGATGCCACAGGTCCGGGACAGCAGGCCAGGTGGGAGGGCAACTGGGTGACAAAATCAACAGGACACTGGGACCGAAGCCCTGGCCAGCATCACCAGAGTCCTTGGGGCATATGAACAAGCCCAGGGACACACGGGCCAGGCTCTGGAAGAATCATGTGAGCTCCGCCTGCTGCTGAGGTCCATAGACACGCACATGGGCCAAATCGTGGACCTCTTGGGTCAGCTTGTGGGTGTCCTGAGGGACCGGCCTGCGGCCCAAAGGACATCTCAACCTCCCTCCAGTGGCCCGCAGGCTGACAGTCCCACCTCCTCACCTGCGGCCACAGAGACGCGTGAGCTGGAACAGGATGTGTCCTCAGACACCTCTGATCCTGCAGCAGAAGCCCCCCCTGCCAAACGCTCAAGGGGCCGTCCGAGGAAAAACAAGGGAGGATCACGTGGCAACGCACCAGCCAAATGCCAGTCAAAGAGCCAGCCATGATGGCACCTCTCTTCACCTTGACTTTGTTGACTATCCTTACCCACACTGCCATGTTGATGGCAGGCGTCTGTTGGACTGTGTCACCACATCAATGTGATGACTACTCTATTGTCTCATCTACCATCACTGACAACTCATTGATTCACTTACCACCTATTAGCAAATAATCACTTCCCTGTCACATGTACTAATTGTAAATAAACACTCTTTGGACACCTATGTTTTCGTGTCAGCTCCATGTTTATCACAGGATGTAAAATCTTGACTCAGATTACAATGTACCAGGTGCACTGATTGTTGCGAGGCATTGAGAGGCTGAAGGGACCTAGGAAAACACAAGAGAACAACATTCACCTGTCAGTTGATGGCATCACACCCATTACACAACACTTGTCATCAAGGTACTCAAACCTGCACACATTACAATGAGCAACGATATCGACATAGACATCATGTGGCTGTGCATAACTACCCTGTCCCAGTAACATCAGCCCTCAGCACAGAGCCAACAACAGGCAGCTGTCACATAGCTCCCCTAGGCATTTCCTACAACTACAAACACACCATACAATGGCACCGTTGTACAATGTCACTCACCTTCAAGGGAAGTAGCGAGCGATGAGCTGGTGACGCAGGTCGACACCTTCCTCCTCTCAACTATCCTCGTCACTGTGTACATGTGTGGGTTTGCAGGCGGGGGCATCTGCAGCTGATCATCATCCAGGATCACAGGGATCTCTTTGCGCAGGGCAAGGTTGTGGAGCATGCAGCATGCTACCACGATCTGACACACCTTTTGGGGAGAGTACATAAGTGCACCTCCGGTCCTGTCCAGGCACCGAAATCGAGACTTGAGAAAGCCAAATGTCCGCTCCACCACACAACGTGTCCTCCCATGGGCCTCATTGTAGCGGACTTCACCCGGGGTCCTGGGATTCCACAGTGGGCTCAGCAACCAGGGCCGGTTGGGATATGCAGAGTCACCTAGGTGCCAGACACACAGAACAATTTAGTAAAATGACTGTAGCTGCGGACAGCATGTCACACATACAGCACAATACTTGACTCAGCTAACTCACCTACAAGCCACGCACGGTCAGGATGCAGATTTGCCATCATCTGTGGTACGATGCTGTTACGCAGGATGTATGAGTCGTGGGCTGAGCCATGGAATCTGGCACACTCATGTGAGATGATCATATCTGCCTGGCATACAATCTGCACATTAATGGAATGGGTATGCTTCCTATTCCTGTATATGTGCTCCCGTGCCTGTGGCGGAACTAGTCCAACATGGGTGCAGTCAATGGCACCAACTACATTAGGGATGTGGGCAACGTCATAGAAATCTGCCTTCACAGTTGGCAATTCCTGTCTCCGTGGGAAATGGATGTAAGTGTCCTTGTATGCCATCATAGCGGACAGCACATCCTGCAGCACCATGCTGAACATTGCCTGCGACATCCCACCTGCGCTGGCCACCGTGTACTGGAACGTACCAGTTGCGAAGAAATGCAGGGCCGCCATCACCTTACATGTTGTTAACACGGCAGTTGGATATGTCCTGCGAGGCCTCAGATGGGGCTCCAATTGAGCACATAGGTCTTGGAGGTTCTGCCGATCCAACCGGAACTTACGGATGATGTCCACATCCTCCATGTCTGCCAGCAAGGTGAAGGGCCGGTGCACATTTGGTCGCCTCCTACATGAGATAAAAGGGGACACTTGTCAATTCTATTCACCCATGAGATGTGTCCAACATCTGATATTTTGACTGACACAGCGCCAACGATGAGTGGCCTGACACACCAGCTCACAAAACAAGTCACATGCAGAGTCAACTTGCCCCCAAGTAGTTGTACACGTGATCAGTATGTACGAACTGAGTGCACCCCGGACAGATTCAGACTATGTGAATGGGAAATGGGACATTCCGACAAATAGTGGCACCAGCCCTGAGAGTACTTGACACAGCACATGTCTGAAACACCAACACCGCTGTCTCCTAAGTAGCTGCTGTACCTGCCACACCTTCTTGCGTGAGTCGGACAGGGCACACATTAACGACATAATGAGTACAGTGTGTGCATGAAGATCAAGTATCAACATGAGTTCAGCAATCTACACAGTGAAGTAGGCACATTGAGTAGTCAGTCCATCTTCACTGTGTGTTGCTTAGCCAGCTCACACATTGACATGTACCCACATTTGGGAGTCCATCACACAACAGATCTGTGTACATGCACAACAACATCACCAGTGACATGTGAGGGACTACATGCCAATGCATGTACTCCAGTGCACTGACATGGCATGTGTATTCATCAGTGAGTAGAATGTCACACTAGCATTCAATTCAATAATCTGGTGCCATGACTCATTGTAAGTGTGGAGTGTACAAAAATGAGAACTGCCCATTGCCATTGCTACAGCATGATGTGTCCATAGGTGCCCTAAGCGTGCACCACCACCGCAATCACGGTCATTGGCACCAATGTGAAGATGCCCCGCGGTGTGACACCGCCATTGCCCATGCCCATTCAGCCAATGGGAACCGCAATCGGGCTAGTGGAATGCACTTTTGAAAATCGCGGTAGGCGTGCTCCGCTACCGCGGGGCCGGTCATTGGATGCAATTGTAAGATGCACCATTGCGGTAGCGACCGCCTGGGCCCAGCGGTGTGACACCGCCATTGCCCATGCCCATTCAGCCAATGGGAACCGCAATCGCGCTAGTGGAATGCACTTTTGAAAATCGCGGTAGGCGTGCTCCGCTACCATGGGGCCGGTCATTGGATGCAATTGTAAGATGCACCATTGCGGTAGCGACCGCCTGGGCCCCGCGGTGTGACACCGCCATTGCCCATGCCCATTAAGCCAATGGGAACCGCAATCGCGCTAGTGGAATGCACTTTTGAAAATCGCGGTAGGCGTGCTCCGCTACCGCAGGGCCGGTCATTGGATGCAATTGTAAGATGCACCATTGCGGTAGCGACCGCCTGGGCCCCGCGGTGTGACACCGCCATTGCCCATGCCCATTCAGCCAATGGGAACCGCAATCGCGCCAGTGGAATGCACTTTTGTAAATCGCGGTAGGCGTGCTCCGCTACCGCGGGGCCGGTCATTGGTTGCATTTGAAAAATAGCTGACCTGGACCACCAATTGCAGCAGCTGAGTACCATTGAAACAGCCCCAGGGGGCTATATTTGTGTGTGAGGGAGCCACACATTTCCACTGCATCCAGACACTGCTGCCTGCCATTCTACATCCCGAACTGCTGCTGTTCCTGTCTCCTGGACCCAATGATGGCAAGAACTGAGAAGATCAGGGCCCGTCCCTTCACCACAGAGGAGCTGGAGGTCCTGGTGGACGAGGTGCTTACACACTACGAGAGGCTATATGGTGCTCCTGATGTAATGGTAAGTGTCTCAGAGTGACATTTTGTGAGTGCAAAGAGTGCTCACATGATGTTGCCCTGCAGTAGTATGTGCCTGTGAGTGCAAGTTTGTGTGATACACTGCCTGGCATGCTGACTTCATGGTAATGGGGTGTGTAGCCTTATTACCACAGATCCATGGCTGCATTGGAAGATGGGAGGGACGTGCAGTGTCTTTGCAGCCATACAGTGACACTGCTGGTTTGGAAAGTGGGAGTCAGGACAAACATTGCCTGTGCTATTGGATGTCAGAGTCCATTCGCCCTTCACATGCTCATTTGGGACATCACAAATGTGTTTTGTCCAGAGGGTACTGAAGGATGTGTGTACACTTTGCATGTCATCACCATGGATATGTGAGCATTATGCACAAGATTGAAATGCCTGAGGGTGACACTCTTGGTGGAAAATCGCATATGACACATCAGAGTGATGTACTTCTGAGACATCCTCCTTCCATTGATTTGATAATGTGTACTGACTTGCATGTGTAGGCACTGTCTGACCTCTCATATTGTACATGCATGTGATTGTTCAGATGGGCCAGGTTTAACCTCAGTGTGAGTCCCCCTGGCCTGCACAGATACTGCCCAATTTGACACGGACCCATCAGTAAATGGACAGTGTGAGATATATGTGTTGCCTGCCGCCCTGTTTCTCAGTGAGCTATCTTAGGCCTGATGATTGCACAAGACAGACCTTGTGTGAAGGGTGTGAGAATGTAAGTTCATGTCCCTAGATGTGACATCCACGACACAATGAGCCACTCACAGGCCAAGGACATTGAGGGGTGTGTAGTGTTGGACACAGTGAGTCTTCCCCAAAACATCATTTGCGACTTGATGTGTGTCTTGCTCCCTCACATGCTGCATCACAGATGAGGGCCTTCTTCACATTGCTTTGTGTGCTGCCATTCTGCATGTGTGTGAGATGGCCAGGTCCTGTGCCCACCCTCATACCTAAATGCATTTCAATCCGGTTATCTGATGCAAATGTACTACGTGTCATGTTGTATGGCCTCTGATCAAGCTTTCTGTACAGCTGTGCTAAGTGTTTGCATGCACCTGTCCTGAGACACAGTGGAACATGGCCCAGTGTCCCTGAAACTGCCTCTTCTTGTCTCCCATGCCTGCAGCTCAAAGTCCGCCAGCGTAATGCCTAATGGAGGACCATTGCACGCAAGGTGCGGGCTCTGGGTGTCTGCAACCGACGACACACACACTGTCACAAGAGGTGGGATGACATCTGCCGGATGAGCAAAAACGTGGCAGAGAGGATGCTGGGGCTACTCCCACGGACTGGAAGGTTGTCGCGCAGGAGCATGACACCACTAATTGCCCGCAGCTTGGCTGTGACACAGCCAGAGCTGGATGGACGTTTGAGGGCCCATCAGCAGCAAGTTGGGGGTGAGTATTCTGCGAAGGGTGACTTTCGGTGTGAGTGACTGCATGTATCCCAACCCTACGCCAGTGTTGAGCTCTGTGATGTTTCCAGGGTGATGCAATGGCTTGTAAGTGGCCTCTGTGTTGAATGCAGCTGACATGCATTTTTGCTACATGTACTTTCTCATGTGTTCAACATAATGGCCCGAGACATTGCAAGATAAGATGTGGCCTCATGCCATCTGCTGCATTATGGGTGTCATGGACATCACCGGGGAGTGAACAGCTGTGTTCCTCATCTGAGTGTGCTTACGTCGATGTGTGCAGTGTCTGACTTTGGAATTGTGTGAACTACACATGTGCCGATGGCAATGGTTGTTGCGCTTCAAAGCACAACATGGTGGACATCAGTAGCTCATGGCCATGGTATGAGGACATCCTGGAGTCAGTATCTGTGTTGTCCCCTTAAAGTGACTCCATATGTGACTGTGACAACATGTTGAGATGTACATCTATCTCACCTACAGGCACGTAGGTATGCTTACAGGAATCAGGATGTCAGGCAACTGGGAGGCACGGGCCAGCTATTTGGCAGTGTGAACGTCACATGGGTCATTGATGCCAACTATGCTTGTTTCCATGCATCTTCTGACTTTTGCATGAGGCTTGCACATGCAGACTGCTCAGGGTGGTGTGCTACATGGGGGTATCATGTTTGAGTTGTTTGCTTTGGTTGCATATGATGTTTGTGAGTATGGGACTAAACTGAACCTACGTCTCTGTCTCTTGCAGCATCTACAGAGGGCACAGAAGGACAGGTTACGGACACCGGGGATGAGGCATCTTGCTCAACAGCAACACATGGGCTCACTGACCCTGATGTGACCAGCGCCTCTGAGGGGGACCGGAGTGCCCTTGATGAATCAGGCCCGGAGACACCAACCTCAACGTCATCTGACGCCAGCGGTGACTCATCGATGTTGGCGGACACAGGGAGTGGGAAATCAGCCTTTTCTTCCACCACACATCGTCCAGTGCCCACCCTCCCGGCTAGTTCCACTAGTGCTGCCCGTGCCCGCAGCAGTCAGAAGGGTAGAGTGTCCTTCACCCCAGGCACCGCTGCCCCTGCCCCTGTCTCCCCTGCTGCCCTCAGTGTTGAGGCAGTGGAGCTTTTGCACCAGCTGTGTGTGGGTCAGACTACTTTGCTGAATGCCTTCCTTGATCATGACAAGAAGTTGGCACAGGTAGTTGCCTTCATGGAGGGCATTCATTCTGACGTGGGTGGGCTACACAGGACTGTCCAGTCTTTGTACTCCACAGTGACGGCAGCCATTCAGCTGGCACAGGCTCAGGGTCCAGCTCCTGTCCCTTCGGCAACCACCCTGCCAGTGGCCACATCTGACGAGAGTGACCACACACCACAGCCCTCAGGCTCAAGGTACTCCACACAAAGCACAACACAGCAGCACTCCAAGCGGGCCAGGGCGCAGACACCATCCCCCCCAAAAAAAGAAGTCACACAGGAACGCAAAGCCAAAAGCCCCTCGGGTGACACTCAGGGGCATCAAGCCAAGAAGCAGGCCTCAGGCTCATATGCATCCAAATCAGTCCAATCCAAGGACACTTCCGTCCCAAAACCTGCTCCCACAGACAGGCAAAAAGTTGCCGTGCCTGCTGTGAAGCTGGTGCCTGCAAAGAGTCCGCAGAAACGGATCTCTGAGGCAGGTTCACCCACAACCTCAACTCCCACCCACACCCCTGTGAAGCTGGGACAGGAGGGCACTGGGGGGGTTTCACCTGGTCAACAGGGGATAGAGGGGAAGAGGCAAGGCCAGGCCAAGCGTACCACCATACCCAGCAGTTCACCAGAGGGAGGGCCAATACCTGCACCTGAAGCACCTTTGGTGGGGAGTGAGGCTGTTGTGCCCGCCCCACTTCACACTCCTACAAAGACAATTTATCAGTATCGAATCCCCAAGAAGTGGAAAGGCAGCCCTCCACATTCTCCCTCACACACTGTGTCTCACGGCAGCATTTTGTCCGCCTCCCCGTGCCACACTGCCACCCGGTCCAAGCAGCCCTCCGGCTCACAAAGCCATTGATGCCTCTACCTCAGATGCTCCTCCCTCTTCCAGGTCGGGTCCGCCAACGGTCCCCGACAGTCAGCCACCTCCCAGTCCTACTGACAGCCAAGTCTGAGGCAAATTACCCCTCCCAAAGTCGTCCCTCCCACAGCGGTGCCTGGCCTGCCCATCTATATCCACAGAGCTGTGGTGATTCCCATGCCAGTGTACGGTATCACACATTCCCTGTGCATGTTCTCATGTTCACATGTCCATCCTTTGAACTATGGACTGGCCACTGGCCTTGCTGTTTGGAACTTTGGATGCCCATTCCCTGTGCAGGTTCTCATGTTCACATGTCCCTCCTTTGAACTATGGACAGGCCACTGGCCTTGCTGTTTGGAACTATGGATGCCCATTCCCTGTGCAGGTTCTCATGTTCACATGTCTCTCCTTTGAACTATGGACTGGCCACTGGCCTTGCTGTCTGGAACTTTGGATGCCCATTCCCTGTGCAGGTCCTCATGTTCACATGTCTCTCCTTTGAACTATGGACTGGCCACTGGCCTTGCTGTTTGTAACTATGGATGCCCATTCCCTGTGCAGGTTCTCATGTTCACATGTCCCTCCTTTGAACTATGGACTGGCCACTGGCCTTGCTGTTTGGAACTATGGATGCCCATTCCCTGTGCAGGTTCTCATGTTCACATGTCCCTCCTTTGAACTATGGACTGGCCACTGGCCTTGCTGTTTGGAACTTTGGATGCCCATTCCCTGTGCAGGTCCTCATGTTCACATGTCCCTCCTTTGAACTATGGACTGGCCACTGGCCTTGCTGTTTGGAACTATGGATGCCCATTCCCTGTGCAGGTTCTCATGTTCACATGTCCCTCCTTTGAACTATGGACTGGCCACTGGCCTTGCTGTTTGGAACTTTGGATGCCCATTCCCTGTGCAGGTCCTCATGTTCACATGTCCCTCCTTTGAACTATGGACTGGCCACTGGCCTTGCTGTTTGGAACTATGGATGCCCATTCCCTGTGCAGGTTCTCATGTTCACATGTCCCTCCTTTGAACTATGGACTGGCCACTGGCCTTGCTGTTTGGAACTTTGGATGCCCATTCCCTGTGCAGGTCCTCATGTTCACATGTCCCTCCTTTGAACTATGGACTGGCCACTGGCCTTGCTGTTTGGAACTATGGATGCCCATTCCCTGTGCAGGTTCTCATGTTCACATGTCCCTCCTTTGAACTATGGACTGGCCACTGGCCTTGCTGTTGTCTACTTTTAATGCCTATCTTGGTGATATGTAATAAAGACAGTTACTCCTGTTGTCTGCTTTGTCAGTGTCCTTGCTAAATGTGAGTGTTTTCGGTATGTGCATGGTTGCATGTGACAAATGCTCTGTATGCCACCTTCACATTGCCAATTGCTTCTTTTACTTGTTCTGGGTTTGGCAGTGGTGAGGGGCACTTTCGTTCTTCTTTCTTCTGAGGTTTGTGGGTGCAATGGTGGGTGTTTGTGATGATCTACGATTATCATACTCATCATATGGTCAGGTTTGCTAAATTGTCCACATGTCATGTTATGATGCAATTCCAGTACAGAGGTGTATTCTATCCACAGGATTACTTGCGGGCTGGCCAGGGTCCTTCATATCTGTGTGATCTTTCTTGATGTGTGAGCAGCAGTGTTGATGTATGGTCATCTTGTGATGGCCTGTCTTCCTAGTCACATGGGTACATTTGGATGTGTGCACTTGTGTGGTCATGAAGTGTGTAGGGGTGTTTTGGTTGTCAGTGTTGATGTGTGTGTGCCCCTGCAATGCCAACTGCACACATGTATGACACAGAAGCTGAGTGCCTGTTTGTTTCAATACTCTGCCATGTGTTTCTAATTGTGGGCACATGTGGGAGTTGTAGGTTGGGCAGTGTGCAGTGTGTTGTTGTGTCCTTGCACTCCTGGGGGACACCTACTTGTTGTTGCTGCCAGTTGTGAGTATGCAGAGTGTGTGACAGGCAAGTCTGTGTTGTGTTTTGTTGATCTGCCATGTGTCTTGTTACTGTTTGTGCACACTGTACAGGACTGCTCAGTCACACTGACAATATTTGTGAGTTTTCTCATGCATTGCTATCACTTGACCCATTTTTGGCTCCAGTATGGTATGTGGTATGTGGAGTCATGCCATCCCCTAATGTGCTTCTGATGCCTACACATTGTGAGTGACTCCTCTATGTGTTTGTGTACTGTACACTGCTCACCTGTCCACTACTGCAGTACACAACACTTCAGTCTCTTCTCTTCCACACCATGGCTTGCCAGTTTGTGAGCCTCCCCACCGCTTCATAGTGTGACACTATGCTGTGTGAGGCTGATCTGTGCCCAGGACCAATGTGCTACTCAGGACAGATTTCAAATTAGTTATGTGTTATTTCCTTGTACTTGTTTGCTGTCATGGTTGCTCATGTGCAGTGCAGATGTTTGGACAGCACAGTCCTCTGGTCATGTTGTTTGCACCTGGATGTCCCTGAGTTGTGCATCTGTGGGTGATGGCTCAGCTGTATGTGTGTTTGCTGAGGTCGTGCTACACTTCCTGAGTGTGATGTTATGTTTGTGCTGTGGGAGTTCATGGTGTGGCACTCAGATGTGTGTGCTACTGTTTTGGTTGTTGTGCACACACTGCTTTGTGTGCATGTAGTGTTGTCAGTGTATGTTGCCTTGTACTTGCTTGTTGTGCATCCCCCTGATGTGCAGCTGAGTTTGCATTGTGATGGATTTGTCTGTGCATCTGTTGTGGTTTGGTTGTGGATGTATGCAGTGTTTGGCCTGTGTTGGCTCTTTGTACTGACTGATGCTATGTGTGTGTGATGTTCTATTTGCATGACGTTGTGTGTGTGTGGTTGTTTTAGCTGTGTGATACATTCAGATGTGTGTTGCAGGTGTGGTGTGCATCACTTGTGTGTCTGTCACATGCAGCAAGGGGATTCTTGTTGCTGGGCTTGTTTTCAGTGCACATTGGTGGTTAGTCCTCCTATTTTTGACCTGTCACTTTTCAGGGTTGTGCATGTGCATGCTTCTGGTACAATATGGCATCTTGTCCACTTCATGGGTATTGAGGTGTCTGTGTCTGTGTTAGCTGATTGTCCCATTGATCCCAGTTGGTGTTCATGGTGGATTTTTGATGATACACCTCTTGTCTGTGTTGAGGTATGGTGTCTGTGCATTGGTCCTGAGTGACAATGTTGTGTATTCCTGTTCTGTCTAGGGTCACATTGCCTTTCCACTGTTTTCCTGCACATGTGTGGGCTTGTTCTACCTCTGTGTATGTTGTTTGTGAGCTTTGTGTTTGGCTATTGTTTTGGTGTCTGCATTGGTTCAGGCATCCCTGTGTGTTAGTGTGATGTTTGTGGGTGCACCACAGGGAGTGTGTTTGGTTGTCATTGCACTCATAGGACACCATTTTGGCCTTTATGTGTGCTTCTCACAGGTGTTGAGTGCTGGAGGTCTGAGGTTGGCGGAGAATGTGTATGTGTGAAGGTCCTAGTTGTGTTTGCAGTCAAGGAGTGTGACAATGGGCCATGTGTGTTGTACTGATGAAGTGCACATGTCAAGTCAGTTGTGACAGATGTGTGGCTGCTCACTGTATGACTTCAGACACTTTCTATTATTCCTGTGACTATGCCTGGGTTCCCTTGATGTGTCCCTGAGTTGTTGCACAGAGGGCAGTTTGGTTTAATTTCACTCACTGTGCCACCCATGTCTGATTTGATGACCTGAGGGTGTTGTGATATGTTCCTTCTCTTGCATGTGATGTGCAGATGCTATATGTCTTGCTCCATGGTTTTCCAGCACTGTCCACTTCACTTTTTGCTGGTCCATTTATTGTCCTACATTGCTGCTCGCCTATCGTGTGTGTATGTGGCTGTGTGTCAGTGTGGGGTGTTTGTGAGTGACTTGACAGGCAGTGTGGACAGTTCAGTGGATGTTCTTATGCAGTGTGAGTCTTCATTTTATAGTTGGGCTCAGTTTGCTTCACATGAGTGGGAGATAGGTGTGAGGAGGAGGGTTGTCCAGCCCCATAGCTTCTGTGCATGGTGTTCCTCTTCACCCCCACCTTCCAAGACAGGCACCCTGGTCCTTTGGTGTGTGAGGTGCAAGGTCTGGCTACACCTGGGAGATGAATTGTGCAGGGGGGGCACAGGGGGTGCACACAACATGTGCCCCAAATGGGTGTGGGAAGCGTAGTGTGGGAAGGGTGGAGCTGGAGCCCTGTGAATCTTTGTGGACTGCCCATGCCTGGTGCCGGCCCTGCCTACTACATTTTGCACATGTTTTCCCGCGTCTTCACCGCTGCGGTGACGTGGCCGGGACATTGCAGTGATTTCGAGGTTGATTTGTGACCCGCATGCGGAGGGGTGATTTCCTGACAGGTGAGACATGTGTGGGTACACTTGGGGAGGTGTTCCTGTCCCCACCAGTGTGTCTGATGTGGACAGGGACCGTATATCAGCACAGGAGTTGTGTGTTGTGGTTGTGTGCGGAGTTGTGTCATTGCATACCTGCAGCGTTGTCCGTGACGGTCCATTATTTGCTGGTAGTGGAGGAGGTACAGCACCGGAATGGCTTGAAGGGCTGGATCCATTGCGGTCCGGACCAGGTAGAGGGTACCGTGAGTCTGGTTTCGCGCTCCGCTGTCGTGTTTCCGCCGTCTCTGGGTTGGAGGATTCTCCGCTGCGGTGTGATGGGCTGTTTGCGGCATCGTGATTTGTACGGCGGACGGGACGTCATTCCGCACGGCGGTGAGTCCCTATTGGCTCATTTCGCCGCGGTGGCGGGCGCAAAAATCTGGTGGTTCTCCTGGCTACGCAGCGGACGGGAAATGGGCTATGTTTGTCCATCGTAATATGGCGGGCGGGAGGACTGCTGCAGGAGTGCGGAAAAGGGCATTTTCCACCTCCGCCAGCACCGCGGATGTGCTTCCGCCCGCCATCCTAATGACCCCCTAAATGTCTATTGTCTCCTGCCGGTGTGTGCAGCTCTGGGAACTATGATTTCAGGTGTCAGAAGGAGAACCCTGTTTATATAAATTCTCTCCCTAGACACACTGCAAGTGTCTTATCCATACGACTGAGCTCCTCATCAATAGAATTAGCCGACTAGAGGGCTCTCCGTTTGAGACACGATGGATCAAAACGAGGATTCTATGGGGCAATAAATCCATAACCACCAAGATTCGATAAAAGACACAGGAATACAGCTCCACCCCTGACTTCTCGCTAATTCCATTGATGAGGAGCACAGTCGTATTGAGTCACTACCATGTCCAGGTCCTGATGAAAACCCCATAACGGTCACGGGGTTTGAAACGCGTTGACCTCAGCGTCTGGGATAAACACTTGCAGTGTGTCTAGGGAGAGAATTTATATAAACAGGGTTCTACTTCTGACAACACTTGAAACCATAGTTCCCAGAGCTGCACACACCTGCAGGAGACAATAGACATTTAGTTCTTTTAAATTTTGTTCATTCTCCGCCTATGTGTATTTGTCATTTCCAGTTAAGGACTGGTTTCTCATGCTTTTAAATGTATTTGTTAAGAGATGTATATACTTTATATTTATCTGTGTATTTCTAATTTTTGTGACACATCTGTTGTTTCTTCAAAGTTTGTGTTGAATGTCCAAAATTGGTTATAATTTCGTGTTGCCCTCTATGATGACATGATCAAAATGCATCAAACATTTCTCTAAAAGTGATAAAGAAAAGTGAAATAAATCACACAAGCTTGTGTATTAGAGACATCGGCTCGTTTTTTGTCTAAAGTTTCACAGTGTACTAATGCAACTAGATACTTGTTTTGTATACAATGTAACAGTGGTCCTATCTAGTTTGCGCAAGGACCCAAGCCTTCCTTAGGTTACTAGTAGTAAGAGAAAGAGCACTGGCTCAGGGGAAACAAATAATTGTCGTAACTCCGGTACCAGCCTTAGAGGCTGCTACAAAGGCAAGCGTTCCTAATGCTAAAGCCTTACATCCAAGATGAAAACAATGGGCTAATTCTCTCACTGCAATGGATGTAGAATACAGATATGACCCTAGTCTAAAAATACAAGCATTCCTGCAATACGAACATTAATATCCTCTACCAAATGAAATAATGCCTCTAGATCAGTATGAATATATCATTGACACTGACAGATCTGCTCAGCCGGCCATAGGAAGTAAACAGCAATACAGCGCCCCGTGTGCGATTGTGAAGGGTCGTACGCAGGATGGCAAGTTCCATCCCAGCAGTACAAACACACAGTCTCTAGGAGACTGCACGGCACAGCTAACAGAATTAAAAGCCCTGTTACTGGAACTAATAAATACGGATCGAGAAGTCCCCACACTGATTGTGTGCGATTCTTTTAATTGTGTCCAGTCATACAACAAATATCTTCACTACTGTGGTCAAAATGGGTTTAAAGACTCAAAAGGTGGCACAATTAAGCATAAAATGCTATGGGAACAGGTAGCTGAGTTGAAAAACGAACTACCAAGAGCTCACTTGATACACACGCTGAGTCATCAACGTGATGGCGTTCACGTTGAAGGGAATTCATTGGCCGATGAAGCCGCAAAAGGGGCAGTACGTACTGCTTCCGTAGCTGCAATCACTCGTTCAAAAACGAGAATAGACGGACAGATAATGGTAGCTGTCATTGCTTCACGCAAAAACAGCACAGCCTTACCGAAAGGTTTTCCACTTAAGTACTCCTACAAGTTAGATGCAAACAACATTCCGTATGCTCAGATTCCAGGAGTGGGGGATAGAGTAATACCAAACATGGATTGCAGATTAGTCTTAATACTAGCTTCACACGAGGGTCTAGGTTGTGCACACGCAGAGATTACTGCAACAGGTGCATTATTGAAACAGCGCTATTGGTGGCCAGGGTTAACTAAACAAATGAAGAATTTTGTCCTAAATTGCGACATCTGCCAGCAGATGAAGGGTTCCACCGTGGCGCGTCCAGCGCAGACACCTTTGCTAATATCAGACAGACCACTCGCTTGTGTCTATTTGGACCACTGCAGCACCCTACAATTGGATGGGGCTTACAAGTATATCTTGGTGGCAGTGGATTCATGCTCTAGATTCCAATGGGTATGGCCTCAGCGCTCAGCTGACGCTCGAACTGTTATAAAAGATTTGCGAGTCTTTATAGGGACATACGCAGTTGGCACATTACATTCTGACCGTGGCCCCGCGTTTAGCTCTAGGGCTTACAAGGAAGCCATGGAAAGTCTGGGTGTTGCACTGCGGTACTCCTCTCCGTACCATCCCGAGGGAAATTTGGTCGTGGAGAGGAAAAACCGAGATTTAAAGCAGTCTTTAACAGCGAGAGTATTAGGTTCAGGTGGTAGTTGGGTCAATCACTTATACGGGGTCCAACGAGCCCTTAATAATATGCCAAGGAGTTCCCTAGGAGGTGTCACTCCTTACGAGGTCCTATTTGGGATGAGAATGTGGGTACCTGATCTCGATTGTGAAAGCACAGTGGCGGATGAAAAACCATTTGACATCAATAAACGTTTGGCTGTTTTACAGGATCTGAATGAATCCCGGGCACTACTGAGCAACGTGCAAGTAAAACGCACCACCACTGGGGAAGTCAAATCAGTCACGGCAAGACCTGTCTGGATCCCAAAAGTCGGGGATCTGGTCAGAGAAAAGATTGAGGACAAGAAAGACTTTGGGCCATCATACAGAAAGCCTGTACCTGTCCTGGCTGTCGAAGGAACAAGAACAGTACTTCTTCCGCCTCTTGCCGGAAAAAAAGAAAAGAGATTCGTCTCCATTGATCTGATCAAACCACCCTGAATACTGAATAGTAGGCCTCGTGGGCTCCTGGGTAGCTGACGCTCTCCTCTCGCTACCATACAGGAAGTTCAGACAGAAAGACTCATAACATTTGAAGAGTCACCAATACAAAATGATGGAATTTCCAACAATGAAGTGGAACTCGTTCCTCTTGAAACAGAACTTCAAAACACAATTGAAAGACAAATATCAATTCGGCCTAACACCGATGTCTACATCAATATGCCCCTACAAGAGACGTCTGCCAGTTCCACAAAATCTGCTGAGCTACCAAAGATAGATCGAACGGCATCTGGCTACTTCATCGATTTTAATACCTTCTCTCTTGATCCCAGTGAACCAGAGACAACGCCAGCTCCAGTTTCCCGTAAGCAACAAATTTGTGCTTTTACACTTTTCTGAAAAAGACTTACTTAGTATCACCTTGGCTCCAACTCTGGATAATAACTGGAATATTGTTTTTTCTGTTCTGGATTGGCCTAGTGACAGTTTTTTGCTTACTCATGAATGGAAAATATCTCCCAGAACGCTCTGCAGTATCAAATGTGAACTTGGTCCTGAAACCTCATACATCATCTCATCGTGAACAAAGAGACCTGTTTTTCGTGAACATTACAGCTGTTCCAATTCCTGATGGTATAGTTTGGGACAAGGTTGATTATGATGTATTTGGTCCCACAGAACTTTTGAAAATACCACATTTATTTAAAATTTCTCTAAATGATATCATTACCTCCAGTACATTTTCTGATGATTGGGATTTTGAAACTGTAAATAATATGTTGTCTGATTTGGAACAATCCGCTGCATTTTCAAGCGCTGAAATGTTAGAGGACACATCTAATTTTGACACTATGTACTGTTACCAAGATTATAGTCATCACTTTTTACACAAATCCAGTATACCGCAAAATATTTTCAGATACCACCAATGGGAACATTGCCCAACACCACCAAAAGGTAGTTCAAAAACGTTGTGCACAGAAATTTCCTTATTTTTCAGGGTTTAACACTTTTGACCCAACCTCATATTACTATAAGGTTGCACCTACAACTGCACAGACAAATACGCTAACTTTCACTAAACAGATTTATTCTGCATCCTTTATTTCCCAACTGTCTGAACAGGGTTTCGACTTATGGAAGGACACTATAGACATAAAATCAGGCTGGGGTTCAAAGGAATGGCAAGTACAGGGAACAGAAGCACTATTTAGAGCGTGCCTCATTCCACAGCAGATAATATTTCTGAATGATACTGTGCAACAGACTTCCTGTCTTGGACTAGCCAAGAACAAGGATTTGAACACACCTCGGATTCCCACACCTTCACACATCAATTTTACATCACGTGGAGAGGTTACAATAGATGACATCATGCAGTACAATACTTCAGACCCCAATTGGAAGGGATGGTTAGTTTGGCCCACAGACACAAGCAGATGTCAATCAAGATTTTAGGGTACAACCGAAGGGTTTAGTATCCATAGGCCGGACCAACGATATGTACAAAGAGAACATCCGGGGATGGTGACATCATACAGTGTTGGGAAGTTGTGCCTCGATTGGCTAAAAACCTCAACACTGTCCCAGGTGAAACAGCACTTATCCTTACTCTCAGATGAGGTGGATCTAAGGGATTTTTTATTAGGTCCCCGAAAGCCACATCAGAAACGTTTCTTATAAGCTGTCTATAATGAAATCTGGAAGATCTCTCACCAAGAAGCTGCAGAGAGACTTCGTGAAATAGATAGAATTAACCTAGAAAAGGCTTTAGCTGTAGTTGACAATGGTATGGCTACTTTAACACCCAGGATTTATTCACTGGGCAACATTGTATCTTCTGCTATTGATATACTAGAACAGGACTTGTCCATACTACAACATGGACAATCTCAACTACGTTCTATTATGTTATTAAGCTGGACGCTGCAAGCATTGCGCGCTGGTTACGTGCCTTGGCGATTTATCAACAGTACGTCCCTATTTTCTGCATACAATCTAACTAAGAAGCAGATAACGATGGCACAAAGGGGAGCAAAATATACAATGCTGCGGATTGAAAAACTGGACCAATTACCTTTTGCTGTGGCAGAGTCACCATCCACAGAATGGTTAATCCATTGCCATATAACATTACCGGTCACAACTTTCCAGTTTCAGTATTGCCTAGAACAACAACAGGCAGGCAGATATGAAGCGATGGGTAGGGCATTTATCAAGGAATCTTGGGAATTAGCATACAGATTTCGATGCAGGAATGGGGACATGGAAGTGTATATAAGCGGTACAAACTGCGAGAACTCTTTAAGTGGATCTCTCATATGCCAGGATATCATGCTACACAGGGCGTGTAACGGTTCAGTTGCAAACTTATCCTGTCACTTGAAAGGGTCCCCAGCTGCCGTGATTAATCCGGTGTTCAAGTTGCTTTCAAATGGGAGTTACTTGATGCTGAATGATCAAGGTTGTTGTGGGATGCTCCCGGGCATCGCATATCTTGTCACTGTAAGCTCCAGGGTTACTTGCAGTATGCAAGTATTGTTTCCACCGACCCATACAATCAGGGAGGCGCCGTTATGGCCTTCGTTGAATGTTTCCTTTATACGGTTTGATACTCTGAGCCGAGTGAAAGCCAGGCTTTTACAGCAAACTGTGCCCTTAACCTCCGCCCGAGAAACTTATGATCTCCAGGTTGCAAGGTCCTCGGCTGAGATACAGGCACTAGTACGAACAAACTGCCCTTTCCATTTCACAGAAATGGTACAACGTATCTTTAACATGTTTGATACGACGGGTATAGTACACCTATTTAAGACCATAGGTTCTGGACTGTTAAGCACCTTTCAGACAATCCTCAGAGTTATTCCCAACTTCATACACTCCGTATTCGGAAGCATTTTTGGAGGGCTTCTGCTGATCCTATTCCTAATAGCAGGTATCCTGATTGTAATTTTTCTGCTACACAATGGATGTCCCAGTCACCAAGGAGATAGAAAAAACGCTCTTGGAGCGCCGATACCGTGATCACATGGTACTCCATCTGGGCACACCTCGCCTTCGCGAACTAAGTGAATCTTGGTTCCTATCATTTAGACCAGTCTGGATCGACTGTATTCTGCCTGTCCTCCGATGCCTGTTCTGCGGACAAGAATGCGTGTTGGACCTCTGTCTAACACTTCCATCAGTTGCGCCACCGGACGTTGATGCTTTACTGGACCCGATAACGGCCCATGTTCTGCAGTGTCCTCAGCGTATTCCAATGTTGATGTCTGCATTCTTAGAGCCACCACAGGATGCTTCAGCTCCTGTCGGAATGGACACCGGCTCCTCTACAAGAAATCAGGCCTTGGTTGTCACACCGGCATCCCCAGCAGCGGCTGTGGAAAATACGGAGGAACATCTGTGCTCAAATTGACCTGATCTGCGAGGTGTTGCAGGGACCGTCGCCTGCGATTGCAGGCAACAGTGATGTCGCGTCTCCCAGCCAGGACACATAAACATTTTGCTCATCGTGTGCTGGGAAAAATTCAGCTTTTTCAAAAACATCCAAATTTGTAATTTTCAACAAACATAAACTTTTTCTAAAACTGCATGGCTTTCAGTCACTCATAGTTGTTCGAACTATCTATACCAATTTTTTTTAGTAAAACTTCTACCACTTAAAATACGATTTTAGCATTTTCTAGCAGTTTTTAAAATATTTTTTAAACACACTAATGTTTTGAACTAATTAGTTGTTTGCGTACAAATGCCTAGAAGTAAGTAAAAATTTTAGTATGTCGTCCAGTCGGATGAGGAGTGGGTGTTATGTTTCATATAGGTACCCCAATATAGGCTCAGGTTGTCACCTAACATTTCTCCTATATTCTCCCCTACCATTACACTACATAACGGTTCTTGGGACTGACCTTTTACCTAGTTACGATACTGCTTACAGGAGGTAGGGTTTTCCCTGTAAACTAGCCTCATCCATTATGCATGAGGAATCTTGAAAACTCAGCAGGACTACCATCTCCTGCATAATACCATGTATAAGGGTCATTCCTTCCGTCATCCTAAGTCCGACATGACACAGCAAGGTAGAACCCCTGGTGGTACAACTTTGGGTATATAAACACCATATCTTACTGAGGTAGTCAGAGGAGAAAAGGACTTCCATGCTGACACACTGACGCAAGACGCTGAGGTTCCTGCACACAGACACTCCAGGTCGCAGTGGTCTGACATCCCTCGCGGGGTGTCCATCTCGAGACCAAGGCGGGGTCCCACAGTCTCTCACTTAAGGTGACGGGGTTGACTTTATCCTAGAGGGATTCTTGGCTTTACACCTACATACATGCTAGGTACACTTAGGTACATCTAGTTAGGGTCGCATCGTAGGAGTACACATTTATTACTGTCATGTATTTTATATACTTGCCTGTATTCATTGTTTTAGCACAATGGTAGAAATCTACCATCCTTTTACTCTGTTAGTGCTTCTAATAATTTATATCTGTTTCTGTCTAATGGTTGTTTCCGCACACCTATTTTACACTAAAATGACGCTGGTTCAATAAATGCTTATTGAAAAACGTCCCCACCATTTATTCTGTGTATCTCTCTGAGACAAAGTGAGCACGAGTGACTGAGCAAAAAGTATCGCACTGTTTCCACGATCCTGAGGGATCAGGGTTGTCATGTTCGATAGTTGCCAAGAACTATTCTCTCCTTGGTAAGAGGGGTTTCTAGGGGCACTGTGAGCTAGCTGGTATACAGGCTAACATACCCTGTGGGGGTGTCTAGAATCAGTCCGGACACCAATCCTACAGTGTATGTTGTCTAAACGTGCAGGTCCTATATAGGTGTATAGGAACTACACGACAATGTATATAGGTTAGTACCTGGTGCACATAGTCTTGTATGTTATGTAGAATTCATCACGCTGAGACGATTCTGTCTAATAACTTAAGGCTACTTACGATACTTAATATGCTTTATGTATAAACTTCACCCTGTTGGAAACTTTTTAAGCAGAGCCAAAAAACTTGTATGGAACATGCTGAGCAGAAATTTTCAGCTTCCACCTGCACACAGAATTAGTCTTTAGTACAAAGATTTATAACATGTTCAAAACCGCTACAAACATAAGATGCATTAGGAGCACATGCATTTTGTAAACACTTACACCCATTAGCTGGACAGAGGCTGTACAAAAATAAGTAGAACAGTAATATGGTAGTTACAAACCACTATGTAAGCTATAAAATAAAGCAGCACACCCATTTTATGATGTCATCGGTGATGTCATCAGTGGTGTCATCAATTATGTCATTTGAGATGTCATCAGTAATGTCATAAATGATGTCATAGAACATGTCATCAGTGATGTAATACGTGAGGTTATAAGCAGTCCATAGCCGGGGCACAGGTTATAGTTAGCTCTGCTAACTATAACTCTTTTATCTCTGTGTTTTTTAGTGCAAAACATTAATGTTATGACCAACATATTCACCTAATTCTAACTTTACTTTAACCCTTGTTTTCTTCAGTTATATATATAACCACTCTGCAGTTCTAGTTAGGATTCCCAGGTATAGAAATTCCTCTGAATTTTGATTGCTATGAACCCATTTGACGAATCTCCACGAAACTTTGCAGACCTGTTCTTCTTTCTAACATTGGCGGAGAATGCAAAGCTTCATGGAGATTTGTCAAGGGGATGCAAAGAAAAAAGGGGGGTCCCTAAGCCAGTTTGGACATCATTGTATTTCCCAATTTCCCGCTGACTTTGTACTCGTGCATAGCGCAAAAAATGCTGGACTGATTTGAATGAAATTTGGTAGGATTCCATACTATGCTGCACAGATTATCCTGATGGATACTACAGGTAAGTATGGTATGTTCAAGATATAAGGTATTTTAACTTAATGATAGCTGTTGTCGCGGTATTTCATGAATTTTCATGGTATTTCATGAAAGCACCATCGCACATAGCGAAGACAAGTCATAATGTGATTGGCTAATAACTTCCTTTACAAAAGTTAAATGCAGTCATGTTGCATTTAGGTTCACTTTGGCTGTGTTCTGTGTTAACCCTTCAGATATAGGTAAGTATTAGGTTTGATATTTTTCCCTACTTATTACTACTTTATGAAAGTGGTAATAGGTAGGGAAAAAGTATGGAGTACCGCTGTACTGCCTTGGGAGTACCGTGGTAATTTAAATAAATAATAAATAAATATGCTAACATATTACTGTGACACAATATATACGTTTTTTAAAACTCACAACTTCAACACTACTTACACTCTTCACACATACGGCCATAAATTACCATTTACACCTCGTTATGTATATTCCTGACACATTACATCTAAATGTGGCTCCACTCTACAACAGTCTGGTCTATGCCACTCCGCTGAACGACACTCCACTCAATGCTATCCCACTCTATGCCACTCTGCCCTACACCTCTTTACTACACGCCCCTTCACTGTACACCACTCTATTCTACCCCACTCCATTCTATGCCACTCCACTCCACTCTATGCCACTCCACTCTATGCCACTCCAGTCTACGCCACTCCACTGTACGCTACACCACTCTATGCTATTCCACTGTATGCAACTCCACTCTAATCTTTTCGACTCTATGTCACTCCACTCTACACCACTCCACTGAACAACACTCCAATATATGCTTTTCCACTACACGCCACTCTCCTCTGCGACACTCCACTCTATGCTTTTCTACTGTATGCAACTCTAATGTACCTCACTGCACTGTACTCTGCTCCACTGTAAGCTAATCTACTGTATGCTGCTCTAGTCTATGACACTCTACTGTACACTACTCTTCTCTACGCCAATTTACTCTACACTATTCCACTGTATGCAAGCCCACTCTACGTTGCTCTACTCTATGCTATTTCACTCTACCCTACTCTCGCCACTCCAGTGTATGCTGCTACTCGGCCCTGTACTATCTGAGACTATATGGCACATTAGTCCACTCTACACTATGCCACCCCACTCGACTACACTGTACTATAGTTTAGCCCACTGAATGCCACTGTACACTCCAAAATACCCCGCTCCACTTTACAACACTCTACTGTACTCTATAAAAGTGCACTCTACAGCACTTTACTATACTCTAAGCCACTGTACACCACACTGTATGCCCCTACACTGCTCTATGTAACACTCTACTTCATTCTGCCAGACACTTTACGACACACCACTACACTCTATAACACTTTACTCCACTATACGCAATGCCACTCCACCGTATTCCACTCCACTGTATTCCACTCCACAACACTAGACTCTATGACAGTGCACTGTACGACACTGTCCTTAACTATACTCTACAACACTGCACTTAACAAGACTCTATTAAATGACACTTGCGACTATGATTTAAAACATATTTTTATTAAACAATAATAAACAATTAAATTTAATGAAAAAAATAAATGTTAAAGCTAAGTTATAGTTAGGGCAACTTTATTTATACTTGCTATACAAACCCAACTTAAACTATGCAAACTGGAGAAATTATAAAGCTATAGTCATGACTTCTAATTTATGCACCACTAGTTAGAAATTGCATTTATAATTTATGCCCCACCTTCAATTTACTATACATCAGGCACCTCCGTACACATTCTTCTTGCATCAATCGCCACTCTACATTAACTTTAACTCGCCACTCTACCATGCACTATGTTCTGAGAAATTTTATTATTTTAAAAAGTCATAAGTGTTATTATGACTGCTATGATTTTACATGCTATAAGTTATAAAATATGCAACGGTATAACCAGTGCATGGAGAACCTTTACCTCAAGTCTTAACATAACCCTCTGGTAGCTTGGCACAAAAGCAGTCAGGTTTAACTTAGTGGCACTGTGTTAAGTATTTATGAAGCCCACAAACAATAATAAAGTGAAATCATAACTCAGGAAAATTCCACACCAATTGAGAAGAATAGAGAACTTTTTAATAAATATAATGACACAAAAATAAATTAAATCCAATCAGTAGAACCGTAGTTATGATGTTTTCCAATTTTTTGTGAAAAATAGCGCCTGAAAAATCAAAGTCCTAACCATGGAAATCTGGTCTCATGAGACCGGGGCGCAGTCAAACGTTAAGGCCGAATGCGATGGAGTGTGGTTCGGATACATGAGGTGGATCGGACCCAGTCTATGCTTATCTGCCGATTTTGAAGAAATTCTAAGAAAAAGTCTAAGAGAAAGTAGTTTTCATAGGGCAAGGCAGCAGGCTGTGTCTGAGGAGTAGTCGTCCCTGTCAGGGAATGCAAGATGAGGTCTCAGTGAAGCCATTCACAACAGTGGGAAAAAGCTCCAAGCAGGAGAAGCCGGGTTCCCAGACCGAGATGGTTGTTGTCATTATTCAAGAGCCTTTCACCTCCGAGCCCGGTGATGCTTTTTACCTTCGGACTTAGACAACTTTTTCGAAGTCGAAAACCTCCAGTGGGACGAAGTGGCAAGCCATAACCAAAGAGGGCTCGACAAGGCCAGATACTGTTGCTCGTAGGTGCCACTGAGCAGGATTTGCTACTGTAGAGAAGAACGCAGCGGGAGCTACAGCGAAGTCATGCCAATTGGCCATGCACCTTGGATGGATTGGCTGACAGGGAAGTCCCGGTCTTCTCTCGGTTCTTTGGACACCTTTTGGTAAAATCTTTCTAATTCCCAAAATTTAGGGTTAGGCAAAAGCAGCATCTGTAACACCACTTTCGAGGGCTCAGGACCTGGGGGGGGCACCACTTGGGAGGTTAGAACTTACTGTAGCAGGAGGCCAGCCAACTAGCCATAGGAGTCACTCAGATTGATAGTCCTGGCTTCAAGCAGCAAGGCAGGCCTCTAGCAGCAGGGCAGTGCACTGGTAGCAGCAGGGCTGTCCTCTGGAGAAAAAGGTAGGCCTCAAGCAGCAGGGCAGTCCTCTGGGGGTCCAGGTATTGCTCTGAATTCTTCAGCAGGTCAAGGAGTGTACTGAAGAGGTCGTTCGGGAAGTCCAATATTTATACCTGGTGCTAGCCTTTGAAATGACGGTGACATCCTAGCTACTCCCACATCTGGTTCTGGAGAGTTCTTCCCTTCCCCTGCCAAGGTCCAAGTAGTCTGGGTGACAAAAGACTGGTGTCAGGTTCCTTTGTGTGTGTGCTGGAACCAGCCCTTTGAAATGTAACTGGGGAAGGGAATATCTCCGCCCCACCCATACTGGCTGAATGCCCCATCCCTCTAACACCTATCCCTCTTTGTCTCAATGTCTGGGAGGAATACACAAAGGCCAACTGCCAAGCTATTCACAGTCATGTGACCCAGGACACATGCTGCAGGCACCAAATGGTTAGGACAAGAAAATGCCAACTTTCTAACAGTTGCATTTTTCCAAATTGTAACTTAAAATCTAACTTTATCATTAAAGAGGATTTTAAGGTGTAATTCATGTGAGTCCGCAATTGACCTTCCCATCTGTTACCAATCAAAATTAAGCACTTATTAAATGTAATAAGGTAGCCCAGTGATATCTAGTGGGAGAGATGGGCCTTCCGGTAGTGAAAAACAAATCTAGGAGTTTTTCACTAACAGGACACGTAGAGCTTAAAAACCACATGTCCTATTGTTTACATTCAATGCACCCTGCCCTATTGGCTGTTTAGAGCCTACCTTAGGGGTGAAATATGTTTAAAAAAGAACATTTAGATCTGGCAAAAGATTTATTTTGATGGGTCGAATTAGCAGTTTAAAACTACACTACAGGCTGCACTGGCTGGCCTGAGACATGTTTAAAAGTGCTACTTAAGTAGATGACACAATGAGTGCTGCAGGCCAAATAGTAGCATTTAGTGTACAGGCCCTGGGTACATGTAGCACCATATTCTAGGGACTTATAAGTAAATTAAATATGCCAATCAGGCATAAGCCATTTGTGCCATGTTTTAAGGAGAGAGCACAGGCACTTTAGCACTGGCTAGCTTGGTAAAGGGCACAGAGTCCTAATGCCAACAAAAACGAAATTCTGAAAACAGGAGGGGTGAAGGCAAAAGGTTTGGGGAATACCACACCAAGGATGACAGGTCTAACACCATGTAGCAAAATACCTATCTACAGGCTTTAACAATCAACCCTTCAAGACCTATTGACATTAACAAACACTTTTCACACTAAATAATTCAGACATACAGCCTTTGTCTTAACATTGCATAATAAACATATAAGACTTAAAGCATTGAAAATGTTTGCAGTGAACCAATCATGTCTATAGTCTTTCTCATTGGCTTGTCAACATAACAAGACCTTCTTTTTTTAGCATAAGCTCAGCCGCGGCCCGTGCAGGTAAGAGCGGCGGGGCCCGGTGGGGGTGGATTTCGACGGTCGATGACGAGGGAAAATTATTTATTTATTTATTTCCCCTCATCATCGTCCGTCGAAAATCCCCCTTCACCCGGCCCCACCGCTCTTACCTGCACGGGCTGCGGCTGCATAAGCTTTGCTACGAGGCACTCATCAAGTATGCAGCCATAAAATTACAAAAAGATGCAAAATTTCAGATGGCAAAGCAAAGTTTAACATAGTGTTACCAAAGTCCACCCTTAAATGCTTATTGGGTTTTCCATATGCTTTCCACAAAAAAATATTTCGGCCTACTGCCTTTGTCATAACTTTTTATAATAAACAGACCAGGCATATGGTTCTGATAATTGGCTTGTCACAATAACCAAGTCAGTTCTGCCATAATGAGCATACTTTTTCCCACAAGGCAAAAAGTACAACCCAAACATTCTTGCCCAGCAGAAGCACACAACTTCTGCCCAATCACATATACTCAAAGAAATCAACATGTGGGTGGAGCCAAACCCCTCGCTCAGTAGTGCTTGAGTTATTTTTCTGTAGATCACAAAAGGTCATGCGACAACTGTGCTGCCAAACCAGACCTAAAATGTTAGATATATTGACAACAGAATATAACAGAGAAAATGTGTGGCTTTCAACACCAAACATAAATTATTTGGACAAATAGATGTGAAAGGGTGCACATTGCATGTGAATCAATACGGATAAGGAAAGACAAACAAATTAATAAATGTAGACCGAAATGGAGAAAAATAAACACCATAAATCCAAAAGTCTTAACCACAAAGGCGTTTCAACAAAAACTGACCAGCATGTGGAACAGTCTCACCCTTAGTCTACTCTGGCCTACTGACCTTTCAAGATGCTACTATCAGAGGTGATAATTACCCATACCATTCAATAATGTCTCTTGCTCTACTAAGCACAGTACAGTTCTTTGGATGTCAGGTTAAACTTTAATATACCAAGGCAACCTCGTTTGTAAATCTCTGGTCAAAGCTAAAATTGTTGCTATTAAACTGTTCAAAAAGAGCTTAGAAATGTACTACTTACCTTTCTTTGTACATGCCCGGTTTTTAGGAGTTTTTATACCTTTTCTTTTGAGCACTGTATAACTTGGAAAATCAATCATAAAATCAAAACAAATATATGGAAATTACTCATGGGACTGATTAGCAGCCATAATAAAGGAATAAATATACAATGCAAAATAAATATTTTAAAACCTACCCTGAACCCAAAGCAAGCCTGGGACTTGTACATTATCTCTCTTCACTGATTATCTCTAGAAACCATGATATCTTTCATCATTACTTGAATTTCCTTAAAGGTTCTAATTCAATGCCCATCATCACTCATACACATCAAACTCTCCATTGCTGGGAGATCTTTTATGATGTTTAAATCTGGACATAATACTTTCAAGGAAAATTCATGGAAAGAGATTTTCTCATAAAAAGCGAAGAAGGGTCGCCAAAGTCCCAGGTGTCATGCATCAAGAGCTGTTGCCACTCAATACATAGCAAAGTCGTAAGCGGACCAATAACTCCATGCCCTGCAGGTCATAAAACGTGACGAAACAGTATGTGCACTCTTAAACACAGACTCACCCACTATGGAATCCTTTATAGCCACATGGGAGGAGAGGGGGGCATTGGTGCACTTATGGCTTTGCTATGGATTGAGTGGCAACAGTTCTTGATGCATGACACTTAGGGCCTTGGCGACCCTTCTGTATATAATCACACAGGAAATTCATGTAAGACCTAAATTTAGGGGCATATTAGCAAAACCCACGTTAAAATAATCGCCGTTTTAGCGGCAGGAAACTGCCGCTAAAACTGCGATAATGGGCTTGCTAATATGCGTTATGGAATTCCAATAGAAGCCCAGGTTAGATGTCCTGCACATCTAACCTGGGCTTCTATTGGAATTCTATAACGCATATTAGCAAGCCCATTATCGCCGTTTTAGCGGCAATTTCCTGCCGCTAAAACGGCGATAATTTTAACGTGGGTCTTGCTAATATGCCCCTATATGTTTTTGATCACGAAGCACGATGCAAGAAAAATGGCCACAAAGTAGCACTGGAGCTAAAAGATACTAAATACCTGGAAACAATATACAGTGATTTTTTTCACTGCATGAGTGCAAGTAAACCTGAGCTGTGTGTTTTCAGCACTAACCGTGACGCAATTAAATAATAATAGTACTATGGGTGATAGTATTCTTAGGTGGCATCACTCTGGCAACGATCTCTGTGCTATATGTTTTTTTATCCCAATACAGGAATTAAGATACCAATGCAGCGTACTTTAGATGATTAGTAATCCCTCTATGCATGCATGAGTGTTTTGCATGGTATGAGTGATTGAAACAAATAGCAGGGCAATGTGGTGTTTGTGTCCTGATGAAAGCCCTGGACACAAGTGGACTCTAGTTTATGGGTAGAAACATGTCGACCTTTCTAGAGTAAAAGGATCATTATATCAGTACCCCCCTTCAAAATATCTTTTAACCATACCAAAACAACCATAAATAAAGGTATAGCTTGGTTGTTTGTGGTACTATTTATATAGATATATTTTTAAAATCCCACATAGAAAAATATTCAAAGTGCTCCCTGAAATATGGGTGAGCCCATCCTGGATTTAGAGCACACGATGAGACCCAATGATGAAGCATGCCACTACTAGAGTGCTTGAGGGTCTAACAAAGAAAAAATCATTCCTTTTTTCTTTGCCAGCAGGGTGCTTAAATAGAGGTTGAATCTCTTCCTCATAGTAAAAAGGTTTGATATGGAATACTTTTTGTGCAGTATGAGTTTTACTAGGGAGAGTATATCCCATTCCTCTGTTATTAAAAAGTTTCTTTTCAGTTCCGGGTGGGGGATCCTGCGAAATCCCTATTCGGCTCTATGGTTGATAGATAAGTGGTGCTAGCCTGGAGCACAGTGTTCTGTTTTGTTTGTATTGCTTGAATTTATCTTGTAAATATAGCGATCCTTTTCCTTGTGAGGCTCTGTGGACAATGCAGAATGACTTGAGCATTACTATTCTAGCTATAGCTAGCCAGTGGAGCAATTGCAGGGCAGAGTCGTGCTTTCTCTTCGGTGAAGGTGGAGAAAAATCCTTGCAGCAGACTTTTGGATGTGTTGTACTTTGCAGATGATTAATGTGGGTGCGCCAAGGTATTGGCTCTTGGCATAGTCAAGCTTGGAGATTATGGGTGTGAGGATGGCTTGCAGTTTATATTGGTATCCAAGGCATGGGAAGATACTGCGTCACATTTTCATCGTGTAGCAGGAACTCTTTGTGACGTTAACACGTGGTATCAAGGATATGTCTGGATCCATGGCAGTCGCGGCCGGCATTGCCCACGGGTGGGGGACGGGCACTAGGGGTTGCGGGGGGGATTCGTGGGGGTGTCGCAGGGTAATAAAAAATAAACTTTACCTTTCCACCGGGTCCCGGGTCTTCTCGCCTCCTGCTCTCCTGTCTCCGACAAGAACAGCAAATAGGCAGCCAGGCTCCCTTCGCTAAGCCAATCACAATGCTGCAAGCAGCATTGTGATTGGTCGGGATGCCGCCCAGTCAGGGGCTAATGGGGTGGCCATGTTCTCCATACAGGCTGCCTGCATGGAGAAGGGCAGAGTGCTCATGACTGATTTGGGCGGCCCGAGAGGGCCAACCAAACAGTCTTTGCGCACTCAGGAGTGGGCAAACCACTCCTCCCTGTCGTGTAGTTCCTAGGACCCCCCAGGACCTGCGCATTTTGGATGACCTAAACTTAGGGCTTGGTGTGCAGACAGACTCTGGACACCCCCACAGGATGAGTCAGCCGTTAGACCAGCTAGCTCTGCAGTGCCACTACCACCCCCCTGTATTCTACATCGGTGTAGGTAGCTTCTGGCAGCCACTGAACATGACAACCCTGATTCCTCAGGTATCGTAGAAAACAATACAGTATCTTTCGCTCAGTCACTTGTGCTTACTTTTCTCAGAATACACATAGAATGACGATCGGATCGGTTTCAATAATTATTTATTGGTCAATCTAGTGTGAAACATATTAGCTGCGACAATCAAAAGACAAGAGCAGACAAATGTAATCGCTAGCACCAATATTGTAAATAGCAGATACATTTCTACCATAGTGCTAAGAAGATGAATATAAACAGATTATATAAAACAATAGCATTGGCGTAGTCTTACGATGCGTAGCCTACCCAAATGTACCTAGCCTAGATATGTAGGTGAAGCAGGTGTATGTAAGTGTCAGGATTGATCCTAATGGAGCCAAGAAACCCCCGGGGAAGTGCTAACCCCTCACCTGATGGTTCTGAATGAAGGACCCTGTCTCTGCGTCGAGGATGGATCCCCGCAAGAGATGTCAGGTCTCTGCCTGTTGAAAGATCAGCCTGCAGAGTCTTGGTCCAGCCTGGAAGGAATTCTCCTCTGTTCTGTAAGGGGGAGTGAGGGTCTTTCATACTAAAGTGGTCACTCCAGGGTTTCTTCTAGAATCGATATGTTTTGAAAACATTAGCTAATCCTCTGCTAATCCTTTTCTAAACAAACATGATCATGCACAGCTGGCTGGTGGCCATGGATGAAAAAGTGGTGACCCTTACGCAGAATAAATCTGCTGTGCCTGGGGACATGTTTATGTACGTCAGGTACAGGGATTAAGATAGGGTATCAAGAGCCTGATGTCGGAGAGACAGAAGTAAGCTACTAGGTAAAAGGTCACCTGTGTTAGGACCATTATGTCGTGTGGATGCGACAAAATGTATGTAATTGGTATGTACATGATGGGACTATCCTAAAGGACATGACACCGACTCATCATCAAAAGGTCAACAAGGTCAGCTATGTAATGATAGAAAATGCTAAAAAAGGCATAAAGTCATGTATATTAAACATACTAAAAAAGGCACTTAAAAAGTCTTAAAAATGTTCATAAAAGCAGGGTCTATATCTAAAGCATTCTTCCCTAGAAAAGCGTTCGTAAAAGGTCTTCTATATGTTTGAATATATTGTCATTGTTTTTTTGAGCACCTTGAAGGCCACTATGTTCAGATAGCGCAGAGAAAAAAAACCAAAGTTAGTTTGACCTTCAATTTGGTACATGTTTAAAAATTGTCCAAACGGTTTCCAGCACATGAGAGGCCAGATTGTTTAAGAATCCTGCGCTGAAGACTCAACATCACTGAACATGTCATCCGCAGGAGGCAGTCCTTCTAGTACCTCCAGTATGATATCAAGTGAGCAGAGGTGGTCATCACTGGCTCCCACGGCAGCCGTCGGGGAAGAATTAGATGCCTGTGTGCCTGAGACTGATGCCTGCACATCCGTAGTGGAGCCGATCTCCGTTCCAACAGGACCTGAAGCATCCCGTGGAGGCTCTAGGAATGCCATCATCAACATGGGAATACGCTGTGGACAACTGTGCACATGGGCCCGTAAAGGCGCCAGGAGCATGTCTATATCTGGCAGCGCGATGGAAGTGTCAGAGAGAGGTACAACACACGTTCGAATCCGCAAAAGAGGCAGCGGAATACTGGCAGAATGCAGTCAAGCCAGGCGGGTCTGAAAGACAGGAACTAATACTCACTCAGCTCTCGAAGTCTAGGTATACCCAGGAAGAACACCAATTGCTCACAACAACGTTGCTCCAGTAGTGTTCTCTCCATGTCTCGAGTGATGTTGACATCCATTGCAAAGCAATAGGATTAAAATCAGGATGCCTGCCACTGAAAGCAGGACCAAAGGAAGCCTTCCAAAAACGCTTCCAAGTAGAGTGTATGAATGATGGAATCACTCCAAAAATGGTTTGAAAGGTGGTTAACAGACCTGATCCAATGCTCTTAAATAAGTGTACTATCCCCCTCGTATCAGACATGTTAAAGATACGATGGACCATTTCTCTGAAATGGAGCGGGAAGTTCGTACCGACCAGAGCCTGTATCTCTGCCGAGGACCTTGCAACTTGGAGATCAAAGATCTCTCGGGCTGAAGTTAAGGCCACATTTTGCTGAAACAGCATGGCTTTCAGTCTGCTCAGAGAATCAAACCCTATGTTAGAAACATTCAGTGAAGGCCACAGTGGTGCATCCCTAACTGTGCGAGCTGGGGGAAACAATACTTGCTTACAACAAATAACCCTGGAGTTGACGGTCACTAGATAAGCAATGCCGGGCATCATACCACAACAGCCTTGGTCATTCAGCATCAAGTAACTCCCATTGGAAAGTAACTCAAAAACTGGATGAATTACAGCCGCTGGGGAACCCTTCAGATAGCAGGACAAGTTCGCTATTGACGCATTACACGCCCCGTGAAACAACACTTCTTTACATACTAAAGACCCACTCAAGGCCTTTTCGCAGTTCGAACTGCTCAAGAAAACTTCCTTGTCCTTATTCCTGCACCTATATGTGTATGGCAACTCCCAGGTTTCTCATATGTACCCTTCGCCCAACGCTTCATACCTATCTACTGGGTAATTCTTCAGGCAGTATTGGAATTGGAATGTCATGATTGGCAGTGTGATATAGCCATGGATTAACCCTTCCGTAGACAGTGACTTTGCTACAGTAAAAGGTAACTTCTCTAGTTTTTCAATGAGCAGCATGGTGTACTTTGCATCTCAGCGTGCCATGGTCAATTGTCTTTCGGTCAGATTGCAAGCCAAAAACAGATTTGTGTCTTTAATGTATCGCCATGGAACGTGGGCAGAACTCAATGATTGAAGCGTCCAGCTTAGAAGCATAATAGCACGTAGCTGAGTTTGCCCATGTTGTAGAATAGACAAATCTTGTTCAATTATGTTGATAGCTGAGGACACAATGTTGCCCAGTGAATAAACACGAGACAAGAGTGTGGTTGTGCCGTTGTCTACCACAGCTAAGGCCTCCTCTAGGTTAATTCTATCGATTTCACGAAGTCTCTCCGCAGCTTCCTGTTGGGAGACTTTCCAGACTTCATTATAGATGGTATATAGGAAGCGTTTCCTTCGTGGTTTCTTGTGACCTAACAAGAAATCCCTAAGATCCCTGTTGTCTGACAGAAGGGACAAGTGTTGCTTCACCTGTGATAGTGTCAAAGTTCTTTAGCCATTCTAGGCACAACTTCTCGACACTATAGGAAGTCACTACCCCTCGGTCGTCTGTGTGTACATAGCGTGGGTCGGACCTATGGATACTAAACCCTTCGGTGGTACCCTTGAATCTTGAGTTACACATATTCGTGTCTACAGGCCAAACATGATAACTTAATTAACCTTCTGCAATACAGGATGGGGTTATCTGGCCCTGTCTTAAATTGGCTCTCCTCCTTCCTGCATAACCGAACACAAAGAATCAAAGTCAACCAATCTTTGGCTGACAGCTCCACGGTCACTATTGGGGTACCTCAAGGATCTGTACTCTCGCCCACGCTCTTCAATCTCATCATGGAACCGCTAACTGTTGTTCTGAACGGGCCAAACATTCAGTACCATATGTACGAGGACGATACTCAAACTGTATCTGAAGATCTCCTCTCCAGATGACATTAAAACTATTAATGGAGCGCTCCACAGAACTCAACAGTGGTTAACACATAACCATCTGTTACTAAATTCCCTCAAAACAGAATTTCTCCTGATTACCCCCCGCAACCAAGAGACCCCAACGCAAAATTGGATAAAAAAAAAAGATCTCTGCACTCAACTGCACCCTGCAAATGGTGGACTCCGCCTGTTCTCTAGGTGTCACCCTGGACAAATTTCTAAACATGCAAGGACACATCAGTGCCACCATTAAGAGTGCCAATCAACAGCTCAACACTCTTAGGAAAATCAAACCTTTCCTACCTCCTGAGGACATTCAGGCAGTAGTCCAATACCTTGTTATCTCGCGAGTTGAATATGGCTTGGTGACCCTTGCTGGGCTTCCTAAATCTAGGTTAGCTCTGCTAAGAGCTACTCTGAACGCCTCTGCCAGACTAATCACAGGCTCCAGAAAGCATGATCATATTACACCTGACTTAATTCAACTTAACTGGCTTCCCATTGAAGCAAGGATCCGCTTCAAGATAGCCTGTCTGACACATAAAGCTATACACTTCAGTAGCCCCGTTTACCTGGCAAAGAAACTCGAGCTCTCTGGTTCCAGGCGAAACTTAAGAAGCTCTAATACCTTACTCCTGAAACCACCTAAATTCAAAAAAAAAAAGTACTTACAATCGCACCTTCTCAGGGCTGGCTCCAAGAATCTGGAATGCCCTACCGACGGAGATCAGAGCCAACCCCTCAACTGCTTCATTCAAGAAACAGGTCAAATGGATACTTCTGGAAGAACTTCAGCAGCAATAACTTCTAGGCCATGTGATAGTCACTTCCCTCTAGAGCTTGACAATCATTTTTACTTTGTGTGTTGAAATGTTTGCCTGACAATCTTTTCGCTTTATGTTTTGAAATATGTACATGACAATCACTTTTACTTTGGATCTGAAATGTATTTTGTCATTGGTTGGACGTAGTGCGCTGCTTAAACTACACGGCCCGTCTAGTAGGGCTTTTACTTGTTTGTCCTCCTGCCACCACGTCCTCCCCTAGCACCCACATTTTCTTTTATGTCTCAGGCTCCTCTTATGCTGCTATTTTGTATTGTACGGTTACTGTTTCTTCATGTCAACGTCAATTTGCTTCTTTGTACAGCGCTCTGATACCAGTCTGGGTCTTGTTCGCGCTTTATAAAACTTATCAAATAAATTCCAATTGGGAGATGATGAATTGTTTGTATTTGTACCATGTTTCCCTTCACTTATTAGTGTGTTATTTGAGATACCCTTAAGAGGTGTGGGTGAAGGGATGCTCGGTGTTTTCAGGTCTTTGATTTTTGCAAACCCGTAACAGGTAGTCTGTTGCACTGTTCTGTTCAGGAAAATCATCTGTAATGGTATGAGGCAAGCTCTGAATAAAGCCTCAGTTCCCTGAACCTACCACTCTCTTGTCCCACAGATAGATTTTGTGTCTATGGTGTCTCTCCAGTAGTCGAAACCCTGTATAGACAGTTGGGAGATAAAAGGTGCTGAATATAGTAGCTTAGTATTAGTCAGCATAATCTTCTTCGTTGTTGCCTTAGTTTGTGCAAGTTTGTAGTAAAACGATTCTGGGTCTGATGTACTGAACCCTGAAAAGTATGCACATTTCTGTGCGAATGTGGCAGAACTACCTTTTGGTGGTGTCGGGCAATGTTCCCATTGATGGTACACATTAGCAGTGCGTGGTACACTTGCTATATGCAAAAAATGATGACCATAATGCTGGTAACAAAACATGGTAGTCGGTTGTATCTTCATACAATTCCCTGTAAGAAAATGCAGCAGACTGTTCCAAATCTGTGAGCATAGTATTTACAGTTTCAATGTCCCAATCATCAGAGAGTGTACTGGGGGTAATGAAATCATTTAAAGAAATTTTAAACAAATGTGGAATTTTCAAGTGTTCAGTAGGACCAAATACATCATATGAAACTTTATCCCAAACTATACCATCAGGTACTGGAATTGCTGTAATATTCACCAGGGACAAGTCTCTTTGTTCACGGTGTGATGACGTGTGTGGTTTCAGGACCAAGTTCACAGATTGTACTGCAGAGCGTTCTGGGAGATAATGTCTGTTCAGGAGCAAAAAAAAGACAGTTACTGTGCCAATCCACATTAACAGGTATACTACCCCTATTGCAAACCAAGGTGACACTAAGAAAGTCTTTTTGAGCAAAAGATAGAATGGTAGAAGTTTCTCTTTCTTTGAAATGGGTGGCGTTTGGTCAGGTTCACTTGGATCTGAAGAGAAATCATCGAAGTTGATGAAGTAGCCAGACGCAGTTTGATCTATCTTTGGCAGCTCCGCAGATTTTGTAGAACTGGCAGATGTGTCGTTTGAAGGCACATTAATGTAGACATCATTGTTGGGCCGAATTGCAACTTGCATTGTTGTTTCTTCTTGATGTTTTCCAATTTCAACTGGAATGATTTGTGCTCCATTATTTGGTACTCCTTCACTTTGTGTAGTGGAGTCTTGAAAGGTTATTAGTCTTTCCATCTGAACTTCCTGTATATTAACAAGAGGAGATCTGTGGATATTCAGGACCCCACGCGGCCTACTGTTGAGAATCGGCCACATGATGTGGTTTGATCAGATCAATGGAGACAAATCTTTTCTCTGTTTTGCCGGCAAGAGGCGGAAGAAGTACTGTTCTTGTTTCCACAACCGCCAGGACAGGTACAGGTGATCTGTAAGATGGCCCAAACTCTCTTCTGTCCACGATCTTTTCCCTGACCAGGTCCCCAATCTGCGGGACCCAGGCAGGTCTTGCCGGAACTGGTTTCACTTCCCCAGTGGCGGTGCACGTTGCTTTGTAACACCCGGAATTCATTGAGTTCCTGTAAAACAGCCAAACGGACATTCAGTTCAAATGGTTTTGCATCCGCCACTGTGCTGGCACAATGGAGATCAGGTACCCACATTCTTGTCCCAAACAGGATTTTATAAGGGGTACGGCCTCCCAATGATTTTCTGGGCATGTTATTGAGTGCCCTCTGGACCCCATATAGGTGATTGACCCAACTACCACCCGCACCTAATACTCTAGCTGTTAAGAATTGCTTCAGGTCCTGGTTTTTCCTCTCCACCACCGAATTTCCCACGGGATGGTAGGGGGAGGAGTACCCCAAGGCCACGCCCATACTTCCCATAGCATCCTTTTAAGCCCTAGAGCTAAACGCAGGGCCACGGTGGGAATGTAACGTGCCAATTGCATATGTCACGATGAAGACTCGCAAATCTTTTATAACAGTTCGAGCGTCAGCCGATCGCTGGGGCCAAACCCATAGGAATCTAGAGCATGAATCCACTGCCACCAAGATGTACTTGTAAGCCCCGTCTGATTTTAAGGGGCCGCAGTGGTCCAAATAGACACATGCGAGAGGTCTGTCTAAAATCAGTAGTGGTGTTTGTGGTGGCCTGTGAATGGTGGAACTCTTCATCTGCTGGCAAATATCGCACTTCAGGACATAGTCCTTTGTTTGTTTTGCCAGCCCCGACCACCAGTAACGCTGCTTCAATAATGAAATTGTTGCAGTGACTCCTGTGTGTGCTGAGCCCAGACCCTTGTGTGCAGCTAGTATTAAACCTAATCTGTGATCTTTGTTCAGTATTACTCTATCTCCTACTCCTGGAATGTGAACATACGGTATGTTGTGGGCATCTAACTTGTAGGAGTACTTGAGTGGAAAGCCTTTTGACAGGACAGCAGAGCCGTACTTTGTGGCATTGATAGCTACTAGTATATCTCCGTCTATTCTCGTGTGGGAACCAGTGATTGCAGCAACGGCAGCAGTTCGCACTGTCACCTTGGCGGCTTCATCAGCCAGTGAATTCCCTTCAACGTGTATGCCAACATGCTGATGACTCAAGGTGTGAATAACTTGAGCCCGTGGCAGGCATGCTTTCAGCTTTGCCACTTTTTCCCATAACAATTTATGTTTTATCGTGCCACCCTTGGAGTGTATAAATCCATTCTGGCCCCAGTAGTGAAGATATTCATTGTAAGATTGCACACAGTAAAATGAATCGCGCACAATCAGTGTGGGGAATTCCCGATCCGTATTCTGTAGTGCAAGTATCAGGGCTTTCAGTTCTGCCAGCTGCGCTGTACAATCTCCTAGAGATTGTGTAGTCGTATTGCTGGGCTGGAACTTGCCATCCCGCATTCGACCTTTCACTAGAGCACATGTGGCGCTATATTGTTGTTTACTTCCAATAGCCGGTTGGGCACAACCATCAGTGTAAATGATGTATTCATACTGATCTAGAGGCAAGATTTCATTCGGGAGAGGGTATTCTTGTTCGTACTGCAGGAATGCTTGAGTTCTCAGTGTAGGATCATATCTGTATTCTACATCTGTTGCAGTGAGAGAATTAGCCCATTGTATCAATCGTGGATGCAGTGCCTTCGCTTTTGGAATGCTGGCTTTTGTTACCGCTTCTAAAGTCAGTATTGGGGTTACAACAATGATGCGTTTCCTCTGTGCTAGTGCTCTTTCTCTCCCTACAGCAGTCTGTACTGCCGTCAGTATTTTTTCTGTTGCTGCAAATCGATTTTCAGCATTCGTGTACAAATGAGATTTGTACGCAATTGGAACTGTCTCACCTTCATTGAACGTGATGTAGGTATACCCTGATAACCCGGGGATGACCCGTATTACCAGGTTGCGGACGTTTGCTCGTGTCTGCAAGTGTTTTGAAGCAATCATGTCAGCTTGAACTGAACGTAGAGTGTCTGTATGTTTTTGAGTCCACTTTTTTGCTGTGATATCTGGGCTGATTAAGTCGCAGAAAGGTTTGACTCTTTCTGCGTAGACTTGAATGTATGTTCTGCCGAAATTTAGAAATCCTAAAATGGATTGTAAGCCCTTCAGAGTCTTTGGAGGCTGGATTAGCGCACACTTTTCTAAAACGTTATTGCCTTCACTTGACAGCTCATATCCCAACAATAGGATGATGAGATGGGCAGTTTTTGATTTTTTTAAGTTAAATTTGTAGCACAAGTTGGCAAAACCAACAATTATGTTGTTCACCCTGCACAAGTGTTCAAGTGATTCATCGTCCGGCAGATAAATATCAACTACGTGGACACTGCCTCTTCATCGCAAGTTTGTGATAGCTCTGATACTCTTGCCGAGAATAGCCCGGCGCTGTTTTTATAGCCTTGGGGCAGACGACAAAGTTCACGCTGAGTGCCGAGGGCAGAAAATCCGGTCAAATATCTGCTTTCAGGAGCTATATTTTAGCAGAAGAATCCATTCGAGATATCTAGTGTTTTGTATTTCTTCGGCACAATGTTATTTATTAATGTGGCACTATGTGCATTTTGAACTGCAAATGTTTTTGTGCATGTGTTCAAGTGCCTGTAATCTAAAACCAAACGATATGTGTTGTCAGGTTTCATTATGGGAAACAAAGGGTTGTTCATTGGCGAGGTGCAATGTTCAATCACACCTTGGTATTCTAGTTGGTCTAGGATTTCTTTGACCTGTTTCTTCGCCTCATTTTTAATAGGGTACTGTCTCTGTGGAGTTGGAGTAGTTTTAATGGGATTTTGTGGTGCTTGGACTCCACATCCCACCCTACATGGTTGCGGTATAATGCCGGAGCTAGGGCTTGTGCCCATTCCCACGCGTATGAGTGTTTTAAGGAAACAGGAATGAGGTCGGAAAAAGCAGGCAAAATCACATTTTCACCTTTTGGGCAATCCATTATAAATTCAGGCGGCCAATCTTTTTCTGCTAATAGGATGTCATATCCAAATGTCAAATTTTCCCAAAAGAGACCTTTAATTTTTCTTGAGATGTCCCCCTCCATTTGGAGATTAATTTCGTGTAGACGGTGTGGGACACTCACTCTTGTATCGAGTGTTTCCACCGAGAGGTATTCATTCAATACTGCTGTCACCAGAAATTCCTTCAGGTTCTGGCGAGCTATTGTTACTTCTGCCAAGCTAAGTAGCATCGTCAGAGCCCATTCCCCGTTCAGAAGCTGAGTCCTCAGTAACCTGGGCATTTCTAATTTTTAAGCCAGCTACTTTCTTCTTTTTTAATTGAGGTTTTGCTTTATGTTGCTCATCCTGTTTGATAATGAAATCTGAAGTGCGATGTGTTTCCCTTTTTCCCTTTGGTCGATCTTCAATTTTTTGTTCTGACCGTCCTTGCCTCTCCAAGCTTTTTGATGAACGCTGAAAGGAACGAAAGGAACGTGTATCAGTATCCTGATACCTGTCAGGTTTCCTAATGTTATCACGATTCCTAAGGTTGTACCTCTTTTCAGAGGACTCCTGTTGGGGGCACCCACCCCTTGATCGTGAAGTGTTTCCTTTATTATTATAATTTTTTTTGGATTGATTGTTATTATCCCATTTCTTTTCAAAAGAAATGGGTGCTTGCTTTGAGTTATCCTTGTCAGAAGTACTCACCACTTGTGGTTTCCCTGGTTTGGCTCCCAAACTATCTCTGCCTAGTGAAGCATAGGTTTCTTCAATAATTTTTGGTAATGCACGCTCCTGATTTGCAGGAGCTGTTTCCCCTAAGCATTGGCGTATAGCCACAGTTGCTGCTTCCCCCTTGATGTTGCTTAGCATAATTGCCAAGACTTGGTCAAAATTACCCATCAGGTTCATCCCCAAGTCCAGGGCAGATCCTGCCCCGTTTTCATTTTGTATCTGTTTCAATACTTCAGGAATAACTGCTATAGAAGTGGTACCGTGTATTCTAATGTACACTGCAGCGAAAATTGTTCCCCATGTGGTACAATCCTCAAGTGAGGAAACCATTCCAATTGGCAAGCAAATTGTTAACATTCTGTGTTTTACCTGCGGACCCGTATGGGGAAATACTGCTTCCAACTGTGCTATTTTTTGAGCAATCCAGAATGGTACTTGATCCCTTTTTGATGGGAACACACCCATTATTGCTTTTAGTGTCTGTGGACTAATTATTGGTGTGTGTTGAATCTGGACTGTTCCAGGTGGAGCAGATCTCGCAGGTTGTAATGTGAGTGTTCGCATGACGAACTGGACAATGCGTCTGTATAGCCTGACTATTTCTTTGTAAAGTGTATGCACTTCCCCTACTTGGAGTGTGTCTATCTCAGGATGCGGAGTGTAAGCCGCTAAGACCGGCCATGTCGCTCCTCCTATGCTGAGCTGACTGAGTCTTATGACCGAATTTGTGTGATTTAGGGCACCTTTATACCAGTTTTTATGTTGCTGGTAAGTTAACGGGACTTCAATGTCCTCATATGGGATGTATTCTTCTGGTGGATACACTTCAATGTATTCGTGGAACAATAGTGTCTGTGGATCTGCAGGTGGGAATTTCGCCCAGGAATAGAATACCTCTGAACCGAACATCTTGTGTGCCTCAATCACGGAAGTAAAATGGCCACCTGTTGCAGGTATGCCATGTTCTAACAATTTCAGAGTTACTGCCTGTCTGCAGTTCTCTGTGATGTTTAGAGCGTTAGCAAATTCGTCTCCTTCTGCAATTCCACTGCTACTCGCAGGTTCAGTCATTTTGAAAGGAGAAGAAACTAAAGGTTTAGGAGGTAGGGTTTAGCACAATATGGGAACCTTTAATCCTTACAAGCTTGTCTAAACCTTCACTCAATGCACAGGGTGTACCTGCTCAGGTGAAGCGTATAGTCTTTCCCACTTCAGACGTCTCTGAAAAGTGTGAGTATGGCTGTCTGAGAAAGCACGACTGAACTACTCAGATTTTACTGTTAATATAAGAACCAAACCAACGTTGGCGGCGCCATTTCGGGTAGTTCCTAGGACCCCCCAGGACCTGCGCATTTTGGATTACCTAAACTGAGGGCTTGGTGTGCAGACAGACTCTGGACACCCCCACAGGATAAGTCAGCCGTTAGACCAGCTAGCTCTACAGTGCCACTACCACCCCCATGTATTCTACAGCGGTGCAGGTAGTTTCTTTCAACCACTGAACATGACAACACTGATTCCTCAGGTATCGTGGAAAACAGTACGAGGGCCACACATTGGCCCCTGGAGCTTGGTGCTGCACCGCTCCCCAAGCCGGTGATTAAGAGTCTGGGGATACAAATTGACTCGGATCTCACCATGAACTCCCAGATTGGTTCGGTAAACTCGGCCTGCTTTGTTCAGCTTCGTAAGCTGCGCAAGATAAGAAGATTCTTTAGCAGAGAGGCAAGCATCCAAATCATTATCGCCCTGATTCTTTCCAAAATTGATTATGGAAATGCACTGTATCTTGGCCTCCTGCAACATCAGAAGCACCGTCTTCAGATGATTCAGAATCAAGCAGCTAGAATCATCTATCCAAAGGATAGACGATGTTACATTAGCCCACTGCTGAAAGAACTCCACTGGCTTCCGGTGGAGCAACGAACTATGTTTAAAACAGGATGTATCCTTTTTAGAGCCATTCAGGGTACCGGTCCCAGTTATATCTCATCGAGAATCAGCAAGTATGCCCCCCAGCGCACCCTTAGATCTATGCATCTGAATCAACTGGTTGTACCGAGATTCAGACGTAAACGCACTGGAGGGTCGCGGTTCTCTACACTGGGCCCGAAACTGTGGAACTCAATGCCGATTACTCTGAGACTTGAAGAAGATTATGTACAGTTTAGAAAATTGCTCAAAACCTGGCTCTTTACTTTAGCTCATAACTAGACTGCTCCGGCTTCGAACCCTCTCTGTTCAACTGATAGCGCCAAGAGACCGTTGGTGAACGTGCGCTCAAGAAATATCCATATAACATAACATAACATAACATCTTTCGCTCAGTCACTCGTGCTTATTTTTCTCAGAATACACATAGAATGACGATTGGAATGGTTTTAATAATTATTTATTGGTCAAGCGTAAGTCTAGTGTGAAACATATTAGCTGCGACAATCAAAAGACAGAAGCAGACAAATGTAATCGCTAGCACCAATATTGTAAATAGCAGATACATTTCTACCATAGTGCTAAGAAGATGAATATAAACAGATTATATAAAACAATAGCATTGGCGTACTCCTATGATGCTTTGCCTATCTAAATGTACCTAGCCTAGATATGTAGGTGAAGCAGGTGTATGTAAGTGTCAGGATATATCCTAATGGAGCCAAGAACCTCCCGGGGAAGTGCTAACCCCTCACCTGATGGTTCTGAATGAACGACCCCGTCTCTGCATTGAGGATGGCACCCCGCAAGGGATGTCAGGTCTCTGCCTGTCGAAGGATCAGTCTGCAGAGTCTCGGTCCAGCCTGGAAGAAATTCTCCTCCGTTCTGTAAGGGGGAGTGAGGGTCTCTTATACTAAAGTGGTCACTCCAGGGTTTCTTCTAGAATCGATATGTTTTGAAAACATTTTCTAATACTCTGCTAATCCTTTTCTAAACAAACATGATCATGCACAGCTGGCTGTTGGCCATGGATGAAAAAGTGGTGACTCTTATAAAGAATAAATCTGCCGTGCCTGGGGATATGTTTATGTACGTCAGGTACAGGGATTAAGATAGAGTATCAAGAGCCTGATGTCTGAGAGACAGAAGTAAGCTACTATGTAAAAGGTCACCTGTGTCAGGACCGTTATGTCGGGTGGATGGGACAAAATGTATGTAATTGGCATGTTCATAATGGGACTATCCTAAAGGACATGACATCCCCTGCCCTGCTCAAAGAGCAAAGCAGACCGGTCTACCCGCCCACCCGCAATGCGCAAAGCAAACATAAAATGGTAATATCTTTTAGTTATTACCATTTTATGTTTTGGCTTTCTCGCACTGTGAGAAAGCAGATGGGCAACGCTCCTCCAGCCTAGTGGAGGAGCCGCCCCTGATCCATGGTTACCCCGAGGTTTCAAACTTCTCTTGATGTTGGAGGGCTTCAAGTTACTTAGGCCATATGGTGGTAGGCTTGTATTTTTGCCATTGTCTGCAGCTCATAATCTCTGCCTTTGCTGTATTAAACTTTCGATGGTTATTCACCATCCATGTGTTTATGGCACAAAGGTTTTTTTAAAGTTCTGAATTGAAGAGGTCTTCCGGGCTATCCATTTTTAAAATTATCTGGGTGTTACCACAAAACCTGACACTGGTGTAGAATTTATTGTCATGGAAGGTTTATTTGAGCTTTATGTAGTGACTACTGGTTGGAATAGCATGCAGTTTATCTTGCAACACATGCCTATAAACAGTCAGCTGATTACTCTGTATCACAAGCAGGGCTTGCCTAGAACTTTGATGTCCTAGGCAACACAAAAAAATATCGACTACATGTTTGACATGTATGTTGCACCCTTACTAGGACCATTATCAATATAATTTTGGGAAGATACATGCAGACTTCAGAGCTCTTTAAAAATAAAGATATATCATCAGACAGAGCAATCACAACTGATATGGCCATATCCATAATAAAACACACCCTTTTCACCAGCCTTGCACCTCTATTCGCACATGTCTGCCTGATGTATAGCTCTCAATCTTTCAGCGTTTTAGAGAGTCCTCTTCTTTGACATGAATGATTTCATTGAAATGCAGAGTACTGAAATGATAATTTTGAGGATTATGTCAGGAAATTATATGTTTTAGTTAAAATGTGTAAAATGCTGATCATGTGCAGCATATTTCAGTGAGTTTTTGAAAAACAAAGATTATTTTTTTACTTTGACCCCTCAAGTTGCACAAATAATGATTACTTGTAATCCTGCCATGCAATGATGAAACACAGATCAAAGATTGGAGAGATTACTGTAAGAAGCTATCTGCTCATGTTATCATAAATATGTCAAACTCATAAATATGCTATAAGGGACTCATTAAAAATATATATGACATTGTGTGTGAGATATTTGGCCATAGTGCATTTTTACAAGCCTCTGGAGCAGCATCCCAGATGCTTGCCTGCTGTACAAATAATAAAATTAATGCTTTCACACACAGAAATACAGGGAAAACACTCACCTATTGTTAATCACCTGGATATCTTATACATATAAAAGGAAAGTAGAGCTTGGAAGGTACCCTAGGTTGCCCATTTAAAAAGTGCACTTTCCTCTAACAGTCAGAAGGTCAATGGTACTGCATTTATTATTTTTAAAAAGGGCAATCAGTTGATGGTAATGGTCAGATCACCGCAACTCAATCCATTTAACAACTGTTGTGTCTGGTATAGGCGCATTAGCTTTAGTACAATCGGATTTGCATGAAATGATTCCCAATAATGAAAGGTTTTGTAACCCTTTAACTCTGACCACTCCAAGCAACTGTTTTGGTGTGCCAGTTTAGTTATTTGGTTAGTTAATTAGTTAGATAGTTGTTTATGATATTACTAGACCTATTTATAGTTTGGATATTTGATTGTACTACGGAATATTGAGCATAAGAATACTGTGGTATCAGAATATTTTGGACAGAATATCGATTGATGAAATATCAAAAGGGAAATTAATATATGCATAAATGCATATAGACGAAGTATAAATTCACTATTCTTAACTCAACATCTTATATTTATTTCTCATTAAGTTACATATAGGTGCAGTTAGAGATAGAAAATCTTTACTTACCTTTCGATATTTCAGCCTCAATATTCTGGTCACTATATTTTGTATCCATCGATATTCCCATTTTGATATTCCGGAGGCACACTGGGATATTTATAGAGCACGGGGTACACCCAGGTGTCTCTTGGCACTGTATACATTAGGGATAACATGAGAAAATTGTCTGAAGTTGTGATAAAAAAAGGTTTAAGTTTCTGAGATACACATCGGGATATTTAGGTGGTACGCCCGGGTGTCTCTTGGCCTTGAATATATTAGGGAAGGACATAATAAATTACTGAAGTTGTGATAAAAAGGTTTAAAATTCAGAAGTACTTTTTAATTCTAAAAGTAGACTATTTCATTGGTGGGGGGCCAGAGTGGAAACAGCTTTTTGCCAACCTTACTAACCTTGTAGCTTGATTTTGTATTGTTTTAATCTTTGTATCAGATATTTGGATATGCTGAGATACCGTAACTGACAATAATCTAATCTGGAACCTATTATAGAAGCTACAGATGATCTTCTATTCTCTGCTGAAAGAACGACAAGCATTGGCCTCAGCTTTCACGTATGCAAGGTACGGGGGGACGACAGCTGAAACGGGTGTCTACTTTAAGTTTGGTGTCTAAATTGATTCCTAGGGTCTTGACATTGGGCTTAGGTTGGAGCAAGCCTAAGGATGCTGGCCAAAGTGCAGACAACCAAACAGAGGGCTCCCTTCCCACTATCAATAGTTCTGTCTTTCCATGTTAATTTTCATCCCATTGTCCATCCAAATCTTCACATTGCATAGGCAGTCTTTTAAGATATCAGGGTTTGTGTTGGTTTCTCTGAGGAAACGTTTGAGTTGGCTGTCATCTGCGGAAGTGTTGAATTTGCATCCAAACTTTCTGATCAAATGCGTGAAAGGTAAAATATAGACATTAAATAAAAGAGAGAGAGAATAGATTCCTGAGTAACACCAGTGTTTATGGTGAATGAAAACGATGTTAAAGTATCAAAAAAGACTTGCTGACATCCTTTGATTCTGCTGCTGATGAGTCTAGAGATCAGTATGTGGTGATCGTTGGTATCGAATGCCGCCAATAAGTGAAATAGAATAAGAACGTCTGGATTGTTATAATCAGTTGCCATGTGGAGATCAAAAGAACTGACACAGGGCAAATTGAGTACTCCTAATGGGGTGGAAGCCCTCTTGTACATCTTAAGTAGAGAGTATTCCTCAAGAAAGATTGATAGCTGCTTGGCGCCTTGAACTCCATAGGATTTTTGCTATGGCTGGAAAAAACAAAATGGGGCGATATTTAGACATGAGATTGGGGTTTAGGTTGTGCTTTTTCAAGAAGGGTGTAATAAAACCCTGTTTCAGTTCAGTTGGAACTATGCCAGAGCTTTAGGAAAGACTGATAATCCAGAGAATGACCTTTCTTAATTCAAAACTTTCAGTGTGCAAAATTTGTATGGGAATTTGATCAAGGGGAGACTGATTTTAATTTCTTGATAAATTGATGTAGAGCACCTATTGGTAAATTTGGAAACAGATTTAAAGAATCTGTGGATGGTTTTTTGAGGACAATATAACTAGTTGAAGCTAAAGAGTTGACTTGACTAGAAGTACATATTTGGCTAATTTTATTTACAAAATAATGGGCTAAATGATCGCAGAATGATTGGGAATAAGAGGACTTGTTAAAAGGCCAGATCTGATCCCATGATCATTGTTTAGCAGGCACTAGTGACGTGTACACTCCTGCATCTCCTACATCTCTATCTGAGACCTACCCTCCAATCTCAGATCCCCTCCGATGGTGTGAAATCTCTTTCCCCTCTTTATAGGGATCCATGCTCAGTTCTGTTGGTGAACATCTGGCTGTGTTTATCATAAAACCTCACTCTTTCAGGTTCTGATGCAGCACTGAGTGAAAATCTGCAGAGTTGTATTGCACTCTATACAAATTTGTTTTGCACACCATATTCACTAAGAGTTGTGCTTAGATGGTGTAACCAATAACGCTCTCCCAAATTTGCCATTTTTGTGCAACTCTAAATATTGCCCTATAAAATTTAAGAGCCATTGGTGTCTTGCATTAGATTTGCATTCACAGAACACCCTCTAGTTCAAAGTTCTATGAATGGCAAGCGGTTAAGTGTAAGCCACGTAAAATGTGTAACTTCAATGAAATTAGACTTTACTTAAAGGAATATCATGTGAGATTCTGCTTGCTCATTCTCTGCACATAGTTTGCTTTGTGATAGCATTTCACGCAATGCCAGATCACGCTAATGTAGTAGAGCTACATGGCTTATTAGATGGGTTTCGCTCCGTTACCACGCTTTGCTTACACTATCAAGGATTGGCACTTTTTTGTGCTGTAACAACATCAACTTTCAGTGCGAAATAGCCTTTGCGCAGGAAAGTAGATACGTGCTGCCATTTGCTTCACTTTGCATTGGAAAGGGCTGCTTAGCAATCATGCAAGTGTCTGCACACAATCCTAGTAAATCTGCACCTCAATTAGGCTCTTCTCATTTCTAAAAGCTAACCTGGCACAACCAGTGCCGGTTTAAATCCTGTGGAGGCCCCTAGGCAGTCGAAATGTATCTCCTAAAACCTAATGCACCGGATTTATTTACAAACAGACAGCTGTCAGAAGATGAGCTTTTAAGAGACAAACTGTTATGGAACGTGATGTCTTGTTTATGTACTTTAAGTTGTTAATGGGTACATTACATCAATACAGTATTTTCTCTATTCAGGGGCCGATTCCGATCTCGGTCGGAGGCGCACCCAATACCATTCGGTCGGGAAAAAAGCCATGCGAAAGCCAGTTTCCCGACCGATCCGTACAGCACACCGAACGAGCAAGTACGATGCGCACAACAGCAAAAATTCCGGCCGAGCCGTACTCACCCAAACCAGGTCCTGTTCTCCGACCGAGGCGAATCCGGAAACGCCGAATCGAGTCGCACGGAAGGAAAATGCAGCCCCGTCCGGCCGGACAAGTACGATGCGCTTCCGTACGCGCCGAACCCGTCGCTACGCACGGCACGTCAAAGCATCCGGGAGAGGCGCACATAAGCTCCGAATCGCGCCACAACACGATCCACGGCTACGAGACGAACACAGCACAGACGAGGACGACGCGAAGCGACGAGGACGAAGCGAGCGACGAGGACGAAGCCAAGCGACGAGGACGACGCGAAGCAACGAGAAGGACGAACGACACGAACCAACCATGAATCCCTTCGTCCCGATCATACCAATATTCTACATCTACTACCGGAACAGGCACGGACGCGTACGGCGCAGAAGGTAAGTCAGACACCAACCACAAAACACATACAACACGTACACGACACATCACACACATACACTGGGAATCTGAATATACTTGCAACAGCAGCACCATAGGGGCGGGATGCCCATCACCAATGCCACATATGCACACAGGGGCCTGAATGCGCGCCACCACCCCAACCCAGGGGGCTGGATGCCCACCACTACTACCACCCTCACCCAGGGGGGCTGGATGCCTACCACTACTACCACCCTCACCCAGGGGTGGCAGGATGCCTACCACTACTACCACCCTTAGCCAGGGTGGCAGGATGCCTACCACTACTACCACCCTTAGCCAGGGGGCAGGATGCCTACCACTACTACCACCCTTAGCCAGGGGGCAGGATGCCCACCACTACTACCACCCTTAGCCAGGGGGCAGGATGCCCACCACTACTACCACCCTCACCCAGGGGGCTGGATGCCTACCACTACTACCACCCTCACCCAGGGGGGCAGGATGCCTACCACTACTACCACCCTCACCCAGGGGTGGCAGGATGCCTACCACTACTACCACCCTTAGCCAGGGTGGCAGGATGCCTACCACTACTACCACCCTTAGCCAGGGTGGCAGGATGCCCACCACTACTACCACCCTCACCCAGGGGGGGCTGGATGCCTACCACTACTACCACCCTCACCCAGGGGTGGCAGGATGCCTACCACTACTACCACCCTTAGCCAGGGTGGCAGGATGCCTACCACTACTACCACCCTCACCCAGGGGGGCAGGATGCCTACCACTACTACCACCCTTAGCCAGGGGGCAGGATGCCCACCACTACTACCACCCTCACCCAGGGGGGCTGGATGCCTACCACTACTACCACCCTCACCCAGGGGGGCAGGATGCCTACCACTACTACCACCCTCACCCAGGGGGGCAGGATGCCTACCACTACTACCACCCTTAGCCAGGGGGCAGGATGCCTACCACTACTACCACCCTTAGCCAGGGGGCAGGATGCCCACCACTACTACCACCCTTAGCCAGGGGGCTGGATGCCTACCACTACTACCACCCTTAGCCAGGGGGCAGGATGCCCACCACTACTACCACCCTCACCCAGGGGGCTGGATGCCTACCACTACTACCACCCTCACCCAGGGGGGCAGGATGCCTACCACTACTACCACCCTCACCCAGGGGGGCAGGATGCCTACCACTACTACCACCCTTAGCCAGGGGGCAGGATGCCCACCACTACTACCACCCTCACCCAGGGGGGCTGGATGCCTACCACTACTACCACCCTCACCCAGGGGGGCAGGATGCCTACCACTACTACCACCCTCACCCAGGGGGGCAGGATGCCTACCACTACTACCACCCTTAGCCAGGGGGGCTGGATGCCTACCACTACTACCACCCTCACCCAGGGGGGCAGGATGCCTACCACTACTACCACCCTTAGCCAGGGGGCTGGATGCCTACCACTACTACCACCCCAACCCAGGGGGGCTGGATGCCTACCACTACTACCACCCTTAGCCAGGGGGCAGGATGCCTACCACTACTACCACCCTCACCCAGGGGGGCAGGATGCCCACCACTACTACCACCCTTAGCCAGGGTGGCAGGATGCCTACCACTACTACCACCCTTAGCCAGGGGGCAGGATGCCTACCACTACTACCACCCTTAGCCAGGGGGCAGGATGCCCACCACTACTACCACCCTTAGCCAGGGGGCTGGATGCCTACCACTACTACCACCCTTAGCCAGGGGGCAGGATGCCCACCACTACTACCACCCTCACCCAGGGGGGCTGGATGCCTACCACTACTACCACCCTCACCCAGGGGGGCAGGATGCCTACCACTACTACCACCCTCACCCAGGGGGGCAGGATGCCTACCACTACTACCACCCTTAGCCAGGGGGCAGGATGCCCACCACTACTACCACCCTCACCCAGGGGGGCTGGATGCCTACCACTACTACCACCCTCACCCAGGGGGGCAGGATGCCTACCACTACTACCACCCTCACCCAGGGGGGCAGGATGCCTACCACTACTACCACCCTTAGCCAGGGGGCAGGATGCCTACCACTACTACCACCCTTAGCCAGGGGGCAGGATGCCCACCACTACTACCACCCTTAGCCAGGGGGCTGGATGCCTACCACTACTACCACCCTTAGCCAGGGGGCAGGATGCCCACCACTACTACCACCCTCACCCAGGGGGGCTGGATGCCTACCACTACTACCACCCTCACCCAGGGGGGCAGGATGCCTACCACTACTACCACCCTCACCCAGGGGTGGCAGGATGCCTACCACTACTACCACCCTTAGCCAGGGTGGCAGGATGCCTACCACTACTACCACCCTTAGCCAGGGGGCAGGATGCCTACCACTACTACCACCCTTAGCCAGGGGGCAGGATGCCCACCACTACTACCACCCTTAGCCAGGGGGGCTGGATGCCTACCACTACTACCACCCTTAGCCAGGGGGCAGGATGCCCACCACTACTACCACCCTCACCCAGGGGGCTGGATGCCTACCACTACTACCACCCTCACCCAGGGGGGCAGGATGCCTACCACTACTACCACCCTTAGCCAGGGGGCTGGATGCCTACCACTACTACCACCCTCACCCAGGGGGCAGGATGCCTACCACTACTACCACCCTTAGCCAGGGGGGCTGGATGCCTACCACTACTACCACCCCAACCCAGGGGGGCTGGATGCCTACCACTACTACCACCCTTAGCCAGGGGGCAGGATGCCTACCACTACTACCACCCTCACCCAGGGGGCAGGATGCCCACCACTACTACCACCCTTAGCCAGGGTGGCAGGATGCCTACCACTACTACCACCCTTAGCCAGGGGGCAGGATGCCTACCACTACTACCACCCTTAGCCAGGGGGGCAGGATGCCCACCACTACTACCACCCTTAGCCAGGGGGGCTGGATGCCTACCACTACTACCACCCTCACCCAGGGGGCAGGATGCCTACCACTACTACCACCCTCACCCAGGGGTGGCAGGATGCCTACCACTACTACCACCCTTAGCCAGGGTGGCAGGATGCCTACCACTACTACCACCCTTAGCCAGGGGGCAGGATGCCTACCACTACTACCACCCTTAGCCAGGGGGCAGGATGCCCACCACTACTACCACCCTTAGCCAGGGGGGCTGGATGCCTACCACTACTACCACCCTTAGCCAGGGGGGCTGGATGCCTACCACTACTACCACCCTTAGCCAGGGGGCAGGATGCCCACCACTACTACCACCCTCACCCAGGGGGGCAGGATGCCTACCACTACTACCACCCTCACCCAGGGGGGCAGGATGCCTACCACTACTACCACCCTTAGCCAGGGGGCAGGATGCCCACCACTACTACCACCCTCACCCAGGGGGGCTGGATGCCTACCACTACTACCACCCTCACCCAGGGGGGCAGGATGCCTACCACTACTACCACCCTCACCCAGGGGGGCAGGATGCCTACCACTACTACCACCCTTAGCCAGGGGGCTGGATGCCTACCACTACTACCACCCTCACCCAGGGGGGCAGGATGCCTACCACTACTACCACCCTTAGCCAGGGGGGCTGGATGCCTACCACTACTACCACCCCAACCCAGGGGGCTGGATGCCTACCACTACTACCACCCTTAGCCAGGGGGCAGGATGCCCACCACTACTACCACCCTCACCCACGGGGGCAGGATGCCTACCACTACTACCACCCTTAGCCAGGGGGCAGGATGCCCACCACTACTACCACCCTTAGCCAGGGGGCAGGATGCCCACCACTACTACCACCCTCACCCACGGGGGGCAGGATGCCCACCACTACTACCACCCTCACCCAGGGGGGCAGGATGCCTACCACTACTACCACCCTCACCCAGGGGGCTGGATGCCTACCACTACTACCACCCCCACTCATAGGATGGACAATGCATGACACAACAAGCACACCACAACCTAGGGAATGCAAGATTAAGACATCCCCCCACCACCATGACAAGCGTGTGTAGGCTGTGTCAAATGCCTACAACACCGAACATGACTTTCAACATACAATGTGACCCCCTAGCACATGTGCCACACATATATGTGTGTGGCACCCACAATGCAAGCAGCCCATGACCATTGTGGCAATGGGGCCTAAACCCCCATCATCACAGTGACCAAAAGGTAAGTGTGGGGTCCATAGCTGAAGCACATTTTGACCATTGTGGCAATGGGGTCTAAACCCCCATCATCACAGTGACCAAAAGGCAAGTGTGGGGTCCATAGCTGAAGCACATTTTGACCATTGTGGCAATGGGGTCTACACCCTCATCATCACAGTGACCAAAAGGTAATTGTTGACAAAGAAAGAGCTGCAACTGCCAAACTGCATGGATCATTCCTGCTCACAGAACCAAAAACTCATCTGTGGCAAAGTAGTGTATGTGTCCCATTGCAACATAAATTGGGGGAGCCAAATACTGCAGTGCAAATGAAACATTCCTTTGGCCATGTGCAGACAAACAACACCCATGGGGGCTGAGACCGTCAACAGTCATCAATGACACAATGACAGAAGTGACCATCAGAATGCAGAACCACATATTTGCACCAATGGGCACACAAATGCAGATACCCTGTGGAGACAGCAGATGTGAGGTGAACAGATACCATACCATGGCAGCAATGGGACACACAAACCATGATCACTGTGCTGACCGATGACCTAGGAGTCCCAGGGACAGCAGGGGAAACACACCAAACAACATACAGCCAATGGCACACCCAAGATATGCCAATGCAGTGGTGCAGATGCACAAACACAAACAGGCAGACCAACACTGTCATCATACACAGCAGGTGAGGGGTGGGGGTGCCAGTGTCCCCAGGCAACCACACAACACATGAGGAGAGCTGAATACCAATCATACAGATGTGCATACACTGCCACACTAAGGTAACTCATGGATCCAAATCCCCTATGTGGGCAAGCAGGCATTGTCAGGTGAGAGGGAGCACAAAACACACATGTCACACAGGCACGTAGGAACAACAACTGACACAGCAAGTCACAGACACACCACAGCACCACCCCCAGGGCCCCCACAATGTGGTGACCCTGGGCTGAATAAAAATACCACTGTGATGACAAAGCTAAATGTCGTTCACACTATGAACCACAGTCAGGTGTCCTGAGCAACAAACTACCATCACACCTACACAAGCACAAATCAATCAGCATGGCCAGTAAGCCAAGGCCAACATGGAGGCAGGGGCCTAGCCGGGCAACAACTCTCATCTGCACACACTCAACACCACACCCCTCGACCTCCAACAATGTGCAGCAGTGAAGTACACATGCACTGGTGACATTGCACATGCACCCATGACTATTCCAGGGTGGTGGGTGGGAACCAAGGTGTAGAAACACATCACACATGGACACTCAACAAGACTCCTGAATGTCTGACACACTGCACACTACGCTGTACATGGACATGACGGCAATACCACACCGACCAATGGGATCCCAGCCACAGTCACACACCAATGAAGAAGCCAAGGTCACCCACAAAGAACACACATAGACAACTTCCAACATTGCAGCTCTGACCCTGAGGAGTGGCAGCAGTCACACACACAACATGTCACAATCACTGAAAGATAACACAAACTGGAAATCACATGACAGGGGCAAACAACAAGTGCCAAGGGGAAACCTGACTGTGACCCATCTGCGTCTGCACACAAACTCAGCCCTGACAGCAAACACACCTATGGGTGACACCCTGATGACCAGTAATGTGCCATGCACCCACATCACAGAGAACACAGGGAGAAGACTTTGGGGAACATAGCTCAAGTCAGCAAGCATCACAAACAGGTACAACACTAGGGATCACAGCATGCGCAGATGAATGGAAGTGAACACACAGACATGCACATACAACACACACCTTGGGTGCAGGCAATGTCACACGTGTACACACTGCCATGAGGGGACTCCACTCCTGTGTGAGGAAAGCTGTGCCATATGTTGCCTCAGTAGGGCCCCATCATGTCAGCTGAGCACTTGGTCACACAATCAACAATTAGCACCAAATGAGGGCTCCCATCACATCAGCCTGGTCATGGATGTGCCAACGGAATCATCAGCACAGATCCAACACACTTGTATAGCAATGTTGCACTGACTACACGGATGAGTCCCTCCCCATTGATGCCCAAACCTGCATGTCCACTGGAGATGGCAACACGGTCAGGGAAGTAGACAAATGCAACGATGGCAGGCACAACAGATGTGCAGGGGTGGAAGCCACAGATATGAAATTGCCAATGTAAGTAGGAAACCCATTGCCAAATACTGAACACATGACACCCTCAGCAATACGTAACTGAACGAAGTACA